>JANFOE010000125.1:0-393501 GCA_025667525.1 Glebionis coronaria | reverse complement strand
ATAGAACACAAAAGACGTTGATGAGGGTGTCTGAGTCGCCTATGCCAAATGGTTAGGGAAGCTCTTACAACCGAAAAAGATACTTTCGAGATTGACTTGAGTTGAGGAAGAGTGATGGTGTAGAGATCGTGTTTACTGGGGGCGGTGAGAAGAGAGGTGTGTGTAGACTCATCCTTCACAACAAAATGAAAAGAGTAAAATTCAAAAAAGACATCATTATCATGAAAAAAATTTTAAACATAAAGGAGGTTATGGGAGATTTCTGGTACATGAAGAATGTTTTTGAGAGAAAACTTTTTTTGTGGTGAGTAAACTTTAGATAAACCAATATGAAGAATAGGAAGACCCTTACCGTTGCCAACATGAAGTGCGTCATCACCATAATATGGTTGTGAATTGTCTATTTCTTCCAAATCAGGTGTCACATGACTGTTTGCTCCGGTTGCTGAATGCCAATTTGCAGACACAGTAGAGGATTGACCATGTGTATTTGCAAAGTTAGTTGATGGTCGATTACGAATAGTAGAAGGGTCACGATTTTTGGCATTGTGATGGTATTTGCCCAATACCACATCTATTGCAAGTGCCATACACTATGTTTTGAGTGGATGCCTAGTCAAATTGACGACCATTACCGTGATCTCAGTTGTTGTTGTTACCACGAGAGTTGTTTCGATTTGTGCAGTTTTTGTTGTTGTTGTTGTTCCTGTTGTTGTTGTTGTTCCCGTTGTTGTTGTTGTTGTTTGATGAACGAGCACCATAAATGGCTTGTGGACCAGATGGTGTAATTGGTGATAGTTGGAGTCCAAGAGCAATCAATTGAGAAGCCAACTTTGATAGTTGAGCTTGAGGTGGTTCTTTTATGCTTGGTAAGCCTGCTGTGTAGTTTGCTGCAAAAGATGGAGTAATAGATGGAGCAGGTGCACGTGTTTTTCCAAGCATGTAATCATGATCACTAAAAAATGCATGAAGCTCACTAAATGCAGTTGGACTTTGACAGACAGTAATTGTGGATTTTAGGCTGTTATATTCTTCACGGAGACCCGAGACAACAAGCATCACCAGATCTTTATCTTTTAAAGGTTCACCAATGGCGGCGAGTGCATTAGCATAATCATGCGCACGATTTAGATAAGCATTAGGAGTTTCATCACTGTGCATCTCTATTATTAGGAGTTATGTCTTGAGAGTGTATTCCCTTGATATGGAATGTGGTGCATACGCCTTTTTAAGAGACAACCAAAGATCTCGGGAAGTTGTACCTTGAACATGGCAAACTTACAAGAGTTGTGAGCCGTTTTATCGGCTGTAGTGAAAGCTGGAAGCATAGCCATATTCCTTGACAGCAGCGGTGGCAGCGACAACGACGACTAACCGGAAAACCAAAACTAATTGGTGGGTTTTGTTTGGAATTATATAAGGATCAAACTCGTGGTTTTCTTTTTTTCGTGAATCAATGTCGTTTGGCCGGAAAAAGCAAAAACGTTGTCGGATCTTGATTTTCCGGCGAATTGCTGTCGAGGCTGACCGCCAAAATTGTTGGGTTTTGTTCGGAATTATAGTAGGATCACAGTGCTGTGTTTGGTTTTTTGTGAATCGATGTCAGTTGGCCGGAAAAAAGCAAAAAACGTGGCCGGATTTTGATTTTTCGGTGAACCGCTGTGGAGGCTGACCGAAATTGTTCCGAAATAGAATAATTGGTTAGGGTTTTGGCTCTAATATCATATAAAACCTCAAAGGGTTTGTATTATTATAATTGTAATTATACATTAGATAGTCAATGTATATATACTAATACAATTACTTGATAACAAAGTAACTAATCATGTAACATCCCATTTTGATAAATGGAATGTCACGCGTGATTATGGCGTGTCATCAAAGCATACAAGGATAAATGTCTAAACATTACATGACCATAAAAGGAAATACCGGAATCAAACATCGGTAGTCCAAAAGTAGAACTCATCACACACAAACATAAGTACTGTAAATGAAAGGACTAAACAATGTCCATGGAAAGAGTATCAAAGTATAGATAAATGCATAAAGTAAAGAAGGCAAGAAAGCTTCAAGTCCATATGCACGTACGCTTAAAGTCTACGAGCGTCCCTAAGTACCTGCCGTTTTGGGAACATGAAAAGGAAAACGGCTGAGCAATACGCTCAGTGCACGGATGTACAAATAAAGCATGAATAATATAAGCATATAAGCATGAAACAGCGGAAGAAACTAAGTCCTGGATAACCCGGTTAAGTCTTTGTAAAACTGGTTTTATAGTTTGAAAAGCCTTATGTTTATCTTGTAAAAACTGTTTAACATATTATACCGTTAGCCAATATAGGTCATGAATTATCTACGTGCATGAATACTTGGAGGGGTGACCTCGTCATGCAAATTATAGGGGCTGCCTCTAATTTAATATACTGGTTTTGGGTAGGAGGGATCAGCTCCTAGTGAAGGATGCAAGGCACACACCACATTCACACTGAGTAATCTGCTGAAAACATGTAACTAGGATGCACCCATGCGCCCCACATGATAAATATAATAATATGGCCAAAAGCTGAAGGGACACCACGAGCAATCACTCCGCCGTGGGAAGTCATAACACCAGTGCCTCTAGTGTTATGGTTATGGTACCTCCATAACTAGGTGAAACTGGTGATGCATGTATATGGCTTTAGGTATTCTAATTAAACATAAGCAATCAAAACATATAAAACATATACTAGGGAAAAGAGTTGGCTGCATACGGGGAATCCTAATGAGGAAAGAATTTTCATACTAAAAGGACGGAGAATCCGTACCTTGTGTCCACTCAACGAAGAAGACGAACGGAAGAGAGTCCTACTTCGGTATCACTAATGCTACATAAATACATACGTGTATAAGTATCTGATTACTGAGTACGTAACTGGTTTTATATCATGTCTTAGCTTGTTTTATATGTTCATGTCATGTTTTACTGATTTAAGCTTTATATTGTGTTTATCATATACTCTGTCTATTCTGATTAAGTATTACTTGTATTTCATGTATTATTATACTTGTTGTGTAATAATAAGTAACTTCCTAAAAATAGCAGGTTTACTAAAATAGAAAGTTTCCAAAAATAGAAAGTTACCAAAAATAGAAAGTTTCCATAAAATAGAAAGTTTGCAAAACTAAAAGTTTCCAAAAATAGAAAGTTTCCAAAAATAGAATTATTGCTTAAAATAGACAAGTTTCTAAAAATAGAAAGTTTCCATAAATAGATATAAGCTGGTTAATTAAGCTAATTATATAAGCTTAAGTATTTTCTGATTATTATTCTAAGTCATGTGATTATATAGTATAGTTTATTAATTATTACATGTACATTAAATAAACTATAGGTTAAAGTATTTAATTAAATATAGCATGATTTTAATTAAATAAAGATAAAATACTTAGGTTAAAACATGTATTATTATCTATAAATAATATAACCTAAGTCATGTAAATTAATTAATTATAGTCATGGTTTTTAATAATTAATTAATTATATATTCTAATTAACTAATAAATACTTAGGTTAAAATTCATAAATTAATAATTAAATTAATAACCTAAGTCATGTAAATTAAATTAATCATGTCATGCTTTTAATTAATTTAATTTAAGTCTTTAATAAGCCAAGCCGAGACCCCCTAGGGGCTCGGTTAGGCGTAGGCTACAACACAATCACCCCCAAACCCTTGATTTGATTTAACCCATGATTATTAACATGTTTAAAATACTTGTTTTTAATTAGTTAATTAAAAACATCATGATTTTATGTGATTCAATAAATCAAAACATAAAAAGAAAAGGTTAAAAGTTATACCGATTACGTGAATCGAATGAGAATGAACACACAACGATCCTTGTAAAAATTCCAAGAACCAAAATCAACTCTAAAACCCTTTGGTGATGCTTAAACCCGGCGGCCAAGGAGCAAGAAAAGAAGAACTAGGGTTTTGATTATTTTCTATATTTTGTAAATAATGAACATGTTTTACCCCTTTCTCCTAGTTAGTTAATTTTGCATGGGCTAAGCCCATGTTTTCTTGTATAGCCGCGGGTAGGGGGCCCCACTTGGGGTAACCCGTATCTTTTTCCGTGTCTAAGTAATAGTGTGTTCTCGTGTGTTCTCGTGTTCGTGTTTTAATTAGTTATCGATCGTGACTTAATATATTTTTTATTCGTGTTCGTAATAAATATATATATATATATATATATATATATATATATATATATATATATATATATATATATATATATATATATATATATATATATATATATATATATATATATATATATATATATATATATATATATATATATATATATATATATATATATATATATATATATATATATATACATACGTAATATTAGTCCGTGATTAATTTACGTTCATGATTTCATGTTCGTATGTTCGTGATTATAATTATTATTGGAATAATTATCGTGTGTTCATACGTAATAAATACTTATCGTGTTATAACACGTACGTAATACTTGTAATTCTTGTTCATGAAACGTAAACGTGCTATAAAAGGAAAGTTCTAATCATGTACCTACGATCTTAAGGGTACTATTCATGGTAAAAGCATGTGGGTTTTACAACTCTTCCCCCTAAAAAGAATAATTCGTCCCCGAATTATAGATAAAGTAAACTGGAAAAGAAGAACATACCCGAATTCAGAATATGAAATGAGGGTAAGAAGCCCGGATAGACTCCTCTGTTTTCCAAGTGGCTTCTCGCTCGGTATGATCCCTCCAAAGGATTTTGACGAATGGAATCGTCTTCCTTCTCATGACTCGTTCTTGTCTGTCAAGAACTCGTTCGGGTTCTTCTATAAAAGTGAGATCTTCACGTATCTGTTCCAGTGGATACTGAACCATGTGAAGGGGATGATACTGGTACCCTCTGAGTAAGGACACATGAAACACATTGTGTACATGAGAAAGCTGCGGAGGTAACGCTAAACGGTAAGATACTTCACCGACTCGTTCAATGATATCAAACGGTCCGATGAATCGAGTACTAAGCTTCCCTTTAATTCCAAAACGTCTAACACCACGTGCCGACGAAATCTTAAGGAAAACGTGATCTCCTACGTTAAAATATATGTCCCTACGATGCTTGTCTGCGTAGCTCTTCTGTCGTGACCTTGCTTCCTGAAGTTTCTGCTTAGCTACTGCGACCCTCTCATTAGTCAACTCTATGATCTCTGGTCCTTCAAGTGTTCGCTCACCAACCTGATCCCAGCAGATTAGGGCGCGAGACTTCCTGCCATACAACATCTCGAAAGGAGCACACTTGATACTTGCGTGCCAACTGTTGTTGTATGCAAAGTCCACCAAACAGATATAATCGTCCCAATCACCCGTCCATTCCAACGCACATGACCTCAACATGTCTTCCAATGTCTGAATCGTTCGCTCCGACTGCCCGTCTGTTTGAGGATGAAAAGCCGATCTAAGCTTAAGTTGTGTACCCCAAGCTTTCTACAGACTTTTCCAAAATCGCGAAGTGAATCGAGGATCTCTGTCTGAGATGATGCTGGATGGAGCACCGTGGAGTCTCATGATCTCCATTCTATACGTAACGGCGAGTTTACTGACCGAATCTTCCTTGCGGATCGGTAAGAAATAAGCTGATTTGGTAAGTCGATCTACGATAACCCAAATTGCATCGTGCTTCCTCTTGGTTGGCGGAAGACCAGTAATAAAATTTATGGTGATTTTGTCCTACTTCCACTCTGGAATATCTAACGGTTGAAGGAGACCACCAGATCGCTGATGCTCAATCTTAACCTGCTGGTAGGTATGACATTGGAGACGTAAGTGGCAACATCCTGTTTCATACCACTCCACCAAAAGTACTGCTTGATGTCATGGTACATCTTAGTCGAACCAGGATGTATAGAGAATGGGGAGCTATGAGCTTCAGCTAACAAGGCTTCCCGGAGTTCTTAATCATCAGGAATACAAAGTCTCATGCCCTGCCATAAGATACCATTTGCATCTACTCTGAATTATGTCTGCTTCTCCAAATTCTGAATTATCGCCCAGATTTCTCCATCATCTTTCTAAGCTTCCTTGATCTTAGAGAGTAACTCGGGTTCTACTCTAAGATTAGCCCAGTAACCGTGTTGTCCACGTACCATGATCTCTATGTCTAGTCGCTCCAAGTATCTTATGATTTCCTCCTCAATCTTAATATCGTTGATCATTCCGGACTTCCTGCTAAGTGCATCTGCTACTACATTCGCCTTGCCGGGATGATACTGCAGATTAATGTCATAATCCTTCAACAGCTCTAACCATCTCCTCTGTCTCATGTTCAATTCACGCTGAGTGAATATATACTTCAAGCTCTTGTGGTCCGTGAAAATGTCACATGATTCTCCATATAAGTAGTGCCTCCATATATTCAATGCAAACACGACTGCAACAAGTTCTAAGTTATGCGTATGGTAATTTTCCTCATATGGCTTAAGCTGTCGTGAAGCGTACGCGGTCACTTTCCCATGTTCCATGAGAACACAACCAAGTCCCTTCCCCGATGCATCACTGTAGATTTGAAATCCACCCGTACCAGATGGGAGAGTAAGAATAGGTGCATATACTAACTTCTGCTTCAGGTCTTCAAAGATCTTCTCTCGTTCTTTCGTCCAGGCGAATTTCTCCCCTTTCTGCATCAGTTTGGTCAATGGTAGTGCTAGGCGGGAAAAGTTCTCCACGAACCTACGGTAATAGCCAGCTAAGCCTAAGAAACTGCTGACTTTAGTCGCTAATGTCGGCCTCGGCCACTTAGTAATAGCCTCAACCTTCGCTGGATCCATAGTGATTCCTTCTGCTGATACAATGTGACCTAAGAATGCCACCTTGTCTAACTAGAACTCACACTTGGAGAATTTAGCATACAACTGCTTCTGGCAAAGAATCTGTAGTACTGTACGAAGATGGTCTTCGTGTTCCTCTTTGGACCTTGAGAAAATCAGGATGTCATCGATGAAGACAATGACGAAATTGTCCAGAAATTCATGGAAGATTCTGTTCATCAAATCCATGAACACTGTTGGAGCATTGGTCAGGCCGAATGGCATGACTACAAATTCCTAGTGGCCATAGCGTGTACGGAAAGCAGTCTTGGCGATGTCCTGCTCCTTAACCCGTAGTTGATGATAGCCTGACCTGAGATCAATCTTGGAGAAGTGTTTGTCCCCTTGGAGTTGGTCAAACAGATCGTCTATACGTGGCAGTGGATACCTATACCTGATAGTAATCTTGTTGAGCTCGCGATAGCCTATGCAAAGACGCATACTTTCGTCCTTCTTCTTAACAAATAAGACTGGTGCGCCCCATGGAGATGCGCTCGGTCGAATGAACCCTCGTTCCAGAAGTTCTTGCAGTTGATCCTTCAGCTCCTTTAACTCTATGGGAGCCATGCGATAAGGAGCCTTGGAGATCGGCTCAGCTCCAGGGATGAGCTCGATATTAAATTCCACTTCACGTGCAGGTGGTATGCCCGGAAGTTCTTCTGGAAATACATCTTGAAATTCTGACACTATCAGCAGATCCTTAATTGGTAGGGATTCAGCATCCATGTCATGAACCGTAGCTAGATAACCCTCGCAGCCATGTGACAGTAGTGCACGTGCTTGCAGGGTTGATATGATTTGTACAGACCTGCCGGGTATGAACCCGTTATGAATGTACTCTGGTGCATTAACATCACCGAAGATGACTCGATATGAATGTCAGTCTATGGTAGCATGATGCTTAGATAGCCAATCCATGCCCAAAATCATGTCAAAGTCATTCATGTCCAACGGAAGTGCGTCAACAGGACGAACCTTATCGTCAAACTCTAGTGGAAGGCTCTTGTACACATGGGTTATAAGTACAGAGTCTCTCAAAGGCGTGGAAATACTGAGTCTATTCTCTAGTGGCATAGGGAGGATCCTAGCATTCTTGGCATAAGTAGTAGAAATGACCGAGTGAGTAGCACCCGTATCAAACAGAACACATGCAGCTTGACCATACATATACAAGATTCCAGTGATGGTACCTGTAGACTTGTTGGCCTAGATGTCGTGTAGACGCGTCCAGTGGTAGGAGGCGGCTTCGTATCAACATGTCCTGATGTGCCCTTCATCTCGTCCTTGCGGTAGTCCTTCATGCGATGGCCAGGAAGACCACACTTGAAGCATGCGTCACTGTCGCGACGACATGGCCCTGGGTGCCTACGGTGGGAACCTGATAAAACATTATACATGAGACATGATAACATGGTACAAAGGACAATGCGGATAATCGTAAGATTGAATACCAGTGATAGCTAGACGGCTAGGCTGTGAAACTCTCTGGTTCTGGTCCCTACCGCTTCCATGGTTCCTGGTAGAAGATTTGCTAATGTGTCAGAATTATGAGTTATAACATGAAATCATAAGAAAATGCGTAAGAATAAGGACCTGCTGCTGTTGGAGTGTCCAGCGTTGTTACAGTAATTATCATTACCGCCACGCTTATCCATAGCAGAACGGTCGTTAGTCTGACCGTTTCCCTTGGGCTGATTAGGCTGCTGTTGAGTAGCCTGCTGAGACCGGTCCCCAGTCTTCTGCCTGGAAGATACAAATTTAAGAGATGAAATATTGACATATACTGAAAGAATACGGATTGGTCACCACTTGAATACGAATGTTTACCTCTTCTCGGGTCTCTCTGCTTCCCCGAACTCATCTCTCTCCTGCAGCATCTCCAGCTTACGTGCTGCATCGGCCACTTGTGCTACCGTATTGAACGTAGAACACACCAGGTTGTTTGCGACCGATGTGCGAAGAGCCCACCTAAAGTGGTGTGCCTGCTCTTCAGGAGTACCTGCCGCTGCACCAAGGAAACCAGCTAAGCGAAGAAAGCGCTGCATGAACTCGTTGCTATTCTCCCCATCTCTCTGTCGGATCCCATGGTACTCTTTCTTCAGCTTGTCTTGCTCAGCCTTGGGAAAGAACTGCTCCATCACCCTATCTATGAACTGAGCCCATGTCAAACCTGCCACCCAATTATCACCTCCCTCAGACTGCTTCAATGCTAACCAACAATTAACACATCGCCTTCGAACCGGTAACATGCCAACCTTGCCTTGAAGACGGGGTCACAACCCATAGCATCGAAGATCTTCTCGATGTGAGCCAACCAGCTTTCAGCTTCACTGGGGCTATCTGTTCTCTCGAAAGCTCGAGGACGGAGCTTGTTGAATCTCTCCAGCCATGTTGCCAATGTCACTGGAGGAGGAGGAGGTGCTGGGTGATGCTGTTGATTGTTGGCAGCCTGAACCTCAGCCCTGATGTCGTTCCTCAGTTGAGGAAGCAAAGCTTGCATTGCAGCTTGGATCGCTGCATTGAGTTGTTCCTGCTCGCGTGTGAGAACCATCTGAAAGTATAACATAAAATACATGATTAAACTGATCAAAACATAAAATATATACATGAAAAAAGAAAAAAAAATTATACCAATAAATCATGAGAAAAACAAATTATGTAGGAAAACTAGTACATGAATGCATGATGCAGTTTTATGAAAACTTTTGTATGCTCGAGAGTGAACGCCTATGGTCAGTTCACCCAAAATAAAAGACATGCCGAGGGGACGCCTACGGGTCCGTCCCAAATTTAAAAGTTTCGATAAAACACATGTGACTAAATAGGGCCAGTCCTGTACCAACCATTACTTAGTCATAAACCTACGACAATGACATATATATGTATGCATGAAAATGATGAATGCATGAAAACCGACTGTCAGTTCTAGGAAGACCATAGTGACTACCCACTAATCACATGTCATGTTTTGAGAGCCTACAAGTCAAAGCCTTGGCTCTGATACCATAATTTTAACACCCCATTTTGATAAATGGAATGTCACGCGTGATTATGGCGTGTCATCAAAGCATACAAAGATAAATGTCTAAACATTACATGACCAAGGAAATACCGGAATCAAACATCGGTAGTCCAAAAGTAGAACTCATCACACACAAACATAAGTACTGTAAATGAAAGGACTAAACAATATCCATAGAAAGAGTATCAAAGTATAGATAAATGCATAAAGTAAAGAAGGCAAGAAAGCTTCCAGTCCATATGCACGTACGCTTAAAGTCTACGACCGTCCCTGAGTACCTGTCGTTTTGGGAACAAGAAAAGGAAGACGGCTGAGCAATACGCTCAGTGCACGGATGTACAAATAAAGCATGAATAATATAAGCATACAAGCATGAAACAACGGAAGAAATTAAGTCCTGGATAACCCGGTTAAGTCTTAGTAAAACTGGTTTTATAGTTTAAAAAGCCTTATGTTTGTCTTGTAAAAACTGTTTAACATATTTTACCATTAGCCAATATAGGTCATGAATTATCCACGTGCATAAATACTTGGAGGGGTGACCTCGTCATGCAAATTAGAGGGGCTGCCTCTAATTTAATATACTGGTTTTGGGTAGGAGGGATCAGTTCCTTGTGAAGGATGCAAGACACACACCACATTCACACTGAGTAATCTGCTGAAAACATGTAACTAGGATGCACCCATACACCCCACATGATAAATATAATAATATGGCCAAAAGCTGAAGGGACGCCACGAGCTATCACTCCGACGTGGGGAAGTCATAACACTAGTGCCTCTAGTGTTATGGTTATGGTACCTCCATAACTAGGTGAAACTGGTCATGCATGTATATGGCTTTAGGTATTCTAATTAAACATAAGCAATCAAAACATATAAAACATATACTAGGGAAAACAGTTGGCTGCATACGGGGAATCCTAATAAGGAAAGAATGTCCATACTGAAAGGACGGAGAATCCGTACCTTGTGTCCAGTGAACGAAGAAGACGAACGGAAGAGAGTCCTACTTCGGTATCACTAATGCTACATAAATACATACGTTTATAAGTATTTGATTACTGAGTACGTAACTGGTTTTATATCATGTCTTAGCTTGTTTTATATTTTCATGTCATGTTTTATTGATTTAAGCTTTATACTGTGTTTATCATATATTATGTCTATTCTGATTAAGTATTACTTGTATTTCATGTATTATTATACTTGTTGTGTAATAATAAGTAACTTCCTAAAAATAGCAGGTTTCCTAAAATAGAAAGTTTCCAAAAATAGAAAGTTACCAAAAATAGAAAGTTTCCGAAAATAGAAAGTTTCTAAAAATAGAAAGTTTCCAAAAATAGAAAGTTTCCAAAAATAGAATTATTGCTTAAAATAGATAAGTTTCTAAAAATAGAAAGTTTCCATAAATAGATATAAGCTGGTTAATTAAGCTAATTATATAAGCTTAAGTATTTTCTGATTATTATTCTAAGTCATGTGATTATATAGTATAGTTTATTAAATATTACATGTACATTAAATAAACTATAGGTTAAAGTATTTAATTAAATATAACATAATTTTAATTAAATAAAGGTAAAATACTTAGGTTAAAACATGTATTATTATCTATAAATACTATAACCTAAGTCATGTAAATTAATTAATTATAGTCATGATTTTTAATAATTAATTAATTATATAGTCTAATTAACTAATAAATACTTAGGTTAAAATTCATGAATTAATAATTAAATTAATAACCTAAGTCATGTAAATAAAATTAATCATGTCATGCTTTTAATTAATTTAATTTAAGTCTTTAAAAAAATAACATAACTTGTAAAAATCATAAACCTTGAAAAAATGATTCATGAATCGGACCCGTGACTAAAACCCACGAACCGGACCCGTAACCATCACCATACCCCGACCTAAGTCGGGTTTCTCCTTGTTTTTTATGCTGCCGTGGGACCATCACCACCATACTGAGACCATATGGTCTCGGTGGTGTGTAATAAGCCAAGCTGAGACCCCCTAGGGGCTCGGTTAGGCTTCGGCTACAACACAAACTCCCCTAAACCCTTGATTTGATTTAACCCATGATTATTAACATGTTTAAAATACTTGTTTTTAATTAGTTAATTAAAACCATCATGATTTTATGTGATTCAATAAATCAAAACATAAAAAGAAAAGGTTAAAAGTTATACCGATTACGTGAATCGAATGAGAATGAACACACAACGATCCTTGTAAAAATTACAAGATCAAAATCAACCCGAACACCCTTTGGTGATGCTTAAACCCGGCGGCCAAGGAGCAAGAAAAGAAGAACTAGGGTTTTGATTATTTTCTATATTTTGTAAATAATGAACATGTTTTACCCCTTTTTCCTAGTTAGTTAATTTTGCATAGGCTAAGCCCATGTTTTCTTGTATAGCCGCGGGTAGGGGGCCCCACTTGGGGTAACCCGTACCTTTTTTCCGTGTCTAAATAATAGTGTGTTCTCGTGTGTTCTAGTGTTCTTGTTTTAATTAGTTATCGATCGTGACTTAATATATTTATTATTCGTGTTCGTAATAAATATATATATATACATACGTAATATTATTCCATGATTAATTTACGTTCATGATTTCATGTTCGTATGTTCGTGATTATAATTATTATTGGAATAATTATCGTGTGTTCATACGTAATAAATACTTATCGTGTTATAACACGTACGTAATACTTGTAATTCTTGTTCATGAAACGTAAACGTGCTATGAAAGGAAAGTTCTAATCATGTACATACGATCTTAAGGGTACTATTCATGGTAAAAGCATGCGGGTTTTACAAATCATAACCTAACGGGTACGACCCATGTATACAATGGGTCGACCCATATAATCTTTGGTCTAACACTTAAAAATGAAAAATTTATAAGTTTTAGAGTGTTAAAAGTTGGACTTTAGTGTGTCAGTGGGGGGAATACTGAGTTTCGAGTGGGGGCGGTATTAAAAAACGCTCACAATTGAACAAAAATTATACTAAAATCTCATTATTGGGCTAGCAATGCGGGGCACCCCCTCCCCCCACCCACACACACACACACACTTACTACATGCATCCGCCCCTGCATCTACATCCATGGTTCTGCACACACAGATACATTAACGTATTTCATGCATGTGGCAAGTGGCATAATGTATCCGATTGATAAGAAAACAATAACCCGACTCAGCAAGGGGCTTGCTCTCTTCTGCTTTATTGGTGATTTTGTTGTCCATGCCTTCAAAAAGTACCATCAGATGGTATGATTACATTCCACCTGCTTTCCACTTTTGAGACTGTTTTTGTTGTTAACCCTTTTTTCTTGTAAAATATTTTATTTTGTCAGTATGTTAACGAGGACACAAATGAGAACATTCAATCGGCTCAATTCGTGAAGAGCTATTACCATAAACTCTCTTCTTCGTATCTCTTTCGCATGACCATAGAGACCACTGAACAAGGTCACCCTGGATCCTATGAGGCCACGGTCGAATGTAAATTTATGATGGTGCCATAACTCTGGACACGTTTATTCACAAGCATCGTAAAGCATCTCGTATGTCTCCATTTAAATTATTTCATGTGATGATTAGGTTCTTTGGTTTAAGAACCCCATTTTTTTACTCTCTATTGTGTTGCTACAAACATGCCAACTGACACTCTATGATATAAAGACAACCGCATATCACTTGTGTTTTTTCATCTTATAATGTACTAAGAATAAGAAGTGACAAAATTTTGATACAGTTATGTAAAGATGGGTTGCTTTTGGTTAAATTAATTAAATCATTATTTTAAACCTAGCTAAAACATGTAACAGATTAAAGGTATAGTGTTGTGGGAATTCTAGTTTTTTGGTAAAAAAGAAATGCACCCTTTCACGACTAAATCTCTGATAAATAAACTAATTAAAACTATAACTTTGGTTTATATGAGCTGCACAAATAACTTCTTCTTTGTTTCCCGTGTCAGCATTCCTCTACTTGCAGGAAGGTATGTCGGTATTCACCAAAAGATCCATGTACGAAACTTTTAAAGGTTAGTCTTCCATTTACTTCTATAATTTCTTTTATGTACAAACCTTGTTGTACATCCGTTTCACCTCTAGAACAGAGAATCACTATAGGTATTACAGGCGTGCATTGATCATGTGCGTTAAATAAACTATGCCTCCTTCAGCAAGTTATTTTTTGTGACGCATTTTGTCCACCTAGTTGTTTACTTTGAATGAATAATCAAGCTTATCCCTTAATTCCATTTGTGTCTTTATTCGGCTCAGTTACTTGTGAATGGGCTGATTTGGGTTATGGAGGTTAAGATATATATAGATTTATAAACTTACCATTTTTCGATCAACCCATCTGTTAGTATGGTTAATGAAGTTAACACTATATTACTTGTAGATGGTTGGAGTGATCTTGAAGTCTATTATGAGGTTAGCGAGATGGTGCGTACGAGGACCAAGTGGGGTGGTTATGACTTCCATAACCCAAATGGCTGGAACAGGTTAGCTGTTGATCTTGGTAAATACACTTAGAAGTCTTGTTTATCATTATCCTTGACGTAGTTGTGGTTTGTATTTTCCAGATTGAGAAATTATTGATGGCCATGGTGAACTGTCAACAAGCAAACCGATCGATACAGTTGTTATCCAACAAAGATTTTTGGTTTGTTGTTTAAATGTTGATTTGAAACAAAGATATGCAGATTCTGACTTACGTATATGGAACCTGTCATACTTCTCTTATGATGTATTTACCTAAATATAGTGTAGTTTAATTTATATGAGACAATTGTACGTATGTCTGTAATCCACTATCAAACCTATCCAACATACCCACATCTGCAGATGCTATGTTGGGTCTCGTGCAGACCACCTTATACTCCTGACTTCCAACTGCATATATATATGACCACTTACTATTCTTTTCCACATCACAGTCCCTTAATAGACTATCCTCCAACAACAGCATGGAGTGTCCCGTCAACAAAGTCTGTACCAACTTTCTGTTGTATAACCTGGACTGTGACACCCTCAGAGTATTACCACTCTGATTCCTGATGATCTTAATACCATGTATATTTCCCTTTGCTTTAACAAGCAAACCCATGGTAATCGAGATCTCAGCCATGCATCTGTAAGAAAATACCATACAATCTATATAGAGACATAGATGTATGAGCATACCTGGTGTATACTCCCAGTAATAACCGTATTTGTCGTCATTGCTTTTCCTGCTACCGTTTCTGAACACATACACATCTATCCGAGTATACATTTCTTCTTTCAATCCAGCCATCCACTTGGAAAGAACCTCACAAGCAACTGTATCATTGAAAGTCAATGATTCATGTGCATAAATCTTCTCCACTGTAGCAACTACAAAAGCAGCATCATTACTGTCTTCTCTATACTTGAATAGTTCCCGTGTTAACTGTTGCTCCCTATCACGTGCTATATGATAGTATATCAAATCTTGAGTTTGTACTTTCTTTGAAACATCTACATGATCAACATTCCCCTGAGGTTCCACCTTAAATGCATGATCCTCCTGATATTCCACCTCAAACTCAACTCCTTGCAACACCGGCATTGAACTTGTACATACACCATAACCAATGAAAGTTTTCTTGTATTGCCCACTTTCATTGAAACCCATATTCCTGTAAAGCACTCCCTTTGAAGTAACGTCATCTAACCTCTAAAGTTGATCAACATTCATGCCTTTACGGTATCCCAAGAATATGCACTTGACCTTAACCGGTTCAAGCATCCCTTGCTCAATACTAGCAAGCCAACCAAAAAACCTCAACATATCCATAGTCTTCTTGAATCCAATCGCTGCTGATGGTGACCTATTATCTAGATATGTAGACATGGTTGTATCCTCTGTCCAAAAATCCTTGGACAAACCAGACTGAATCAGAAAAAAACGTACCTTATCCAAGAGTGTCACGTTCGTCTTCTCAACCAACCCATTATGCTGTTGTAACCCTGCAACATCCAAATGTTTGGCGACGTCACTCTTCATACATTGTTCTGTAGAATTCTGATTACAAGAATCAAGAACATTACCCGTCTTGACCTTCTACCCAGTCTGAAATTTTCCTAACTGCTTCCTACCCTTTGTTGTATTCCTGGTCACATCCTGACCGTTCAGGGTATATAGGCAATTAGCCCTTCTTGTTCCTGATAGTACCACCAGTGAACCCTTTATAACCTTGATCTTGCCCGACTGCATCTTCACGGTAAAACCCTCTTTGTCAAGAGTGCCCAGCGATATCAAGTTTTGTCTTAATTCCGGAACAACCTTGACGTTGTCAAACACGAAACTTGATCATCCCTCATTCGTACTCGAACCTTACCTGTTCCCCGTACACGGCATTCCCTGCCATCACCTAGCAGTACATTACCACCGTCGTACTCCTTAAAATCAACCAAGTAATCTCTCTTATGTGTCATATGGTATGAGCCCCTTGAATCCATGATCCAGTCCAAAAGTTCATCAACACTCATAGCCATCATAACATCAACATTGTCATACCCATCAGCTCAAGAACCGGATACCTGATCTTTATTCTTGACAAAACCTTGAGATTTCTTGTGATTATACTTGGGACAATCCCTCTTCAAATGATCCTCAGACTGACATATATAACGCCTGAGTTTGTCACTCCTTCCTTGTGACCTTGACCATGAACTATTTGCACCATGCTCCATATCTATCTGACCAGATCTCTCCCTCACATACCGCTGCAGTCACTCCCTAATGATCTCCCGTAGGACCCTATCACCTAAACACAAGACCAATGCACTGTAAGCCTTTTTTTGAATGACGTATCGTAAGCCACTATTGTGGTGGCGAGAAATTCCTCCAATGCTGCATCTAATTCAAGATGTTCCAGCAAAGCCTTCATCCTTACCTGCCATAACTCAAAGTCATTCTTCCCATCGAATTTCTTGATGTCTAATTTGTTTAGCGTCATCATATTTTAACCCTTTGCTAACCGTTTAACCTTTTTGTGATTTTACCTACACAAAAACACGATCTAGTAAAGTATCCCGCGTGTAAAACACCCTTGATTTATCGATATAACCCTAAGATATGAATCTTATAAATCGATCAAACCAAGTAACCATTCAAAATAAAACCCTTTCTTACTCAAATATCGACTGAACCTTGAAAATTAACCTATCCAACAAATTGACAATCCTTGAATCAAGAAAGTACCCAACGCCTTTTGAAGTAACCCTTGTCGTACTTTTAATTTTGCAAAACCGATCTCTAATAACCTAAGAAATCTTGCAACCTCGACAAGTCTTGAACGCTTCTTTATCCCTTTGTTGATTTGCTAAACCTTGTGAAAACCCTCACAATCACAAACCAGCAAAGCCCCCTTCGATAATTCGCTAAACTTTGTGATACTTTAAACCTCACAATCACGAATTACGAAGTCCCCTTATGTGCGAATAATTCAAAGTAAAAATCTTTTGTTTTACAAAAACAAAAATAACTAACTTTAAAAAAAGAACCTTTATACAAATTCAAATCAAACTTTTTTAAAGTCTTTTTGATATATTAGCCCAATTACTTGTGGCCCAAAACTTTTAAACCCTTTGAATTATTACAACTTCCCGTGTGACAAAACACACAGCCGTTTCTTCTTAATATATTATCAATGGCGGCAACAACAATGACACCCCATCACCAAACCTTCGATCTTCAGTACGACCGAACCTTTCAAGAAGAAACCCTTTTAAAGTCGATATATGTTGCTCCCTCCTTGATGATCGTGATCCGACCAACAAGAACCTTCAATGATCGATTCCTAACAACTAGAGAGACTCGAACCTGTCTCTGATACCACTTGAAGGATGCGATCCCTACAACCTGGTTAACTAGATGCGGATAACTTCGATCGATGAAGACATCGACAGAAAAGACGACGCACAAGGTAATCCCTAATCTTACCGATTAGTTTATTGATAAAGAAGCGTTGTGAATCTCGTCCCCCCTCACCTCCTTTTATAGAGATGAGTGGGAACCGACTTATTACAAAGTCCTACGGGTCGGGTTGGGCTGCGACACAACCAACCGACCTTTATTGCTATAGGCTATTTAGGAAACTCGATAACTATCCCTAGAAATGACTTAGGCTAATAAAGACTAAATACATAACATAGGCAGTTTCTAACTTGCGTAGATGGAACCTATCGTACTTCTCTTATGATGTATTTACCTAAATATAGTGTCGTTTAATTTATATGAGACTTATTGTGTATGGTTTTGTGATGTGGTGCTAGCAATTTCCGCTAAAATCGTTTAAAACAGGATTGTTTTCGTGAAATTTATTAAATAAACCATATGATAAGTAGGGGTTCCTTATACACATCCGCAATAACGTTTGGAACTCATACATACATCGAGTGAGAGCTTCGAATTAAATTTAGGAAATCTTTACCTCAATTAGGTTTTGATTTAGTTTCGAACCAACTATTGAACACCTCTAGACCAGAAGTTTTCTTTTAATGGTTATGCTTATGTGCATAGAATAACAAATATTGAAAACCTCATAGTCTTTTAAAGTAAACCATCGTAGTTTTATTGCTAGTATTGATCGGATTTTATAGATCGTACTAACTTCACATGTACGTTCATTTCATTTTGTGGTTCTTGTAGTGTTGGAAAGTGAGTTAAACTTAAGGGTTTGTTTAGTAAATTTGTTTGTCTTGTCCTACAAGTTTAGTTATTTTTAGTATGTCTTTGTTTGGTAAGTTTTAGGTCATTGGTTCCCTATAAATATATAGAGGCCAATGTCATTAGTTTTCTTTGTAGTTTTCGAATTGTAACTTTGGGTATTGAATAAAAGCTTCCGCTTCGTTTGTTCGTATTCGTTTTGTTCGTTTGATTTATCCAACAAGTGGTATCAGAGCGTGGTTCGATTCGTTAAGATGAAGAAGAAAAAAAAAAAGGTTCGTTCGTGAGGGTTAAGTTTGGATCGGTTATGGTGTTTGTTTTTATCGAAGTTAGGCTGTCTTTGGAATCAAGTTCGAATAACCGTGTAATTTTGATTGGTGGGCCATTCGTGTTTGCTTTTGTTCGATTGTTTAGAAGAACCGATTTCGAGAGTCGGTTTACACCTTTTTTTATTATTATTTGATCTAGTAAAAAAAATACGATCTAACTTCAGGGCTTTGGTTTGATTTTGTCGAAAATTGATAGTTGGGTTTGACTTTGCATTAGTTTAAAACCAAACCTAACGAATTTAGACAATTGATGATAATTCTGGTCGGTTAATATTGATACTTCGCATTATTGTTCGTATGGGTAATTTTGAAGTTTGTGTTTGATCGTTTGGAAAATTTGGATCTTCGCTCGTTGGGTTTTTGAAGTTACTTTCTGGAATTTGGTTGTCTTTGGTGAAGATCGTTTGGGGTGATTTGTTTGTTTGGTTGACCGTTTCAGGTTCGGTCGTTTGTTTGATTGGATCGTTCTCAGGTTCGATCATTTGTTTGTTTGTTTGGATCGTTTATTCGATCATTTGTTTGTTTGGACCGTAAATCTTATTTCATAAGTGGGTCATTCGTATTATCCGGATCATATTTGGGGCATTTGAATTTGTGTCGGTCTGTCAAATTATTTATTAATTTGAATTTGATTGATACGGATAATACATTTGTTTGTTTGTTTGAATTGGCTAGTTGTCTAGCCCGAACCGAACCATAACATATTAAGAGTTATTCGTTCGTTCGTTTGGTTGAATAACATATTAAGAGTTATTCGTTCGTTTGTGGAATAACATATCAAGAGTTATTCGTTCGTTCGTTTGGAATTCCGAATTAAGACGGAATGTTTGTTTGGTTTGAAGTTTCGAATAGAGTTAAAGTCACGGTGGAGATTCTTAGAAAAGTGTCTTAAACTCTCAAGGGCGTTTGGAATTTGGTATTCGGATATTTGAATTTGAAGACCAAGATTCGTTTGTTTTGAAGTTTCGTATGAAGTTGAACTCACGGTGGAGATTGTTGGAAAGTGAGTTAAACTTAAGGGTTTGTTTAGTAAATTTGTTTGTCTTGTCCTACAAGTTTAGTTATTTTTAGTATGTCTTTGTTTGGTAAGTTTTAGGTCATTGGTTCCCTATAAATATATAGAGGCCAATGTCATTAGTTTTCTTTATAACTTTTGAATTGTAACTTTGGGTATTAAATAAAAGCTTCCGCTTCGTTTGTTCGTATTCGTTTTGTTCGTTTGATTTATCCAACATGTAGCAAACACATTATCATTACCCATGTAATAAACTAAGAACGTTAAGTGGCTTAAAAATCATAGATGCAATGCAAGTTTTTAAGGCTTTTTGAACGTCGATTCAACGTAAGAATCAGTTAAGAGTTTTGAAGAAGGTAAAACAATGCAAAATAAATCAACCATCTCTCCGCAATATCATGTCAGTTCTTCCTACCTTTGTTCTTTTTATCTTTAGCCTTCTTCCGTTTGCCACTTCCCATCGCTTTGTTGGTTTTCGCATCCTGAGTGACCACCACGGGCGACACATCGTTGATATGATAATCGCCCGTTTTATCAACATTGTGATCCTTCTGAAGAGCGTCGCTAGTCTTGCTGCCCTCTGACAGCATGACCTTTGATTCACTACTCAACTGGTTCAAGAAGTTATCTATTAATGACCTATGGCTTTGCAGCCTCTCCAAAACCACTTGCACGTTCCTTCTTTCATTCTTGACTCCAATTCGACTGAAATAAGAGTCCAAACAACCAAACATATTCAAAGTAAGGTTACATGTATTTATGAAAACAAGTCAAATGACAAAAAGAGAAACAAGATACAGTTTAGGGCTTCAACAATATAAACCTAATCAAATACTAATGTTTGAGAGAAGAATGAATTTTTAAATATAGTAAATGTAACCTTGGATAAAAAAAGGAAGAAACTAGCTTCAGATCATCACAAGCAGAGTTCACTTCGCGTATCACTGTTGTCTTTCTTCCAGAGCAGAAATTTCCATCCCTGAGAAGAGCAGATAGGATGCGTATATTATCATCCAATTCATTCTGACAATAAAGCAAATAATCAGGAAGACGTTTGAGTTGCACTAATGCTGATCAAAACTAACATTTCAATCCGCAAGCGTAGCTAACGTGTGTGTATACTTTTATCCAATTCTTTTGGACAAGAAAGTAAATACTAAGTAGGCTTTAAAGTTACCATAATTATGATCAAACTAAAAAAACCCGTAATTACAACCACAGTGCCAAAAATCTAGGATACACCGAAACGCCCGTTAGGGTGCCGTGCCCGTTTGGGAACGCCTCGGAACGAGAACACGGTCGAAACGCGACCGAAACATATCCAACCCGTATCCAGTTTCACCGAAACGTATCCGGCCCGTATCCACTGTCGTTCCTTAATCAAGGCCCGGATCCACTACCTTTTCTTATATATTAGGTTTTTAATGGTCCAGGTCCAGCCCGTATCCACACCTGTTTCTTATATATTGGGGTTTAATCATTATTCATGTCGACTCAAGAAGTGAATCAATATTTTTACAGTCGTCTTTTAATAACATCAATCGTGAATCATAATTCATGTCGAATAAAGATCAAGAAACACAAGATTCAAGTGATCAACCTCCATTGTGGGAATACGTAGAGGAACTAGAAAAGCAAGGTGCATCAGGAGGAGCATGGAAGTTTAAGTGTAAGTTTTGCAAGGAAACTAGAAGCGGGTCGTATTCGAGGGTTAGACCTTTCTTGTAGGGCAGTAGCTATTATAGTTAGGATGATTTCTTGTAGGGCAGTAGCTATTAGAAGTTAGGATGATTGTAAGGCAGTAGCTATAACTTAGGTTCTCACAGTACTTAATACCAATGATATGTAATATTTCTATATAAATATGTTACTTTTATTCTAGATAATTATGGCGTGCAATATTCCGTCCCAGTCATCACATTATTACGGGAACCAAAAGATGCTACAATATAATATGATGTAGGGCACTAGCTATTAAGGGAACCAATAGATGCTACAATAAAATGTGATGTAGTGATGACTGATGACAAATGAGTCAAAAGATGCTACAATATAATGTGATGTAGGGCAGTAGCCCATAAGTTATAAACAGTAGCCTACAAGTACTCGGATTTCAACTTGTAGGGCAGTAGCTATAAGTTAGGATGATTGTAGGGCAGTAGCTATAAGTTATATTATATAATAGTAGCTTACAGTATACAACACTTTTGATCTTGTATAGGTATTGGAATTTCAACTTGCAAGTCCGTAACTGGCGACAAACAAGAGATGCAACGGTTAGAAACAGCGTATGAAGAGAAGAAAGCCGAGGCAAAAACGAAAGAAGTCACGTTGCCATGTGAAGCTGGTGTTGGATTTAAGAAAAGAAAAAGTAATTCAACACCTCTTCAAAGAGCTTTTGGTGTTGAAATTAGGGACCAACTAAATCAAGAAATAGAAAGGATGTTTTATACACGAGGTTTACCTTTTAATCTTGCAAGAAATTTACACTATGTTAGGGCTTTTCAGTTTGCTGCTACCAACAAAATTGATGGTTATGTACCTCATGGTTATAATAACCTCATAACAACCTTGCTATAAAAAAAGAAGGATAATGTCCACAAGTTATTGGAACCCTTCAGGTCTACATGGAAAGAAAAAGGTGTGAGTATTGTGAGTGATGGTTCAAGAAAGCATCTAATCAATTTCATGGCTACATCAGGTACTAATGCTCCATTGTTTTTAAAGGCAGTGAATTGTTTTGGGAAGTAAAAGATAGATTTTTTATTTCTAATTTGATGAAAGAGGTGATTAATGAAATTGGTCACGAAAATGTTGTGCAAATCATTACTAACAATGCAGCAAACTGTAAGGCGACTGAACAAATTATAGAGAGTGAGTTTTCTCGCATATATTGGACACCATGTGTTGTTCATACACTTAATCTTGCTGTGAAAAGCATTTGTTCACCAAATAATGTGGAAACAAATGAACTAGCATATGAACAATGAAGCTGGATAAAAGATTTTCATTCCGATGCGCTTGCAATAAAAAATTTCATCATGAACCATGACATGAGGCTCTCTATTCTCTCCAAGTTTACTCCTCTAAGGCTGCTTTCGGTTGCCGATACTCGGTTTGCCTTTATCATTGTGATGCTTAAGATATTTAAACTTATCAAAACGGGTCTTCAAGATATAGTCATAAGCGAAGATGGTCTTCTTATAGAGATGATGACACTGTGAAAGCAAATTTTGTTAAAGAAAAGCTTGTTAGTGATGAATGGTGGGATAAATTATTATATATTCTTAGTTTCACTGGACCTATATATGAGATGATTAGAGTTTGTGACACCGACAAACCATGTTTTCACTTGGTGTATGAGATGTGGGATTCGATGATTGAGAAAGTGAAGATTGAGATCTACAAGAAAGAAAAACTTTTTCCAGATCAACAAAGTATCTCTTATGATGTTGTGCATCGTATTTTAGTGGCTCGATGGACGAAGAATAACACTCATAAAAGATACTTTTTGATATGGAAAAAGTTTTTCTTTCTTGTAGATCTCAATCTTCACTTTCTCAATCACCGAATCTCACATTTCATACACCAAGTGCAAACATGGTTTTGTCGGTGTCACAAACTCTAATCATCTCATATATAGGTCCAGTGAAACTAAGAATATATGATACTTTATCCCACCATTCATCACTAACAAGCTTTTCTTTAAAAAAATTTGCTTTCACAGTGTCATCATCTCTATAAGAAGACACTTCTTTGCTTACGACCATAGCTTGAAGACCCGTTTTGATAAGTTTCAATCTCTTAAGCATCACAATGATAGGCAAACCGAGTATCGGCAACCGAAAGCAGCCTTAGAGGAGTAAACTTGGAGAGAATCGAGAGCCTCATCTTATGGTTCATGATGAAATTTTTTATTGCAATCTCATCGGAGTGAACATCTTTTATCCAGCTGCATTGTTCATATGCTAGTTCATTTGTTTCCACATTATTTGGTGAACAAATGTTTTTCACATTTGGTGAACAAATGTTTTTCACAGCAAGATTAAGTGCATGAACAACACATGATGTCCAACATATGTGAGGAAACTCACTCTCTATAAGTTGTCCAACCGCCTTATAGTTTGCTACATTGACAGTAATGATTTGCACAACATTTTCGTGACCAATTTCTTTAATCACCTCTTTCATCAAATTAGCAATAAAAAAATCTATCTTTTACTTCCCCAAAACAATCCACTGCCTTTAAAAATAATGGAGCATTAGTACCTGATGTATCCATGAAATTGATTAGAGGCTTTCTTGTAGGATCAATCCAACCATCACTCACAATACTCACACCTTTTTCTTTCCATGTAGACGTTAAGGGTTCCAATAGCTTGTGGACATTATCCTTCTCTTTTTGTAGCAAGGTTGTTCTAAGCTTATTATAACCAGGAGGTACATAACCATCAATTTTATTGGTAGCAGCAAACTGAAAAGCTCTAACAAACTGTGGATTTCTTGCAAGATTAAAAGGTAAACCTCCTGTATACAACATCCTTGCTATTTCTTGATCTAGTTGGTCCCTAATTTCAACACCAAAAGCTTTTTGAAGAGGTGTTGAACTACTTTTTTTTTCTTAAATCCAACACCAGCTTCACATGGCAACGCGATTTATTTCGTTTTTGCCTCGGCTTTCTTCTCTTCATACGCTGTTTCTAACCGTTGCATCTCTTGTTTGTCACCAGCTGTTACGGACTTGCAAGTTGAAATCCCAATACTTATATAAGATCAAATGTGTTGTAAGATCAAAAGTGTTGTATACTGTAAGCTACTGTTATATAATACTTTAACTTATAGCTACTGCCCTACAATCATCCTAACTAATAGCTTTAGCTTATAGCTATTGCCTTACAAGTTGAAATCCCAATACTTGTAAGCTACTATTATATAATACTATAACGTATAGGCTACTGCCCTACATCATATTATATTGTAGCATCTTTTGACTCATTTGTCATCAGTCATCACTATTTTGACTCATTTATCATCCGTCATCACTACATCACATTATATTGTAGCATCTTTTGGTTCCCGTAATAGCTACTACCCTATATCACATTATATTGTAGCATCTTTTGGTTCCCGTAATAATGTGATGGCTGGGAGGGAATATTGTAGGCCACAATTATGGAATAAAAGTAACATATTTATATAGAAATATTACATATCATTGGTTTTAAGTATTGTGGGAACCTAAGTTATAGCTACTGCCCTACAATCATCCTAACTAATAGCTACTGCCATACAAGAAATCATCCTAACTATAATAGTTACTGCCCTACAAGAAAAGGTCAATAGACTCAATACCTTTTAAACCAAACAAATGTGCTCTAACCCTCAAATACGATCCGCTTCTAGTTTCCTTGCAAAACTTGCACTTAAACGTCCATGCTCCTCCTGATGCACCTTGCTTTTCTAGTTTCTCCACATATTCCCACAATGGAGGTTGATCACTTGAATCAATGTTTCTTGATCTTGAGTCGACATGAATGATGATTCACGATTGATGTTTTTAAAAGACGCCAGTAAAAATATTCATTCACTTCTTGAGTCGACATGAATAATGATTAAAACCCTAATATATAAAAACAAGCAGTGGATACGGGCTGGACCTGGACCATTAAAACCCTAATATATAAGAAACGGCAGTAGATACGGGCCGGATATGTTTCGTTGAAACTGGATACGGGTTGGATACGCTTCGGTCGCGTTTCGGCCTTGCTCCCGTTCTCGAGGCGTTCCCAAATGGGCACGACACCCTAACCGGTGTTTTGGTGCATCCCAGGATAACACACACCAATTCTATAGAGCAAAAAGCTCTGACAAATTTCATCATGCTTTTTGGCCATAGTTTCTTATCCAATCAGCATCCTTGTTGACCAACAAGTAAACCATGTTACCTTGAACACCATGTTTCCTCACCCCAAAATAATTTAAACTAAGATAAACAAACTTGTCATCTTGTACATCATTTTCAATACCTCCAAGACTATGGAAAATATCCATAATGTGCCCCTTCCACGAATTCTAATAAAAAGCCAGAGTTCTCACAGAAACTCGGTTCTGAAACATCATACCTTCATAGTGCTTATGAGAATTGAGTATCAATTGGCAATTCATCCTCCCACTCATACTAAGAGGAATTTAGATGAAAGTGAGCATCTAAGATTTTCCTAATCGACAAAATTTCTCCCTTTAGACTCTTGTGTTCATGGGAAACATCTATATCTTTCTTAAGCTCATTCAGACTACTTTTCTCATCAGAGAGTACTTTAAGCTCACTACAAACAACATCATAGAAAACACTAGAGTCCATTTTTACAAGCGACTTTACTTTTCTACAAAGTTCGTCTTCAAAAACAAAGATGAAGAAACTGCTTTAGCGGCCAACCTCGGTTTACATTTCCCCATACCGAGCTAAATAGAATATACCAAAGTAAGAGATCTTTTGCCTTCATATTAATTCCAGCCTTTTCCAAAAGATCAGCATCTTTTAGAACATCACCCCATGAACTCGCCAGCTCAACAGCAACCAGAAAATTACCCGATTCCTCTTCTAAATCCAAAAGGTCATCGAGACAATCAACGATCTCAAGAATCCACGTTCTGAATCCATAGAGCAAAAAGCTCTGACAAATTTCATCATGCTTTTAAAATCTCTACAACCATGGTAATAGAGGGCACAAGTGTGTAGAAATTCTTGCTCAATCTCTTCTATTTCTCTACTTCTAGCATTAACATGATATTTCCAGTATTCTATATACTTCAAGCCTTTATCAAAAAGTTTTCCTTTTTTGCAAACCAACAAACAATTGGAGAACTGATCTCCCTTGTCTATGCTTCCGCGACATCAGTATAGCACCCTGCTAAATTAAAACATTGTGCTGCTGCATCAAGCTTTCCACATTTGTGCAAATAGATTTTTCCTGCACATGAAAAAAAATTCATATTAGAGGTCGAATTTAACAATGTAGATAAATATGAAGAATTGCATAGTGGCGTATCCCATTGTGTAACACCCCCAAATACACACAATTCAATACAGCGGAAGACTCGTTGGTTTTACGGGATAGCACATTACTCACATCATAGACAACGCTTAAAAATCACGTCGTTTAATAATAAAGCATTTCCATTCATAAATATCAAATTTACATAGGTCCCAAGTCATAGTATTTCATACAAGTTTTACAAATCATTTGAATGGAAATTATTATTTAAGTGCGGGCCATAAATTCTTGTTGTCTTCCCGAGAATTACCTTCAAGTACCTGAGATAAAACATGTTAAAAGAAAAGGTCAGCAAAACGCCGAGTGAATTCATAGAGTTTAATAAAACCATTAATATATCATCGGTATATATTTATTACCGAAAATCATTTTGTACAAATCCTTGTAGTAGGCCATAAAATAGGCCAAAAACATTTTATACAAATCCTTGTCAAAATCATAATATAGGCTTTAGCCTTCAAAACCATTATACGAACCAATGTCGTAAAAACATCATAAAATACGTTTTATAACGTTGTATAGAGTTAAATAAAAACCGTTATATGAATATGGTTATGTAAAACCAAAACAAGAACATAATATCAATAATAAGACCTCGTATTTCTAGCCAGGCAATATATTGTAATTCAAGGCGTATAGCAGTATTTTCGTTATTTGGATTATTATAACCGCATGACATTGTTAACTTACTATAATAAACAACGGGTAGCTAGCCCGAAACTCAATTTGCCCATCTAAGTTAGCGTGTCGTCACAAAAATCACGCTATGGAAATCTTCTCATACATAAATTCGCTTACCAATCAATGTGGCACGACGGGGATCAACCGTCAAGGCGCGAACTGGGGTGATCGTCCCCAAATAGTACTATTATATGCATAAGCGTCTACCAAATCCCGGTAGTTCACAATTCATGCTAATGGGACTTTTAGTGACATAACCTAACTTTAATAAACCATTTTATCTCATACATCGGGTCATATAATCATTCATCGGGTCATACAATCATTCCGGTCCAAATCAATAAGCAAACAGTCGGGACAAATGATGTCCTATTTTATCAAAACTAACATGTTATCTCCCTCGCGGGTTTATAAAACATTTCATAAAAACATTTGAAAGAGTGCGAGGCTATGAACTCACGTTGATTGGGAAAGGCGGTTATCGGCGATTCGGATGTAGGGTACGTGCTTCAATCATGGAAACCTAGACAAATAATACTCGTCTTAGACTCTTGTCCAATGACTTTATAAAAACAATAACTATGTATATATATATATATATCATGATATCATGAGTATGATGATGATCATGTGGGATTTTATATCTTTATACACATTAAAATGTCATGTGTTGGTACATTTCTAGACTAGTTATACTAGTTCAATTTATTTACATTTTGAGGCCCATTGGGCCCATTACAAGCCCAATATATTATATTAGCCCAATTACACTTTTATTATCAGTCTTATGCTTACATGTTGGGCCCAAGTGGGTTAAGCCCAATTAAGCAAGTTTATTAGTGTTTAGCCAAATTAGTTGGATTAATAGTCCAATAAGGCTAATTTGGCTCGTTAATGTCCGTATGTTATAAAGCTCGGGTTTTATCGGTTTTTACTTGTAATATGTACTTATATATCAGTATATGAGTTATAAAAAGTTCACCTTAGACGGGTCCGACCATCTAAGTTTTAATTGACGAAAACGTTAATGTTACGGTTTTAGCCGAAAAGACGTAAAAATCATGTTTATAGTTTTATAACTTATAAAACTTATCAAATTGCCATTTTTATAAAATGTCTCATTTATTTATTAATGTACATACTTATATAAATGTTATATATAATTTAGTGAGTTTTAAGTTTACATTTTATATATTATTTACTTGAGTGCTATTATAATACTATATACTTTAATTTTCACAAATCTGATTTTTACTTTCACTTTCACCATATTTACCATATCTTGATTTCTACTAGGAGATAGAAGCTAATTTTTGGATGACATAAACTTCATATTATGTGTTACAAATAACTTAGTTTTAGCTACTGCTCAATCCAAGTCTAAGTATCCCTAACAGTCCTCACAAAACAGACTATTCAGATTGATACATTGATGGTTGTATTTTCACACTTGTTTAGGAAAACAAGGTAAAAGCGGTAAGTGTTAAGCGTACGTCTAGGAAAACGTAAACACTTATGACCCTTAATGGGGATCGTTCTCTCGAGGAGGCTAGTGTGTTGTGTAATGAATGATTTGATTAATGTTTTTGATTATTAACAAGAAGAAAAGAGAAGGGAAAATGACGAAGACGAAAAAAGTAGAAAAATAGGCAAAAACACTACTAGAAAGTTAAGACGTAGAAACGTAAAAACGACAAAATTTAAAATTTTAACCTAAAAATTCCTAAAAATTACTAAAAATCCACAATAATATTCTAAGAGTTTACAAAAAATCCAAACTTGCCAAAACCTTTTAATTAATTTAATAATGACTTTTTAATGCTAATTAAAGCCCTAAAAATCACTTTTAAATATTAAAAAGCCCTAAACAAGATTTAATAGTTTGTAAACCTCCAAAATCACCTAATTAAACTAAAAACTATTTTTAAAAATTTTAAAACCCAATTAAACTATTTTTAAACTCCTAAAAACTATTAAAATCTATTAAATCTTAAATTAATTCTAAAAATTAATTGAAAAACCTAAAAATTAATTGGAAAGTGAAAAAGTTCCTAATTTAATGTCTAGAATCTAGGAAAAATGAAAAAAAGTTAAAAATAAAACTTTGAATTTTTATGAATAAAATAATATTAAAATATTCCAAAAAATAAAAATTTCCTAAATAAATTCTAAAAAATTCTCAAAAGTCCTAAATATTCTAACTAAGACAAAAATGTAAATTAAAGCTCCTAAAACCTCTTAATTAATTTTATATTAATTTTTAAAGTTTAATAAAAAACCTAAAATCAAATAAAATTAAAAATTAAAGTTTTTGAAAACTTTTTTTGAATGTAAACCTCAAAAATATAACTTAAAACCTAAAAACTATTTTTTTGGATTTTTTAATTACTGTTTACTATTTTTTAATGACTTTCTAAATTTTAAAAGAAAAATAATCCTAATAAATAATTAAATAATGGGAAAAATAAAACTTTAAAACAGAAAAGTCTAAAAACTATATTAAGTCCTAGGAAAAATAAGCTATGCCCAATAAGCTTAATAAATAAGCTGAAAATAATCAAATAAGCTACGGCTTATTTAAATGAGAACAAAACAAAGTCACCTTATATAACTATTGAAATGAAAGGTTAACATAAAAACTCATCTGGATCACTGGTAGAACCCCTCACTCCTGAGCTGCAGGTCGGGGGTTCGAGTCCAGGAAGGGTGAAGTTTTTAATTTTTATTTTCTTTTTTTTTCTTTTAAAACACAAACAGTGCACTCTTTTAAGCTTACAAACTCAAACCAAATCCACAATTATCAAAGATTTAAGCCAAATTAAGGCCAAAAACATGCCCAGTTGGGCTTGGTTTCTGATGAGCACAAGTGATGTGTTCACTTGTGTAAAAGTCCAAGAGGGCTTGGATTTGTGATGATTTTGGTGATGTTTTATGGGACAAGCAGGCACCCCTATACTCAGTTGGAGTATATGGAGTCAAAGATAGCACAAATCAACAAGTACTAAGCCAAAGATCACAAAAAATTGCACACCAAGGCAAACTTAAGTTGCTGATACAAATTTCAAGGTCTGGTGGGATTTGATGCTTATAACTTGCACACAAATGAGTTTCAATGCCTACAAATTTGCACACACACTCACCAAACAGCTTAAATTCAATCAATAATCCTTAAACACCCTAGGTTCTAACAGATTAAAAGATTCAAGCATCAAAATCTCACAAGATGGACAGTAAAATGACTTTACTGATTTTTGCTAGTTTTACCAAGTTTTAGAGCATGCAATTGTTTTACACGCCTATCAAACTAGAAAATAACTAACAACCACTACTGATAATCACATATAGGGCATGTTTAAACAGGTTTTAACCATCAATTTGTCACCAATCTCAGATTATACCCTAGTCCCAAACACCCCTTTAAAGATTGAAATACAAATTTTTTCAAACAAACTCTTTTAAAAACTCTCTCAAACTGATCCTCTAATCATCTAACATGCATACAATCATAAATTAAACTCAAATCAACAGATTAACACATTTATCCACACAATTCAAGCAAATCACATGAACTTCAATTTTTTCACTTAGAAAAGCTGTAACAAGGGTTTTACCTTGTTGGTCTTACATCCAAGACCAACAATGGCTAGATAGCCACCTCCCTATACACTGGGGTGTATGCAGAACTATGATCAACAACAAAGCTCCAATCCTGTTTAAGAAAATGAAAAAGAAACACAAGCAATATATTCAATATTTTGTTTTCTCTTTTCTTTCTTAAAAATTTCTTTCACAAACCTTTAAACCTTTACAAACACGTTTCAAAAACTCTTTCACTCTCAGAAAATCAAAAATCTCAGTCCACTTTCACTTTCTAAAACTTCTCACTTTCTGAAATTAAAAGGGTTTTAGAACCTTTTGAAAACTTGAAACAAACAAGAACTTCACAATTTTAAAATGGAACTCAGCTTAGCATTTAACACAACACACAAACTTTTTAAACTTAATAAAAGGAATTACACTTGCATTTAACAAACACCAAACTTCATTAATTTAAAAAAGGAATTACAAGTGAAAAAATGCTAAAAACTGGAACAACTGAAAAATGAAACCTAAGGTGCCTTATATACTGGCCACAAGAAGATTCTAGGTTCTGAATAAAAAAATGATAAGCTAAAACCCTAATGTATGGAAATCCGATTTTGCCCTTGAAGTCTTTGTCTTCATTCTTGGTCAAAAGTGATACATGTGATATGCCAGCTTGATTTTTGATCTTGGACGTTGAAAACAACTTGGAGGCCAAGTAGAAACATCTCCCACGTTAAACTGGTCGGTTTTGGGTTTTGGGGGAAAGTGACTTGAGCAGGGGAGGTCTGGGGAGGGGTCCACAGCCCATGTGGTCTTGTTGTGTTGGGTGGGAAAGGGTGAGGGTAGTGTTAATTAGTGATCTGGAGCCAACAAGGGAATAACCCCTTGTTTTGGGTTTAATTAATCTGGGTGGGGTTTTAGGGTTTAAGGGGATTAGGGAGTGGGTTTAATCTGTTTTTGGTAAAAAGGATTTTAAATGATGTGTTTGGGAGGGAAATTAAATGGGGTGTTGACCAGTTTAATATTAAAACCGGGTTGGTGGGTTAATGGGATATGGGTTTGGGTAGGGTATTGGGTAAATGGGTGGGCAGGGCTGAGGTGGCAATGGCTGGTTGGGTGGGATAGTTTGGTTAATTGGCAGAAACAGTCCCCAAGTATTCTATTTTGTTCAAGTTGTAAATAACATCCATCAACGCCCAATCTTCCTTTATTAACTTTTGCCAAGTTGTCAAAAATGGCACAACAACTTCCAAAACTTTTCCAAAGGGTTTCTTTTGTATATTCTTGATTCTCCAAGGACTGGTATTGTAATATCTTCGAACTTTAGGGATCATACTTGTTCAATTGACATTTGGAGGGTCAATTGTGACAAGTTCTTCAAAGATGAGGGACTAATCTTGACAATCTTCAATTCTTCAAGGGTCATTTTGCAAAATTCCAAACTTGGGCCCGGTTCATTGTGCGGCTTCGTTTCCCGTGTTCGTTTTTGAATGATTCTTGTGATCTTTTGCCAATTCCTCAATATCCGTACCTAAAAATACACAAGTAACAAACACGAGCATATATTTGGCATATTTGATGATATTTAATTGATTTTAAGCCTGATTTGGACGATGAGACCATGTATAAAAGCAGTCTCATCACTCCCCCATACTAAACCATTGCCGTGCCCTCACGCAATGCTAGAATAAAGTATCGAAGCATCTCCAAAATTCATTTTATTCACTTTTATTGAAATGATAACTAGCTAATACTACTACTATTACTACTACTGGTTTTAGACATAATGTATTATTTTCATCGCAAAATGGGACGTTTAGGTTCATAGAATAAGAACACGTGAATGCTTCGTTAGAAATAATTTCATCGTCCTCGATTTTCACCCAATTCCATGCTAAGCGTGCAACGAGATCATTGTCATTATAAGTTAGTAATGCTAACACTACTCATATGCCCTAATCACGTACTTATTCTCCCATTATTCCTAAGTTGTATCTCTTATATTTTATTATGTCTTAATGATCACGAGGATACATCATTGACTTATGCGATAATAGAGATTTAGGTCTAAAAATAGAGTCCTAACGGTGTAACTAAGACCATCAAATCAATAACCCCTCCTAATAGACAACGATGTTAAAAAATTAAGTTGACAAGAAGAATCGATAAACACGGTTTTATAACGGTTTTGAACATGAGACTTATTACCAAGACTTTTATACGCCCCCTAACGGAAGGACCTTATTATCTTTGGTTTACCTCCATCTTTTATTCAACTTCGCCATGAAGCTTTTATTATGACTTCGGTCTTGCCTTGCCTTTTATTATCCGCCTCATCGGTGGTTTTATTAGCCAAAGACGTATATCCTCACGCTAAAGCGAATTTTGGATCTTTAAAGCTTCGAAGATTAAGGCTTGATTCACTTTCAATTTTGCATAGATTTTAGGCCTTGTGGGGCTTCAAATTGTTTGCTTGATTTAGGTGAGCACTTGAAATCTTATTATTGGGTGAAGCTTTCGATTATTCAGGTGCCAATACTTCAAAACCGTGACGCTGGCGATACCTTAATGTCTTCCCAATTTAATTACACGGAAGCTACTAGAAAAGACTAGAAACCCAGCAATCAAAACTAAACCGCTAAATCAATATTTATTAAGCAAAAATTATTTACATGCGAAGGGAGAATAAGCAAACAACGAGAACACATGAGTTTTTGAAAGAATACGAGTACTCTACGTTTAGCATAGTAACTTATAATTAACTCTATCATTTCTCGTCCTCATTTAAGAGACTTAGCCTAATGTGAAGTTAAGGAATCAAAGCTAAGTGCTCAACACGCACGGTCGAGTCAAAAATTACTCTTATTCTCGCCATTGGAAAATATACATTCGTGTCATCAAACACTTATAAAACATGAGAAAATTTTTAAAATTTGGCCATTTTTAGCCTTATTTTGCAACAAAACGATAACAAAACGATAAACTATGGAAAGCGCGAAGGTTTGGCAAGGCAAGTATCTATTCACCCCCCCCATACTAAAGTTAAACATTGTCCTCAATGTTTCGAGTCTAGGGGTGCAAACACCCCTTTACTAGAGACGTAGTCGAATGCCTAATCTAGCATGGAAAGGGTGTAACCAATAAATTAATAGCCGTTTATGAAGTGTGCTAAAAACCTAAGGTTAGAACATAAAAGGATATATCATATGGATATTGGGAAAGGGCTCCAAAGCAAACGATCGAGTGCTCCCATAAAACGAACACGAGAGGCTCCAATTGAAGATCATGATCTAAAAACCACAATTCACAAACAACCACGGAACAAAGGTTGGAAGGGCACAAATCCCCTCACATTAACTAATTAGAAAGCAATAATATGTACATGGATAAGCATGGGTCTCCCCCACGAGGAACCTTGTTTTTGATAACCAAGTCAAAAGCTCGACTCGAATCCCCATAAATGTGATCATTTAGGGATAATCATGGTATGGTCAATTTTTGGTGGGGCTTACATGATAAACAAGGCCCAAAAGCACGTGGAGTACTTTAAAAATCCGATAAACGTATACCGGGGTCAAAGATAGCGTCTTCGTTTTCGGATGAAAGACGAAACAACCAAACTTCAACACAAACCCCAATGGGGTAGAAGAAAATAGGAGAGAAGAAATAGAAGGGTGGGACAATGGGTAAGTCAAAACATTGAGCTACTCGAGGTAGACTCGCACCAATCAAATGAAAAGATTTTCCATTTATTACATCGGTGGAAGACCGAGATTTCCCTATATAAGCAATTCCAGGATCAAATATCTCGTCCTCGGTGGAGAAAGGGGAGGGAACATAAGGGGCTTTCCCCACACTAGGTCCACACAAAGCATCGTCAAAAGGAGAAGACGAGCTTGTAGTACTCAATAAACGCGGTGATGATGGAGTTAGAGTTGTAGAAAAATCTTTCAAATTAAATTCAAAATCTTTTCCTTTTTCATCTTTAAAACTCTCCTTGTGAAAACCCGATTTAATTATGTCAAAAATATATGGTGTATCTAAAACAATGTTAGTCACACTAAAAATTCTCACATTTTGAAATCTTTTTGGTTTAGGTGGTGGCAAGTTTTCAAATCTTTTGTCAACAAAGAAAACCTCCCCATCGGGATCAACGTATTCATCATCCGAAGAATCACTCGAGATTGGAAATGTAGGCTTAACACTCTTAACCTCCACCGGCGGAGGGGACAGAACTTCATTTTTCTCAACAACTCCTAAAACTCTATTTGAAATCTTTTGACAAATGTTTTTGATGGGATTGACATTGTACAAAGATTTGATAGAATAAACATGAGAAAGAGTGGAGTTTTGGGTTGCATTAATGACGAGTTCTTCCTCATTGAAACGAAGAGTGATTTTTCTTGCATGCACATCGATAAGTGCTCTCGAGGTATCCAAAAAAGATCGACCTAAAATTAACGGAACTTTAGGATCGATGGGAATATCAACAACAATAAAGTCTACAGGGTAGTAGAATTTCCCAACTTTCACAAAGACGTCCTCGGCAACTCCACAAGCTAGAATCGTAGAATGATCGGCCATTTCGATTGACATTCTTGAAGGAGTGAGATTGGGAAGATTGAGCGATTTAAAAATCTCAAGAGGCATCAAATTAATACTAGCACCAAGATCGGCCAAGGCGTAGCATTCTTCCATGTCTTGGATAGCACATGGGATTAAAAACTTTCCAGGATCACCGACTTTTTGAGGTATGCGGCTTAGAAAAACCGAAGAACAACTAGACGATTTTTGCAATTTCTCTTTGTTATTCAACATACTTTTGAAGTTCGCGGCAAATCGAGGCATCATGACTAAGGCGTCGGCAAAACTTATATTAAAATGCAAGTCACGAAACATTTTCATAAAGAGTTCAAATTGATAATTATTTCGTTCTTGTGCCTTTTCCTTGTCTCGTCTTGATGGGTAGGGTAAAGGTGGTGTGGGTTGGGGCAAATTAGGCATAGGCATCGGCCTTGGAATCTCGGGTTCCATGATTGGTGTAGGTTCAACCGTAGGTGTGGTTTGAGAGGTACTTCGTGGGCTTGGAATTTGCTCCTTTTCTACCACAACCTCGGGTTCTTTCTCTTTTTCCTTCTCCATAGAAGTACTTGGACGAGAAATGGGTTCTTTGAAAGTTTTACCACTACGAGTAGTAATAACCTTCAATTCTCCTTTCGGGTTCACGATGGTATCACTAGGAAGACCACCCGAAGAAGAGGGTTTACACATGATAGCTTCAAACATTTTAGCCATTCGGTCTTCAAACTTAGATTGCCTAGCATCCGCTTTTAACAATTCTTGCTTAATCTCATGTTGTCCTTGCTCCATTTTTTGTTGATTTTGTTGGAGTCGTGTGACATTTCCTTCCATTTTGTTAGCATGAGTTTTAAGTTCATTAGCAAGTTCGTTTTTAAGCTCGTTTTTCAACTCGGATCTTAAGCTAACCATCTCACGTTGCATATTATCAAACTTAGCATCATTAGCCTTTGCATAATTCAAAAATTCTCCTTGAAGATTTTTGGTGTGATCGTTTTAAAAACCTTGGGCATTGTTTTGAAAATCACGGTTTTGGTTTTGGTTTGAAATTTGCCCATTTCCACTTTGGTAATTACCTTTGTTATAATTTCTTTGATTTCCTTGGTAATTTCCACCTTGGTTGTTGTTGCGATAATTATTAGCATTTTGATTGGGTGGAGCTTGATTTGAACGAGAACCTTGACCGCTTTGGTTATAAGTTCCCGTGGCTACAAAAGCATTCGAAGTGTTACCATCCGCGGTAATGCACTCGGAAAGATCATGAGCTCCCCCACACGACAAACAACTTTTAGAAACCGCTTTAACCGAAGCGGAATTGGAAGCTTCTTGAGCCTTCCAATGGGACATAAGGTTAGCAAATCTATCGAAAAATCGGTTTTCTTCATTTGCTTTATCATGTAATGCATTGATACTTTGAGACGATGATAAGCCCCTTTTGGCAACACTCGGTGTGTGACGAGGGCTATAAACCTTAGACCTATTCTCGATTATGACCAAAGCTTCTTCAACCGTTTTACACAAAAAATTACCACCCGCGGCGGCATTTAAATAATCTCTTTCATGATCGTTAAGTCCATTGTAAAATGTGTCGATTTGGTGCAAATCGGAAAAACCGTGATGAGGACATTCATGTAACATCTCCTTAAACCTATTCCAAGCCGTAGAAAAATTTTCATTTGATTCTTGTGAAAATTTAGAAATCTCATTCTTCAAATGCGTAGTCTTAGAGGGCGGAAAAAATTGGTTCACAAACTTTGAAACGAGATCCTTCCACGTCAATATAGAATTGGGTGGCTCTTTCTCTAACCAAATTTTAGCGGGCCCCGCTAAGGAATACGGAAAAAGCATCATCTTAATCGAGTCATTCGAGACATCCTTAAATTTTCATGTGGCGGTAAGACGATTAAATTGGCGGATATGGTTGTGGGGATTGTCCTTCTCATCACCACGGAATTTGTTGTTTTGGATCATCGACAACAAACCCGTTTTCACCTCAAAATTCTCCGCTAGGATTGCGGGAATCACAATAGCTTCTCCATAACCCTCGGTGGGTGCTTGAAGTAACTCCATCATAGTTCGATTCGCCATGGTTGGTTCTTCTCGTACAATGGGTTCGTCAATAGGAGACTCCTCACTAGAATGAGTTGGAGTGGGAGTTTTGTTCTTTCGTCTACGTGCACGTTTTGCTTGATTACGAGTGAGCATAAACGTCACGTACAACGTGGAGACGAGCAAAGAAGATTCTTTTTGGTATTTTGTGTTTTTCAATTTTTTTGTGGTTTTTGATTGTATTAACTTTTTTTGGAAATTGGTGAAGGTATTAAGTAGACAATGAGTCCACAAATCTCCTCCTTAATCAAATCTCTTGATTAAAAAGGCCTCAAAGAATGAAAATGATCACGTGGAGTGAACGCCTTCGATGACTTTAGAACGATGGTGGAACACCAAATCGTTCAAGAGGGTTTAATCAAATAGAAACCAAGAAAATATATATGATATGTAATAATACTTTGGGCGGCAAAACCCTCGATTCACTCTCAAAATCAAATACGCACAAGCAAGCGGAGGAAACGAGGCGGCGCGAAGCACTTAAGAGCCTTTTTCCTTTAGGTTGTGAAATACAACCGCCTTATACCCACCTTATAGTTTGTATTATCAAAATTAAGCTTCACGAAAGTATTTATCTATTTTTGCCTTTTTTCTTTGGTTTGAGATTCGAATACAATGATCGAGTGATGAAATCCCGAATCAAGGTTGTGATTGCTCACGTATTTGGAGTACTTGTGTATTTATTGTTCTACGTATACAATATAGTAGTAATATTCACACAAAAACCGAAAAAACGATAATACGTATTAGTAGAGTGCTACTAATACAATTACTATTATGGCTAATATAGAAAAACAACAATGTTCAATCAAAACACAACACGCCTCCCCGGCAGCGGCGCCAAAAATGATGGTCGTAGAAATACGTCTTTTAGGAAAAAGAACGTAAATAGGGCAAGCGTGCACGACGATTTAGGAGGCTAGTGCGTTCGTTCTCGAGGAGGCTAGTACGTTGTGAATTGAATTAATTGATTTTGTTTTTGATTATTAACAAGAAGAAAAGAGAAGGGAAAATGACGAAGACGAAAAAAGTAGAAAAATAGGCAAAAACACTACTAGAAAGTTAAGACGTAGAAACGTAAAAACGACAAAATTTAAAATTTTAACCTAAAAATTCCTAAAAATTACTAAAAATCCACAATAATATTCTAAGAGTTTTCAAAAAATCCAAACTTGCCAAAACCTTTTAATTAATTTAATAATGACTTTTTAATGCTAATTAAAGCCCTAAAAATCACTTTTAAATATTAAAAAGCCCTAAACAAGATTTAATAGTTTGTAAACCTCAAAAATCACCTAATTAAACTAAAAACTATTTTTAAAAATTTTAAAACACAATTAAACTATTTTTAAACTCCTAAAAACTATTAAAATCTATTAAATCTTAAATTAATTCTAAAAATTAATTGAAAAACCTAAAAATTAATTGGAAAGTGAAAAAGTTCCTAATTTAATGTCTAGAATCTAGGAAAAATGAAAAAAGTTAAAAATAAAACTTTGAATTTTTATGAATAAAATAATATTAAAATATTCCAAAAAATAAAAATTTCCTAAATAAATTCTAAAAAATTCTCAAAAGTCCTAAATATTCTAACTAAGACAAAAATGTAAATTAAAGCTCCTAAACCTCTTAATTAATTTTATATTAATTTTTAAAGTTTAATAAAAAACCTAAAATCAAATAAAATTAAAAATTAAAGTTTTTGAAAACTTTTTTGAATGTAAACCTCAAAAATATAATTTAAAACCTAAAAACTATTTTTTTGGATTCTTTAATTACTGTTTACTATTTTTTAATGACTTTCTAAATTTTAAAAGAAAAATAATCCTAATAAATAATTAAATAATGGGAAAAATAAAACTTTAAAACAGAAAAGTCTAAAAACTATATTAAGTCCTAGGAAAAATAAGCTATGCCCAATAAGCTTAATAAATAAGCTGAAAATAATCAAATAAGCTACGGCTTATTTAAATGAGAACAAAACAAAGTCACCTTATATAACTATTGAAATGAAAGGTTAACATAAAAACTCATCTGGATCACTGGTAGAACCCCTCACTCCTGAGCTGCAGGTCGGGGGTTCGAGTCCAGGAAGGGTGAAGTTTTTAATTTTTTTTTCTTTTTTTTTTCTTTTAAAACACAAACAGTGCACTCTTTTAAGCTTACAAACTCAAACCAAATCCACAATTATCAAAGATTTAAGCCAAATTAAGACCAAAAACATGCCCAGTTGGGCTTGGTTTCTGATGAGCACAAGTGATGTGTTCACTTGTGTAAAAGTCCAAGAGGGCTTGGATTTGTGATGATTTTGGTGATGTTTTATGGGACAAGCAGGCACCCCTATACTCAGTTGGAGTATAGGGAGTCAAAGATAGCACAACTCAACAAGTACTAAGCCAAAGATCACAAAAAATTGCACACCAAGGCAAACTTAAGTTGCTGATACAAATTTCAAGGTCTGGTGGGATTTGATGCTTATAACTTGCACACAAATGAGTTTCAATGCCTACAAATTTGCACACACACTCACCAAACAGCTTAAATTCAATCAATAATCCTTAAACACCCTAGGTTCTAACAGATTAAAAGATTCAAGCATCAAAATCTCACAAGATGGACAGTAAAATGACTTTACTGATTTTTGCTAGTTTTACCAAGTTTTAGAGCATGCAATTGTTTTACAAGCCTATCAAACTAGAAAATAACTAACAACCACTACTGATAATCACATATAGGGCATGTTTAAACAGGTTTTAACCATCAATTTGTCACCAATCTCAGATTATACCCTAGTCCCAAACACCCCTTTAAAGATTGAAATACAACTTTTTTCAAACAAACTCTTTTAAAAACTCTCTCAAACTGATCCTCTAATCATCTAACATGCATACAATCATAAATTAAACTCAAATCAACAGATTAACACATTTATCCACACAATTCAAGCAAATCACATGAACTTCAATTTTTTCACTTAGAAAAGCTGTAACAAGGGTTTTACCTTGTTGGTCTTACATCCAAGACCAACAATGGCTAGATAGCCACCTCCCTATACACTGGGGTGTATGCAGAACTATGATCAACAACAAAGCTCCAATCCTGTTTAAGAAAATGAAAAAGAAACACAAGCAATATATTCAATATTTTGTTTTCTCTTTTCTTTCTTAAAAATTTCTTTCACAAACCTTTAAACCTTTACAAACACGTTTCAAAAACTCTTTCACTCTCAGATAATCAAAAATCTCAGTCCACTTTCACTTTCTAAAACTTCTCACTTTCTGAAATTAAAAGGGTTTTAGAACCTTTTGAAAACTTGAAACAAACAAGAACTTCACAATTTTAAAATGGAACTCAGCTTAGCATTTAACACAACACACAAACTTTTTAAACTTAATAAAAGGAATTACACTTGCATTTAACAAACACCAAACTTCATTAATTTAAAAAAGGAATTACAAGTGAAAAAATGCTAAAAACTGGAACAACTGAAAAATGAAACCTAAGGTGCCTTATATACTGGCCACAAGAAGATTCTAGGTTCTGAATAAAAAAATGATAAGCTAAAAACCTAATGTATGGAAATCCGATTTTGCCCTTGAAGTCTTTGTCTTCATTCTTGGTCAAAAGTGATACATGTGATATGCCAGCTTGATTTTTGATCTTGGACGTTGAAAACAACTTGGAGGCCAAGTAGAAACATCTCCCACGTTAAACTGGTCGGTTTTGGGTTTTGGGGGAAAGTGACTTGAGCAGGGGAGGTCTGGGGAGGGGTCCACAGCCCATGTGGTCTTGTTGTGTTGGGTGGGAAAGGGTGAGGGTAGTGTTAATTAGTGATCTGGAGCCAACAAGGGAATAACCCCTTGTTTTGGGTTTAATTAATCTGGGTGGGGTTTTAGGGTTTAAGGGGATTAGGGAGTGGGTTTAATCTGTTTTTGGTAAAAATGATTTTAAATGAAGTGTTTGGGAGGGAAATTAAATGGGGTGTTGACCAGTTTAATATTAAAACCGGGTTGGTGGGTTAATGGGATATGGGTTTGGGTAGGGTATTGGGTAAATGGGTGGGCAGGGCTGAGGTGGCAATGGCTGGTTGGGTGGGATAGTTTGGTTAATTGGCAGAAACAGTCCCCAAGTATTCTATTTTGTTCAAGTTGTAAATAACATCCATCAACGCCCAATCTTCCTTTATAAACTTTTGCCAAGTTGTCAAAAATGGCACAACAACTTCCAAAACTTTTCCAAAGGGTTTCTTTTGTATATTCTTGATTCTCCAAGGACTGGTATTGTAATATCTTCAAACTTTAGGGATCATACTTGTTTAATCGACATTTGGAGGGTCAACTGTGACAAGTTCTTCAAAGATGAGGGACTAATCTTGACAATCTTCAATTCTTCAAGGGTCATTTTGCAAAATTCCAAACTTGGGCCCGGTTCATTGTGCGGCTTCGTTTCCCGTGTTCGTTTTTGAATGATTCTTGTGATCTTTTGCCAATTCCTCAATATCCGTACCTAAAAATACACAAGTAACAAACACGAGCATATATTTGGCATATTTGATGATATTTAATTGATTTTAAGCCTGATTTGGACGATGAGACCATGTATAAAAGCAGTCTCATCATACATCAATTTTGTTTTGATCATATCTCACTCATTATAATGATTCAATTGCATGGCCAACTCTCACATGTGTACAAGACTTAATACTTAATGTATATTGATTCCACTATGCCATTTTATCAGTTTATCATATGGTTGCTTACTGTCTTTATACAGCCAACTATTTTAAGCATGATTTAACCATTTTACATGTAGTTTTCAATCTTTTTATCCAAGTTTATCAACACATGATCCCACACAATATTTTTATCATCATATACATATACGTTAAGAAAGAAAATACATGGTTACATATTCAAAATAACAAGAGGATAGGAAGAACAATCTCTATACCACCAAAGTGATGAAAAGATGGGGTTGGTGATGAACAAGACTTGGTTTTGGGTAACCAATCTTATGATATATAAACACCACTTCTAGGATCACCAAATATTTGTAGACTTCTCCAAAAATCAGCCCTTGATCTCCATGTAAACTCCTTGCTAGTTGTTAAAATCACCTCCAATCAATATATCTTCAATGGGTTTTCATCATATGTGTAAATAACATATGATTTATGGTTGAATCAAAATCAAATGGGGGTTGTTTTGGGTGAAGAGTGGACGTTCATAGGGAGAGAGTTGAGAGAAAAATGGTGGTTTGCATGAGTGTTATGTGAGAGAATGGTTTTAGTTAGTAGTTTTAAGGTGTGGATGGTTTTGGTGCAAGACTAAGGACATGTGTCCTTAGTTAGCTTAACAATTTGACACACATGAGGTGTGTTGTTGAAGCTTAAACCATCCCATATTGGGGGTGGGGAAAAACTTGTTTTGTCTCATCCCCAATTATTTACGGGTACTCCTCGATTCTAGTTTCCTCGATTTGCGTGCCCTCGGGTCGTTTTACGAAAAACGTTTTTATAAATTATGAATCAACAACACAAAACGAATCCAATAAAAATTGTCTCTTCAAAAATGTAAATACGTAAACCTAGGGTTTCCGGTTTAGTCGTAAAGGACGTTAAATTATTCACGTAAGTCCTAATCTCTTCTCGTAAATTTGTGAGTTTATGAACCAACACAAATTTAAAATCCCAAAATAATATTCACGGATAAATTTATTTCCTGAAATGTCGGACTGTCACAAAAAACGGTGTATGTAAACGTAAGCACGTAACGTAGAGTCCTCCGATTTAGACGTAGTCGATGCTACTTCAAGACGTAAACCCAAATTTCTTCCCAAAAATAAGTGATTTCATATTATAATATTAAAATAATGTTTTCAAATAAATATTGAGAATAAAATATCGACCATAAATTGACGGATTGTCACAGCATTTACCCCTAAACATGATCTTTGTCCTCAAAGATCAATTTATCTTACTACTCGCTTCTTATAGAGTTAAAGCCAGTGGGTATTTCCTCCACATTCGGTCTTTCCTCACAAGTGTAATTCATTACAATACGCGAGTTTCAGCAAACATAACTACGGGAATAAGATCAGGCTTAATGTTGACTTACTTTCTCTATCCATGATGTTCATGGGTTTTTTATGAATGCAACTTTTTGCCGATCTAAACTTTACTAGGAAACAATCAGATTTTCGTTTGATAGACATTTTATCAAGTTCGATATACGAAACATAATTCACGCAGCCCTTGAAGTCCTAGGGTAGATCCAGCTTATATGCCTTTCAAACCAACTTTTTACATCATCTCAATGGTCCCATACAATGGGGACTTATTTCCCATGATCTTTCAGATCATGCATTCATTTTTCCATGGTGAAAATTTTTGGCATAACTTCGCTACCCATCTTGCACTTCAAGATCTACATTTCATAATCACATAACCTCCTGCCCACTACCGGTAGTCAATAATCAGATCCTAATTTCAACAATCATTTCAGGTTTCACGCGTCGGGTAATTTGTAAGGTTAGGTTCGTCATCATAGGCAACCTTAAACCTAAAAGACATGTCCAACTCACAATGGGTGTATGTCGGGTGTCTTCCTCCCAACTCCTGCTTACAGATGCTCTCATATATATATATCCTCACAAGATTCGATCTCGATCCTAATACGATAATTATCGACGATGATTTCTCCAAAGGAAAACGATTATTCCGTTCATTACCAAAGGTCAATTATTCTAACATAAAACAAGACTTCTAGTGTTTTGTATCGTTACTTTACCTCGTCCCTTCGATTGGGGTGGTAAACAGTACTCTCATCAAGGTTTGTTCCCAATGACTTCTTAGCAAATCTCTAGAAATTCGATGCGAAGCAAGGATCTTGATAGAGATGATCGATACAGGTACACAATGTTTACACAACTCCTTTAAATACAAAAGAGTCAATTTCTTCATCGAGAATCTATCATTAACAGGAATGATATTAGCAGATTTAGTTAGTCTGTCGACGATGACCTAAATCGAATCAAATTCAGATGATGACCTTTGCAATAGTTAGACGTTTACTAGTGTATGAGGCGATGTCTGCCTTCATAATTTGCCATCAGTACAACTTCTTCAGATAAAGATACACTAAATCAGAAATGGCATGAATAGAATACTTAATCTTATGAGATTCCAACATGACTAAATCTCTAAATCTCCATATTTAGGCAACCACAAGTGCACTTTAAAACATTTAACGCTATTGGCTTCTCTATTCTAATGGTTCACATTAGCCGCGAACCCCTTTTTATTATCTATATTATCATTTTTAAAAGCATCAGTTATTTCTAAAATGTTCGACAATTTATTTTGCACAATCATTATTAAGGAACACGTCCTAATTAATTCTTTATCCTTTCTATATTATGTGTCATTATCTACATTCACCTTCCCTGATGAAATAAATATCATGACCGTATTCATTCAGAAATTCTTTCTTCATATTTTCTAAGTTTTATTTTCGTCTCAACTATCATTTTTATCAGTTTTGCTCAATCCGACGTCTAAAGCGTCGATAATTATTACAAGTAATTAAATAATAAATATTAAATTTCATGAAACGTAAACGTAAAAAGTTTTAAATTTTCTCAGTTCGACCAATTATAGAGAAATGTTCAAAATAAATTTGAATTTAGTTAACACGATTTTTGTTGATTTATTGAAAATAATTAATAAGATTCGTAAATGTTCGAAATATCTTTGGTTATACTTTGGTCAAAATTTTCTTAGTTGAAAAGCAAAAATTGTCGTTTCAAATTTCAAGTCATGGTTTAAATGGTTTCCTCAATCCATCTTAAGTTGTCTTGAGGTATGCACAAACATTTACCCCTAAACAGGAGTTTAGTTAAATGATTTGGGTATAAGGGAATGATCTCTTAAAAGTTCTTTTTGATAAAACATTTGTCAAATCATATTTGCACTTTCTTTTTGGTAAAACCCAAAGTCTTAAATGACTTTTGATTTTTGAAGAGTCAATATATATATATATATATATATATATATATATATATATATATATATATATATATATATATATATATATATATATATATATATATATATATATATATATATATATATCTTACCATCATTAATCAAATGGTCATTTTATGTAAAGGATTAAGCCTTAAATCACTTGTTAAATATTTAAGGTACAGGTTTTCATTGTTCGGCCAATTCAGGGCTATCTATAAATAATTATTAACTCCTTCTTATTCTTAGAAACAAACAAATGATCCTTAATGATCACAAGCATGAATTTATCAAATTACAGCCTACACATGTGATTCACAAAATTTATGGATTCTACATGTGCGTTGGTCAATCCAAACAACATAACATGAAACTCATAATGTTCATTACAAGTCCCGGATGTAGTGATTGGAATAGATAATCTTTTTCGCGGATGCGAAATTGATGATAACCATGCCGTGGATCAAATTTTTTAGAACATACCATAGAACCTTGTAAATGATCGAACAAATCTATCATCTTGGGTAGTGGATATAGATTTTTATCATCAATTTACCTAGTTCACGGTAATCCAACAAATATAAGGAATGATAACATCATAGCTCTTCATGATGACGAGCTCGGTAGAATAAAAGCTTTTTCCGACAACTAGCTCAGTTGCAAGATAATTCTTTTAATTCAGATGGTGCTGTCGTACAATGCACACGCGACAGGTGCAGCACCAAGAATATAATCAATACCAAATTCAACCTGCCTTAATGGCAAAAGTCTAGGTAATTTACCAGCAAATACCTCCTAAAGTTTTAGATAACAGAAACATCCTTTAATACATTTACTTTAAGTTCTTTCTAGATTACAAGATCTATGACTAGTTCACAACCATTCATGGTATAATTTCAAGTCTAAATGTAGGATATGGTCGTCCATCAAGAATTACTTAGATCACTTTCGATAATCAACATCTTATCTTTTGCGGGAATTCTACTCGAGTTCCCATCAATTAAGACAATGTCGTCATGTCATAATCAATCAATCCATTCTACTGGCACTACCAACTTTCCAGTTTTATTGCCGTTGATAAGATGTGAACTTCTCAAAAGACTAATAATAACTCATAACCCTTCACAAATTCAAGGATATATGGAGACACAACTACCATTAAAAGAGTAAGGTCAACGCATAATTTACGCGAGAGAATTTCAAATCAGATACAGACGAAAACACTAACGAATATGAATATATCCCATGTTTTCATGATTCGAGTACGCATTCGAAAGCTCCTCGGATCGTTACCCAGGTCATTCAAATGAAATCTAATCAAAAGAAATGATAGGAACGTCGATACATCCAATTGGGTATCAACACTCGGTAATCAGATACTTTTTCAAAGAATCTCACCACGGAAGAATTGGACAAGGAGGGGATATCAATTGTCAATTAAGACAATTTCCACAGATGAGTAAATTCGATTCAGAAGAATAAATAGTACGGGCACATATGTATGTGTTCCTAAAAATATGTCCCTATTTTGCACTTCTTGCAGATCTCATAAAAATTCACTTTTCCACAATTACAAAGAAAATGTAATGTTTATTAACAATTTCATGGTGACTACTAATCAGCCTTGCATGGTCCCTTCCAAATTGTATGTAGGCGCGCAACTATATACAATTTTAAGATTAACGATGCAATACTCAGTTCGTCAAAACTTTATCATCATTTTTAAAATATATGGATTCATGCTTAATCATGAAGTAAAAATAAAATGAATTTACAAAGATGTTCCTTGTTATGAAAACAATTAAGTTTTCCAAGGTGTATTATAAACAACTCTATTTCAATAACGATTACTTATAAATTTCACTTTAAATAATCCACATGGGGATGAAAATTCAATCTTTATCAAGGGATACTGTTTTATCTTATAAAAGCAATGAGTGATATGCAAAAGAGTGATGAAAAGTTGTTCACCAAGAACTAACTACAATATATCAGGAAATGAGCTTAGCCAATTAATCATGAGGTTCATGACCTCGATGGCGCTCAGGAATACAAAGAGAATAATCCACAACGTAACTCAAATCGAGATGAGTACTTGTTCAATGGTTGCATCACTAATGCGAACATTAGGAGGAAGCAATAAAGGAGAGATAACATTGATACATGTAGGATTTAGCAATCAAAGGTATTCTTTTCATTAATCACAAACAAGTCAAAATTGTACCGTAACACATTACGTGTCACTATGTCATACAATTCCAAGAACTCATCCTACTAACTGATGTCTCAGTTAAGTTAGGGATTTTTAAAAGATACTACAATGAATACTAATCTACAGTAGTCATTAGGTGTTCCACATGTCCCGAAAGATCCATCGGTCCCAATTCAGAAGAAGATTTCTTCAATTTATTTCTTGGACACTAGGCATCCTCGTTAGTGGACAATGGCCTAGGAACAACCCTTAATACAAACTAACAATCATTTAAAACCTATAACGACTTCCTCTTAACAATTTCATATTCCATACGAGTTAAATTTTTACTTTATTCAGTTTCAATCAACTTATACTCAATGCGACATCCTACCTCATTTTCCAATACTTTCAACCTTACTCTTAGACCTTGAAAGGGCAATAAAAGCTCGATATAATCAACACTTAATTTCCAATCCTATAGCTCTTACAAAAATAGTTATCAAAGGAGTCACTAGTATGAAATGACTCGCACATTTAGTTAGACTTCTCGGAAAGGTACTAGTGACATGAGGCTTTTAGGTAATGGTTCTAATGACAGCCTCAAGTGCAACATTCACCCTTTCGATTTCAATTTAAGAATTGGGTGACAACGAATCAGATGACACCTTTCCAGGTGGTAACGTTTTGTCAAACTACACTCTATAAGGAAAGATCGTCATGGCATCGATATCAGACTTAATCTCGCCAATTCTTCTTTAATATCACAATCAAATATTATCAACATTTCTACGAATATCAACCATTTCGTTGGGATCATAAACATCCACAACTTAGTTTAGATCTAGGATAGCTAGAATTCCTACGGGAATAGCTTCAATTGATTGGCTAGGGGAGTTAGGGTTTCTTGTGACAATCTACGTCGTATTAATACTTCGTATAAGTATTAAAATAATCATCAACAATCATGTAATCAAATTACAACATATATATATAATCCAAGTTATATATATATTAAAATAACACTTCTCAGCCTGGCCTTGTCGGTATCTCGGGAATTCTTCGGCACCGTTATAGTCAAAAGATTTTTAGACATTTTGAGAAAAATGTTTATAGTTAAAAGATTTTGAAATGTTTTATTCAAAACCTTAGTTTTAAAAATCTTTCGTTCTCTATAACGAGAGCTCTGGTACCAAACTATACCCCAAATATACACAATTCAATACAGCGGAAGACTCGTTGGTGTTACGGGATAGCACATTACTCACATCATAGACAACGCTTAAAAATCGCGTCGTTTAACAATAAAGCATTTCCATTCATAAATATCAAATTTACATAGGTCCCAAGTCATAGTATTTCATACAAGTTTTACAAAGCATTTGAATGGAAATTATTATTTAAGTGCGGGCCATGAATTCTTGTTGTCTTCCCGAGAATTACCTTCAAGTACCTGAGATAAAACATGTTAAAAGAAAAGGTCAGCGAAAATGCCGAGTGAATTCATAGAGTTTAATAAAACCATTAATATATCATCGGTATATATTTATTACCGAAAATAATTTTGTACAAATCCTTGTAGTAGGCCATAAAATAGGCCAAAAACATTTTATACAAATCCTTGTCAAAATCATAATATAGGCTTTAGCCTTCAAAACTATTATACGAACCAATGTCGTAAAAACATCATAAAATACGTTTTATAACGTTGTATAGAGTTAAATAAAAACCGTTATATGAATATGGTTATGTAAAACCAAAACAAGAACATAATATCAATAATAAGACCCCGTATTGCTAGCCAGGCAATATATTGTAATTCAAGGCGTATAGCAGTATTTTCGTTATTTGGATTATTATAACCGCATGACATTGTTAACTTACTACAATAAACAACGGGTAGCTAGCCCGAAACTCAATTTGCCCATCTAAGTTAGCGTTTCATCACAAAAATCACGCTATGGAAATCTTCTCATACATAAATTCGCTTACCAATAAATGTGGCACGACGGGGATCAACCGTCAAGGCGCGAACTGGGGTGATCGTCCCCAAATAGTACTATTATATGCATAAGCGTCTACCAAATCCCGGTAGTTCACAATTCATGCTAATGGGACTTTTAGTGACATAACCTAACTTTAATAAACCATTTTATCTCATACATCGGGTCATATAATCATTCATCGGGTCATACAATCATTCGGGTCCAAATCAATAAGCAAACAGTCGGGACAAATGATGTCCTATTATATCAAAACTAACATGTTATCTCCCTCGCGGGTTTATAAAACATTTCATAAAAACATTTGAAAGAGTGCGAGGCTATGAACTCACGTTGATTGGGAAAGGCGGTTATCGGCGATTCGGATGTAGGGTACGTGCTTCAATCATGGAAACCTAGACAAATAATACTCGTCTTAGACTCTTGTCCAATGACTTTATAAAAACAATAACTATGTATATATATATATATATATATATATATATATATATATATATATATATATATATATATATATATATATATATATATATATATATATATATATATATATATATATATATGATGATGATGATATCATGAGTATGATGATGATCATGTGGGAGTTTATATCTTTATGCACATTAAAATGTCATGTGTTGGTACATTTCTAGACTAGTTATACTAGTTCAATTTATTTACATTTTGAGGCCCAATAGGCCCATTACAAGCCCAATATATTATATTAGCCCAATTACACTTTTATTATCAGTCCTATGCTTACATGTTGGGCCAAAGTGGGTTAAGCCCAATTAAGCAAGTTTATTAGTGTTTAGCCAAATTAGTTGGATTAATAGTCCAATAAGGCTAATTTGGCCCGTTAATGTCCGTATGTTATAAAGCTCGGGTTTTATCGGTTTTTACTTGTAATATGTACTTATATATCAGTATATGAGTTCTAAAAAGTTCACCTTAGACGGGTCCGACCATCTAAGTTTTAATTGACGAAAACGTTAATTTTTCGGTTTTAGCCGAAAAGACGTAAAAATCATGTTTATAGTTTTATAACTTATAAAACTTATCAAATTGCCATTTTTATAAAATGTCTCATTTATTTATTATTGTACATACTTATATAAATGTTATATATAATTTAATGGTGTTGGAAATACGTTTTACGTATTAAGAAGGATCGGTCACTCCAACAATAGTCCATGTAATAGCTCGTAGTCTAGTTATTTACACTTGTTAAACAAAGCCCAAACCGAGCCCATAAGTTGTATGGGCCGACAGCCAAATGTAAGCCCAATCTCATGACATGGGCTTGGGTATATAAACCTCTCCTTAGATGGAGAGGGTGGTGATTTCATTTTAATTTACACATAGTTCTTAAACTTTCTCTCTCTAGAAGTGTGAAATCATCTATCTTTCTCTCTCTAAAACATAAGCAACATTTAAATATCTTACAAATGGTATCAAGAGCCATGGGATGAGTGTATTGTTTATGTGTTTGTATTCTTGATTCATACGCCTACTTTGATCCATTTTACACGAACCAAATTTTTTTTTGTGTTTTTTATGGCTTTTTATTGATACAAATCTTCTACATAGTTGTGGTAGAGATTTGGTATAGTTACTTTGGATAAAAACACAAAATTTTTGGGTGTTTTGATCATTTTTTGGCTTAAAATCTCGAATTGGTTGAGTTTTGTCCGAGAAAAGTGGGATTTATTCCTATCAGGGTCATCGGAAAAGGGTTTAAAGGATTCAAAAAGTTATTCCGATCAGTGTAATCGGAAAAGGGTTTAAGGATTCCGATCACATTCCGACGAAGGGATTCCGATTGCATTCTGATTTGATTATTCCGATTTGAGTATTCCGATTTGGTACATTCCGATCTATGACGTTCCGATTAGGGACATTCTGACAAAGGTATTCCGATTAGGGACATTCCGACTGATATTCTGACAGCTTTCTGATCCTTTATTCCGATCAACATTCCGACAATCCAAAAATTATTCCTTAATGTTCCGATCGTGTGTAATTTTGACTTGGAATTTTTGGTTTATTGAGAACATATTTTAGGGGATTTTAACATTGTTTCTCGACTTCAACTCACAACAACAAACACATTTACATTCTCTCATTGTTCGATCAATATTCTTAAATCTTAACTTATCGAAATGGAGTACACATCTCTTACGGATAAGTCCATCCTCTCGGGTACGGATAATCGTCCACCAATGTTGGAGAAGTCTATGTACGAGGATTGGACTTCCCGAATGGAACTTTACATGTTGAACAAAGAGAATGGACATCTCATTTGGGCATCGGTGCTCAATGGACCATTAGATTATGGTACAGTGACGGAAGGTACGACTACTCGTCCTCGCACAACGGGTGAATTGACTGGAGATATGAAGATTCAATACAAATGTGATAAGTATGCTACAAACATCATTCTCCAAGCCCTTCCTCCAGATGTCTACAAACTCGTCAGCAAACATAAAGTTGCCAAAGAGTTATGGGATAGAATTCGTGTTCTAATGCAAGGCACCTCGTTAACTAAACAAGAACGAGAGTGTAAGCTTTATGATACTTTTGATAAGTTTGCCTATGTGCCAGGGGAGACTCTCAATGACTACTATCTGAAATTTACCCTATTGTTGAATGAGCTAAATATCTATGGCATGGCAATTCCTACGTTTCAATTGAACACCAATTATTTGAACACTCTTCCTTCAGAATGGAAAAAGTACTTGACGGATGTTAAATTGGCTAAGGACTTTCATAACACCAATGTGGATCAACTTCAAGCTTTTCTTCAACAACACGAATGCCATGTGATCGAGGCTCGGTTGTCTAATCCTCAAGTTCATGATCCACTTGCCATGTATGCTTCTCAACAAAACATGGCTTATACTTATCAACAACCATCATACTTGCAGCAGCCACCACCACACACCTATCAGCAACCACAGCAACCATCTTATCAACCACCAATGATGCCACAGCAAGCATTTCAACAAAGTGTTCATCAACAATCTTTTCCACAGCAACCACCATATCAGACATCACCATCACAAGCCAACACTTCTCCAATGGGCTATACTCCTCAGCAAGGATATTTTCCAATAGAAGCACAACCAGCACAAGCTTTCTACTCTAATGAACTTCCACCAATCCAAGCACCGGTCTTTACTCCAAATGATATGCCAGATGATGTTCTAAACCATCTCATTGCCTACTTGTCAAAACTTGTTGCTACTAGACGATTTCCACCAACAAAGAATCAGCTCCGCACCTCTTCAAATCCTCGACAACAAGCTACTGTTCAAGATGGTCAAGTAACAGTGAAACCTATTCAGGGAAGGCAAAATTCATATGGACCTCCTACAAGGACTGTGAATGCTCAAGCTGATGGAAATGGAAGCCCCATTGGTCCTCAAAAGGTTGTGACTTTCTACAATTGCTGAGGACAAGGTCATATGGCTAGGCAATGCACTCAGCCGAAAATGAGAAGGGATGAAGCGTGGTTTCGTGAGAAAATGTATTTGGTTGATGCCCAGGGGCAGCAGATACTGAAGGCCATCAGTCGTTTCCACTTCTAATGCAACTTATCAAGCAGATGATCTTGACGCATATGATTCGGATTGTGATGACATTCACTCTGCCCAAGCTGCTCTCGTTGCTAATCTCTCTCACTACGGTTCTGATGTCGTCAGTGAGGTACCCACCACAACCAATCTTGGTAATGATGATAACCCACATCAAGTTGGGCATGAAAATGACAACCTCGAACAGCATTCGGGAACTAGTAACTCAAATGATGTGGTACCCAATCCTACACATTTGAGTGAACCTCAACCAAATGCTACGACGGGTATGGAATCTTATGCTCAACATGATTTGGTCATGGTACCTAAACATGTTATTGATCAAATGCATACGGCTCTCAGACAATCCGGAGATACGAATTCCACCGTAACTGTTGAGCTTGCGTTGCATAAAGAAAAGGTCAAAACTTTTGAAATGGTCCCTCAAGCAGAGAAAATAACATGTTCTGAATTTGACCAATTTCATTTTGAAAAGATTTAACACTAGAAAGAAATAGAATCATTAAAAGCTAATCTTTCCAATGAATCAAAAGCAAAAGAGTCGATTGTCAATGATTTTTAGAAACTTAAAATGGATTTCGAAACTCTCGAGTCTAAAAAGTTTGAATCAGAAATTAATGCTACCAAACTTCTTAAATTCAAGGAACAACAGCTTTTAAAATAATACGCTTCCACAGAAAAGGTTCATCATTTAACTAAATCATTTAAAGAACTCGAACTTAAGCGTCTTCAAAATTTACCACCTAATCCCGGTTATGCAAAACAAGCTCAGGAATATATTCCCGGTCTTTATGATATGACAATAACTGGCAAATCGAAAGAAGCACCTTATGTTCGTAGTTCTGAGGAGACACAGTCACTTATGGAAGAAACTTATTCTAAAATGTCTTCAAAATTCCATACAATTGATTATGATAAGCATAATAAAGATCAACTTTCTAAAAAGACACGTATTCGCTTACAAAAGGAATTAGCTGAACTAACAGTTCTTGTGCCCCCAAGTTTGTCAAATGAAAACCCTCCTAGTACGTCTCCTACACTCGTCAAAACGGATTTAACAAAGTTACTTCCACCGGTAAGTAAGGCGTCCGTTAATTTAAAAGCGGTACACCAACACTTAGCCGATTTTGACAAGGTCATTTTGGAACGTACGACGGCCACGACCATAACGGAAGGTGAATGGAACTTCGAGCACGCTAGAGCTGCGTTTCGAGACGAAATTGTTCCGTTTGTAAAGAATGTTAAAGCTTGTCTTAGTAATCTTGATCAAGATTTTCATTTGGAAATAGAAGAAGTTAAACGTGTTTTCAATGAAATGGATGATGCTTATGAAAACAGTTTACTTAAAATAGAACGGGTTTCTCGCTAAAATGATCAGCTTCTGAAGCAAGTGATGTCTCATGATATAGTTTCCGTCTGTGTGAATAAAAGTGTTGATAATGATTCTATTGTGCATTATGTTGAATCTGTGGATAATGTGGTAGATAGTACTTGTCACGAATCTGACGCTGAATTTTTAAAGCTTCAAGATTCATATTCTTCGCTTTCCAAACGTTTTGATAAGATTCAAACACATTGTATTTCGCTTGAATGCAAGCAACAATTTATTCAATAAATCTTTGAAACGTCATTCGAAGGTGTTAATATCGATGATGCAAACTTTGAAAAGAATTTTCGATTGAACTTACAATCAAAACAGTGTCAGCCAAGTGACAAAGTTGCTAAATCTTTGCCAATAGAAATAGAGAAATCTAAGGAGCTTAACTGTGTGAACGTACTTGAGGCCGCTGAGAACATTAAACTTGATCTAGATAATTGAGTTTCCAAGATTTTGCCCAAAGTTGATAACTTAAAACAAAAAGATACACGACTCTTCGATTCAGTAAAGCCCGCATGTGTTAATACCACTGCACAGAATCAATCATTGATTGAACAATTGAATCAAAAGTCGGTGGAAATATCTGATTTGAGGGAACAAATTTGTGATAAGAATCTGGCCTTGGCTGAGTTAAAGGAAACACTTCGTACTCTAAAAGGTAAGAATGTTATGGATAACGCAGCCACTATCTCAGCATCGTCCTCTAGTGCAATCAAACGGAACCTTATTGCCGTCACACCTTTTAATAAGGGCCCTAGGACTAAACCATCTCAAACTTTGGTCACTAAAGATAAGGCGGAATCAAAACCAGCTTCTAATATTCTCGTGTTGCCTTCTACAGGAGTAATCACCACTACTAAGGCTCAAAGATCTAAGCTTAAAAGAAACAAGAAGAATGATAGGATCTTGCCCCCATCTAGTAGTCAAGAGAAGAAGAAAGTAGAAGCCCATCCTAGGAATGTTATTTCTGTTTTGAATAAAAAGAATCATGTAGCTAAACCTAAAGGCTCTAGGGTTGTGCAACGTTCTAAGCCTACTGTGAATTCTAATTTGAAATGTTGGAATTGCAATGAATGTATGTTTTCTAGTCGTCATGATTCTTGCCTTATTGACCATGTGGATGAGATGAATGCCCGGAAAAATGGATTAGAATGGAAACCGACTGGGAAAGTGTTAACCCAAGTTGGTTGGATGTGGTGCCCCACTGGTAGAACTTTCAGTATAGTAGGAAATGCATGCCCTTTAACTAGGATCACTCCCACTACAGCGAAGAAAGCGTGCCCTTTAACTAGGAGTACCAAGGCTACCAAAAAACAAGCGTGTCCTTTAACTAGGAACACCGACACTACTAAAGGAACCAAATACCCTTTAAATAGGTCTACTCCCACTGTAGTGCCCGCGAATAATTCAAAACCTAAGAAAGTTGGAACAGTAAAACCTGTTAGTGCTAAAATTCACATTAGAAAACGCAGGAAATCTAAGGGTCTCATAAATGCTAGCAATTCTGATAATCTTATATCTCTATCTGCTAACACTCCGGAACCAATAGTTTCCAATGTATTGTCTACTGTTGTTATTGAAAACAGGTGGTCCAAATTGTTCTCTGGTATTTGGACTCTGGTTGCTCCAAGCATATGACCAGAGATCGCTCTCAGCTCAGAAATTTCGTCAGCAAGTTTCTTGGTACGGTTCGATTTGGAAATGATCATATTGCAAAGATAATGGGTTATGGTGAATATCATATTGGGAATGTTATTATTTCAATAGTGTATTATGTGGAAGGTCTCGGTCATAACTTATTTTCTGTGGGACAATTTTGTGATGCAAACCTAAAAGTTGCTTTTCGAGAGCATACATGCTTCATTCGTAATTTGGAAGGGGTTGATTTATTGACAGGTACTCGAGGGAACAATTTGTATACTTTGTCTCTACAAGACATTATGGCTGCTTCTCCCATATGTCTTCTCTCCAAAGCATCGAAGACTAACTCATGGTTATGGCATCGACGGTTATCTCATCTTAACTTTGACGCTATTAATCATTTGGCGAAAAACGAACTTGTTCGTGGTCTTCCTAAACTTTCATTTCACAAGGATCATTTGTGTTCCGCGTGTACAATGGGGAAAAGCACTAAGAAATCATACAAACCCAAGACTGAAGACACCAACCAAGAGAAACTTTATTTGTTGCATATGGATCTTTGTGGGCCAATGCGTGTTGAAAGTCTTAGTGGAAAAAGTACATCCTCGTAATTGTCGATGATTACTCTCGGTTTACATGGGTGAAATTTCTTACAACAAAAAATGAGGCACCTAAATTAATCATCGGATTTCTCAAGATGATTCAAGTGCGTCTCAACACTACTGTCCGACGCATTCGTATAGATAATGGAACCGAATTTGTGAATCAAATCTTGCGTGATTATTATGAAGAAGTTGTCATATCTCATGAAACATCCGTTGCACGCACTCCACAACAAAACGGTGTCGTTGAAAGGCGAAATCGCACACTTATGGAAACTGCTCGAACGATGTTAATTTACGCAAAGGCTCCATTGTTTTTATGGGCAGAAGTAGTATCTACAGCAGTGTATACCCAAAACCGGTCACTAATTCGTAAACGCCATGGTAAAACACCTTATGAGCTTCTCCATGGAAAAGTACCAGATTTATCATATCTTCATGTATTTGGTTCTCTTTCCTATCCAAATAATGATGGTGACAATTTGGGAAAACTTCAACCAAAGGCTGATATTGGTATTTTCATTGGTTACGCACCCGTAAAGAAGGCATACCGAATCTACAACTGTAAGTCTCGTAAGATCCGTCGAAACTATGAATGTTGATTTTAATGAGCTGACAGCAATGGCTTCTGAGCAAAGCAGTTCTGAACCCGCACTTCATGAAATGGGACCCAGTAACATTAGTTTTGGTCTTGTCCCAAACAACCCTACTTCATCATCATTTACACCACCTTCTAGGACTGAATGGGATACGTTGTTTCAACCGTTCTTTGATGAATTCTTTACTCCTCCAAGTATTGTTGCTCCAGAACTTGAGGTAATAGCTCTGGTAACCGAAGTTGTCTCTCCAGCAACCGAAGCACAATCTGATACGTCTGCACCTACAATTGGTCAAGATATACCATCAACTAGTAATTCTCAACCAACACCCGAATCAACTACCCATGTCATGCCTATTGATGATGAAGAGGATGATGATGATCACGATTTGGAATTCGCTCAAATGCGTGAACTTCCATTCTTTGGTTTACCTATTCCCGATCCTAATCAAGCCGGGTCGTCCACCTCAGAGGAAGCTCCTCCTACAGTTTACTCCAATCCACGGATTCGTGAACATGACAGTAAGTGGACAAAGGATCATCCTATATATTCTATTATTGGTGACCCTAATCGTCCGGTATCCACACGAAGTCAGCTACAAGAAAATGCAATGTTTTCTCATTTTGATGCTTTTCTCACTGAAGTTGAACCTAAGACATGGCAAGAAGCTTTTACTCAATCCTGTTGGATAGAAGCTATGCAAGAAGAACTTAATGAATTTATACATCTTGAAGTATGGGAACTTGTCCCATGCCCGGATCAAGTGCAGTTACTCACTCTGAAATGGGTTTACAAGGTGAAACTCGATGAGTTAGGCGGAATATTGAAGAACAAAGCCCGACTAGTAGCTCGTGGATACAAGCAATTATTAGGCATCGACTTTATGAAATCCTTTGCACCTGTTGCCCGTTTGGAAGCTATTAGACTATTCCTCGCTTATGCAGCCCACATGAATATGATTGTCTATCAGATGGATGTGAAGACGGCATTTCTAAATGGTGAAATCAAGGAAGAAGTCTATGTTCAACAGCCGGATGGTTTTGTGAATCCTAAATATCCTAATCATGTGTACAAGCTTAAGAAGGCTCTCTATGGGTTGAAGCAAGCTTCACGCACATGGTATGATCTATTATCACAGTTCCTCATTACGCAAGGCTTCGCTAAAGGCAAGGTGGATCCCACGCTGTTCATTCAGAAACGAGGTAAAGATATGATTATGGTACAAATATATGTTGATGATATTATATTTGCAGCCTCGACCCAAACCTTATCCGATGAGTTTGGGACACTCATGTCTTCCAAGTTTAAGATGTCAATGATGGGCAAGGTATCATTCTTCTTAGGACTTCAGATATCTTAGAGTCCCAGAGGCATCTTTATCAATCAATCCAAGTATACCCTTGAATCGCTTAAGAAATATAAGATGGAATCTTGTGATCCCGTGGATACTCCAATGGTGGAACGAAGAAAGCTTGATGCAGATCCACATGGAGTTGCCGTTGATCTGACATTTTATCGTGGAATGATCGGTAATCTTCTGTATATCACAGTTAGTCGACCTGATCTTCAGTTTGTTATATGTATGTGTGCTCGGTATCAAACTCGACCTACTGAGTTACACTTGGCCACTGTGAAACGGATCTTTTGATATCTTAAAGGAACCATTAATCGGGGACTTTGGTATTCGAAGGACTCTTCGATTGCACTTATGGCATATGAAGATGCGGATCACGCGGGTTGTCAAGATACAAGGCGTAGCACGAGTGGAACTTTGAAACTACTAGGAGATCGACTAATCAGTTGGGCATCGAAAAGGCAAAAAAGTGCTGCAATTTCAAGTACGGAAGCAGAATACATAGCTATTTCGGGTTGCTGTGCTCAAATTATTTGAATGAGATCGTAATTAACCGACTATGGTCTAGGTTTCAACAAAATTCTGATGTACTGCGACAACAAAAGTGTAATTGCCTTATGCTGCAACAACGATCAATTCTCCCGGTCGAAGCATATTGACATTCGCTACCACTTCATCAAGGAGCAAGTGGAAAATGGAGTGATCGAGCTTTACTTTGTCCGATCTGAGTATCAACTGGCGGATATTTTCACGAAGGCTTTAGATCGCGCTCGAATGGAATTTTTGGCCGATAAGCTAGGAATGAGAACTTTCTCGCCTGAGACTCTAAAGGAACTGGCAGATGAAGCGAAAGAATAGTGGTGGTAAGCTATTCTCCGTATCCTTTGTGATCATTTGTATATATTGTTTATATTTTTATCCACAAAAGCAAAATACAAAAATATAAAACCATATAAAAACCATAAAAATTGAAAAATTCAGAAAAATCCAAAAATATTTTTACTTTATTTTTCAAAGGCATGTCTTTTGGTACGATAATATGTACGGCCTTAGAAATGTCGATTAATATTGACACGGCGCCATAAATAGAGTTCGTATAAAAGTTGTAAATATTTCATAAAACATGCCTAAATGGCTTGTAGTTATTTCTGCCTACAACCCGATTTTCATATTAAAGTCAAGTATTTCTTATGAAAGCGTTGGCTCAACAACGGGAATTAATTTTCTCGGGCAAGGTTTACTTTAAAACCTTGTAAGGGATCAAGTTTAATTTATAACTTGGTCTAACACAAATCTATGTACGTTTCAGTGCATTTATTTGTTAAAACAAGAGAAGTCTTGTTTTTTATGAAGTTATCATCTATACAACCATAGCAATCTACAATTGGTATCTACATACTCGACGATGCGACTACTCAACCGACGACTACAACTCTTTCAATAGAACACGGGTCAACAATTGAGGGGAAGCAATTGTCAAGCATTCAGAATCTTCGATGCCGAACATGCCAAGCTCATTAACTGGTGTCAAGACAACAATACCAATCGTACACGTGGTGTCAAGAGATGACTTCAGACGTGACGAGGCGACTAACATATGCTGACAAGAACCATTTGATTTTATCATATGATGTTCTCATCAATCAGGTCCAACCTTGTCAATTTTTTCTAATATGGTGAATATGTGATCATGTTACAAATCAGTACCATATCTCATACATTTGGTATCATGAAGATAAAACGGACTTGCATTTTTCTTCCCAAAACCTTTGTTAAAACTTCATTAAATCAATTGATATTAAAACATCGATTGGGTTAATATTTTTAATATGGGAGAAAAAATGTGATTTAATATGGGAAATTATCACAAATAGTTTGACTTAATGTGCTGGCTCATCCCGACATATGCGAAATGTTTTCGAATATCGTGGCATATGTTAAGGGGGAGCAAAATGGATTTTCATGGTGACGTATACTTACCCAAAACCCATTTACTTCACGACGATGAAGATTGTGGTGACATAAGGATGGTAGGATAGGTTAAGTCCAATGATTCTTCTTAAACCGGAGGAATCTTCCCAAGGACATTCCATAGCTAGAAATAGTAGTCCTTAGGAAAGATGGAGAAAAGATTGTGAATGTAGTTGAATGCCGACCAAGTACTTAAATTAGCACTGGAACAATCACAACAAGGTGCTAGTTATGACGTATTGGTAAGCATTGAAGGGGTTGAAGAATGAAAAAGAATTGTAAAGATAAAGGGTGTAAAGAAAGAAGCCCTCCTTACAACCTTAGGCAGAAACTGGGTCAATACATATGCTATTGAGATCATTTTTAATGATTCTTAATATTGAAGATAGACATCATGGACCCAGTGATGCAATACACAACCCATCCCAGGTAACTCAGATATCTCTTAAAAGATATTTGTTTTAATCACACAGAGACAACACGTTATCTATCGATTTATTCACTCAGAATAAATTGGTATTGAAATGGTGGCACTCCTCTCCAGCCTCCGATCACTAAAATCCAAAATGCACGATCGAGTCTAGAGCCATTTGAGATCATCAAATATCTCATTAGGACACACTTTCATAAAATCTTGCTTCTTCACGCACTGTGAAAAGTAAGAAAGGTTTTAAGAGTCCTACGCAAAATCTTCATGATCTTGCCTGAACATCCGAGTAATACGAAAGTATTTACAATGAAGATGGAAATCCTTCTTGAGTGAATATCAAAAAGCTCATGGTAGGTGACTTGTGCGATTCTTTATGAACCAAACTTGTGATAACTGGAAAGCAACATTTGTTTAATTCTTAATTGAATTTAAACACGTTGCAGGCCTCTACGCAATATCTATGTGATCTTGCCAGAACACTCAGAGTGATACCTTAGTGTTCACAGTGATGAGTGGAAATCCTTCTAGTGTTAACCTCAAACAGCACTTGGTAGGTAACTTGCAAGATTCAATATGAATCAAGCTCGTGACAACTGGAAAGCAACGATGGTGCGATTCTTTAATGAATCAAACTTGTTCCAGGAATCAGAATTGACGGCTTCAATCATGCGGATAATTTTATCCAAATGATTCACTCTTTACGTTCGCAGTCAGCTTTGGACGGTCGAGTAAAGAGAACGGGTTTACCCGCGAAATCTTGTCAAGGAGATTTTTAACTAAATCTACCTGCCACAAGTACGATATTTTATATCGTCCAACGGTCTTCATCGACCTGAGGTAAAATGCTACCGAATTAGAATGAAATGTTCAAAGCCATTTTGTTCGTGTCTACTTATGTTTCGGCATTTGAAGACGGTGGCGTTGCGGAATCCAAGAAGAAGTCGTCCCCGCATGCTTATACTTAATGCACTTAATATTTCATCTAATTCTAGAAAGCCTAAAAGTTAAGTCTTCCACTGTATCGAACTTTGAAGCTTTCAAGAATTACAAAGGTATAAGTATGTGGGACGTGATGTCATGAAGAGGCGAAGATCACTAGTGAATGATGCACTAGATCAAGGCAAGAGATTAATGCTCAAGATTGATATCAATGATCACATCAGCATGTTCACCAGAAAATAAAAAGAAAAGAAAGACGAAAACTACGAGCTCAAGACAAGCATAGTATGCTAGGTTTATTTTATTATTGTAACTTGGGTAACGCCCTTGTTTGGAGTGACCTCCCTTATGGGGAGATTGTTGGAAATACGTTTTACATATTAAGAAGGATCGGTCACTCCAACAATAGTACATGTAATAGATCGTAGTCTAGTTATTTACACTTGTTAAACAAAGGCCAAACCGAGCCCATAAGTTGTATGGGCCGGCGGCCAAATGTAAGCCCAAGCCCATGACATGGGCTTGGGTATATAAACCCTCTCCTTAGATGGATAGGGTGGTAATTTCATTTTAATTTACACATAGTTCTTAAACTTTCTCTCTCTAGTAGTGTGAAATCATCTATCTTTCTCTCTCTAAAACATAAGCAAGATTTACATATCTTACAAGTGGGTTTTAAGTTTACATTTTATATATTATTTACTTGAGTGCTATTATAATACTATATACTTTAATTTTCACAAATCTGATTTTTACTTTCACTTTCACCATTTTTACCATATCTTGAGTTCTACAAGGAGATAGAAGCTCATTTTTGGATGACATAAACTTCATATTATGTGTTACAAATAACTTAGTTTTAGCTACTGCTCAATCTAAGTCTAAGTATCCCTAACAGTCCTCACAAAACAGACTATTCAGATTGATACATCAATTTTGTTTTGATCATATCTAACTCATTATAATGATTCTATTACATGGCCAACTCTCACATGTGTACAAGACTTAATACTTACTGTATATTGATTCCACTATGCCATTTTATCAGTTTATGATATGGTTGCTTACTGTTTTTATACACCAACTATTTTAAGCATGATTTAACCATTTTACATGTAGTTTTCAATCTTTTTATCTAAGTTTATCAACACATGATCCCGCACAATATTTTTATCATCATATATCATCATATACATATACATTAAGAAAGAAAATACATGGTTACATATTCAAAATAACAAGAGGATAGGAAGAACAATCTCTATACCACCAAAGTGATGAAAAGATGGGGTTGGTGATGAACAAGACTTGGTTTTGGGTAACCATTCTTATGAGATATCAACACCACTTCTAGGATCACCAAATAATTGTAGACTTCTCCAGAAATCAGTCCTTGATCTCCATGGAAACTTCTTTGTTAGTTGTTAAAATCACCTCCAATCAATATATCTTCAATGGGTTTTCATCATATGTGTAAATAACATATGATTTATGGTTGAATCAAGATCAAATGGGAGTTGTTTTTGGTGAAGAGTGGATGTTCATAGGGAGAGAGTTGAGAGAAAAATGGTGGTTTGCATGAGTGTTATATAAGAGAATGGTTTTAGTTAGTAGTTTTAAGGTGTGGATGGTTTTGGTGCAAGACTAAGGACATGTGTCCTTAGTTAGCTTAACAATTTGACACACATGAGGTGTGTTGTTGAAGCTTAAACCATCCCATATTGGGGGTGGGGCAAAACTTGTTTTGTCTCATCCCCAATTATTTACGGGTACTCCTCGATTCTAGTTTCCTCGATTTGCGTGCCCTCGAGTCGTTTTACGAAAAACGTTTTTATAAATTATGAATCAACGGCACAAAACGAATCTAATAAAAATTGTCTCATCAAAAACGGAGTTCAAAAACGTAAATACGTAAACCTAGGGTTTCCGGTTTAGTCGTAAAGGACGTTAAAATTAACGTAAGTCCTAATCTCTTCTCGTAAATTTGTGAGTTTATGAACCAACACAAATTTAAAATCCCAAAATAATATTCACGGATAAATTTATTTTCTGAAATGTCGGACTGTCACCAAAAACGGTGTATGTAAACGTAAGCACGTAACGTAGAGTCCTCCGGTTTAGACGTAGTCGATGCTACTTCAAGACGTAAACCCAAATTTCTTCCCAAAAATAAGTGAGTTCGTATTATAACATTAAAATAATATTTTCAAATAAATATTAAGAATAAAATATCGAACATAAATTGACGGATTGTCACACATTGAGCCTAACTAAGTTATCAATTTACATTATTGGATGGATAGGTCACGCGGGTTCAATATTGGGTTCAGGAAGCAAAGATCATTTTTGGTAAAATCTGAAAAAGGGCCAGCCGGCCAGGTGAAGGTGGGTTGACCCTTAAACATTTTTCTCCCTGAAAATAATAATTTAAGTGTTAAGTGTTAAGTGTGATATGACAAAAATAATGTATATCTTTAAAACCCTTGCTAGGATAAAGAACTTTGACACACTTTATCTGATTAAGAGAAAACACAACCAAAATCAACTAATCTATTAGTAAGCTCGAAATTATAAACTCTAGTTCAAAGATAAAAGAGTCGATGTAACACCCCCACAAATGCTATGCGCAGCGGAACTACAACATTGGGTGCTACACAGTATTCATTGCACACAAGATATATCAAACGACGCTAAAAAGACGTCAACTTAAAACTTGAATTAAAAATTGTTAGATGATACATGTCCACGGTTTTTCCAACCCCACTTGGTACAACAGAGTTTAGCGTTTTCGGTCCCCATGAATCTCAACCCAAGAATTTCAGTTTCACAACAACATTACATTAAACTTTAAAAATGTTTAAGTAGAAAAGGGAGGAAAAACAAGCGGACTCCAAGCCATACACACAACATCCATCCCATGCATGCTCCATTCTACACTTCAGCGGTTACCTGAAACACATGCCAAAATTTTGGTCAACGAAAACGTTGAGTGGAATTCATAGGTTTTACAATCAATTTGAACGTATATAAAATAAAAACCATTCGTGATCATTTATAGACTTGTCGATCAAACAATCTATATTCAGGATACTGACAATTGTGTTTAAGCTCATGACACTAATCCGTTAACTCAATCACCCGCGTAATAAATACCGGCGTGATTCAGATGAAACCAGTGCCCCTTCTAAAGGCATCAGTTGCAATTATACCTTATTTCTCATACAAAATAATCTACCGCAGAACTTACTCAACGTACAGCTTCTCGGCTAGCATTGGGTCGTTAGCCCCGTAGTACTACAAATTGCATAAGCGGCTATTTCCCCCTACTCGAGGGCAGGACAATAGTTAATAGTTCATGAATTTAGGGTCTTTGGCAACTTGGTACTCAACACAATTTCTAAGGCAACTTTCGGGTCTAACAATCATTCATGATATACGTTCCTTTTAAAAACTAGCATGCATTTCCCTCGCGGGTAAAACAATTTGAATTAAATATAAGCGAGGCTATAAATTCACACCTTAGATATTAAGTAGTCGGTAGTTCGAGAGATGATCACTGACGATGTTACGGATGCCCGGGTAAATCAACACCTATCACAAATAACGCGTAATGAGTAATCTCATTTTAAATACCTTACGGTACTGTATAAAATACATAAGTACTAGTCACTTAGGACAATTATAACTCACGCCAAAAACAAAACAACAAGCATTACTCATTTTATACCATTCGTTCTTATTACTTACGTTATCCATTTTTATCCATTTCCGCCGGTACTCACCGAAAGTACGGGCTGTTTTACCATATTTAACCATACTTATAAAATTTGACAAAATTCTCAAAAATCCTATAAGACCTGTAGATAACATGTTTTTAATCCCAATAAAAGTTTTTACTTTTACGACTCGTTACTCAACGCTTTTCAAAAACTACATTTTACGGGCTGAAATTGTACTTCGACCAACTTGGACTTCTTTGACCTATATGAAATGTACCCTTGACTTCTTTGACTCCTAAGTCAACTTATAGACTCATTTACACAGGTTTGTGACCAAATTTTGACCCTTGACCATTTACCAATTCATACTTGTGGTCCTCGGGATTTGACTAAAACTATACATAAATTCAGATTATGAAAGTCCTCGTCTCCCGGTACTCGATCTTTAAAACCTCATAACTTTTAACTCGTTTTGAGTCACGGGCTCTACCTTATACCAAATTAAAGATAAAAAGACCCTCTACAACTACATTTAGTTTTCAAGACCTGTAGGAAAAATAATTTTTATGAAATGACCTCAAAGTTTCTGCCTAAATTTGACTACACCAAAACCATGCTTAAACTCGATTCCAATCCTACTAACCACCACTAGGCATCATCCTAAGCTTCCTTAATCACAACCAAACACAAATTTTCAGTCCTACCCCTATTGATAAACCAACCTCATAATCCTAATCATCTAAAAACAAACATGCAACCACTTAAACCTATCTAAAACATCACTAAACACTAAACCAAACATAAGACAATGCTCAAAATTCATCAACCACCATGGCTCCCCAAACACCCCTTGTGCCGTGGGGTTTGGGTGACCAAGTCACCACAACCAAATTGATTTTGGTGGGTTTTATTGGTGATTATGCTTCCATTACACATGAATTTAACATGCATCACAACAATTAGCCTCAAAAACGGATTTGAATCATCTTGAAAATTTTTGGAAAATTTATTTGAATGCATGTGGGATTTAAGTACATAAAAAGGTGGGGAATGACAAGATTAGATGTGGTCTAACCTTAATTTCAATGAAAATCAAGTGAAAAAATTTTTTTGATGGTGTTCTTGGTGGTTTGGGGGTGACCGTCGGCTAGAGGGAGAAGAGAGGAGAGAACCAAAATTTTTTTCTAAGTGTTTTGTGAAATGTGTGCATTCCTTCCCCTTTTTGTAAATTTGGAAGGACCAAATGTGCAATTAAGGCTTTCTTTTGGCCTTAAGTTAAAAACGTCCTCAAAACTTTGCGGTTTGACTCACTAGTCAATTTAGAAAATTTTACGGGAGTCGGAAATCATCCCGAACACTCCAAAATATTTTTGGGATACTTTAAATGTACTCGGAAGGCTATAAAACTCACCCGACTCAACTTAACACGAACCGTAAATAAAATTCTCGAAAAATTACATTATCGATAAATCGTCAATAATTATATAAAATTGGGCATCCATCGGGATCGTAATCGTCATCGTCCTTCTTGAATCGTCAATCGTAAAAATTATAACCTCGAACATCGGCTTTAACCAAAATACTTATAAATATAGAAATTAAAATTTATTAAAAATTTCAAAAATTAGCGTAATTTAGGGTAACGTTAATGACCTCGGTTCTAGGGTGTCACAGTCGACAATCCAAAAAAATAAACTTTGATTATAAAACAAACAGACAATAGAGTTAGGTCAAAAAATAAATTACCAGCCCTTTCATACTCCCCTAAATCACAATAGCATGAAGCAGCAGACTCAAGTTTCCCAATAGACTCGAACATTCCAGCAGCATCTCTAATATATCCTACGAAAGCCTCCGGATTTGTTCCCCGCACTTGATTTGCGGATGCTCTAAGACTAGAAGCCTTGGCCAATTTTTCCCACATGCTGTCTCCCGCTCTTTCAAAGCACATAGTTGCCATTACAAAATTTCTCTCATAGAATAGCTGCAAATCAAGGTTATAAAGACCAAATGAAGGTTATGAAATCCTAAAATTACAACATCAAGGTTAAAAGAATACCTTTTTGCCTCGCTCTCGCCACTCCTCGGGACTGCTTGCAACTCGCATAGCTTGTGCCACTGAATCATCCAATTTTCTTATCTGAACAAGTCCCCTCCTTTTCTAGTAATCGAACATTAGCTTGGAGAGCTCCTCCTTATTCTCACATATCCAGAATCTTTGCCTCGTTCGAGTTATAGCAACATACAATTGCTTTAGTTCAGAACATAAGACGCTATGTCTTGAGTCACTGAATGTCGGGAAAGATCTAGCAATTTTATCATCAAGCCAATCTCTTTCCTTCATATATCCATAGATAACTCTCCATTGGTCTTTCAAAGGAGATGTTCTGAAAAAGTTGTATAGCAATACATCCTAAAAATCAAGAAACATCAGCAATTGAAATCACCAAAAGTACTACTAGAAATATAACAATTAGCGACGACAAATATCCGTCACGGAGGTAGTTACCAACAACGTTAAATTCATTTAGCATGGTATTTATCTTGACCGCCACATAGGTATTCAAATGATTTAGCATCATTATATTTACCATAGTATCCTCGTTGGTGTTCTAATGATTTACATTTTGTTGGAAAGTCAATAAAACTTAAGTGGTTATTGTTCATTACTGATTTCATAGGTAGTATGCAACATTAGCAACCACAAAAGACAAGAACAATACCCGTGCGTTGCACGGGTAGATGACAATTTATAAGCTAGAAATTGTTATAAAATTAAAAATTAAAAAAGTAAAATATGTGGTTTGATGGTCCTTATGTGATTTTTAGTTATCTTAAATTTGTTAGATCTCTTTTGATTGCTAAATCATGAAAGTCAAAGTGTCACATTCATTGTAAATGCAATAGTTATAATATGAGCTTATGTAGAAGGTTTTAGAAAATTGAATATCTCCGGTAAACATACTCAAAACACAATATTAGATGTATCTTAAGGTTTGGTTTTAGCTTTTTTGAATATTATTAAAAATGACACTAATAGAGAGTTAAACAAATGCAACAAACTTTATAAGATACATAAATTTAATGTAACAATCACGTGGTTGTCATTTGCTTCGAGAGATTCTCTCAAGTATTGTAAACGCGCTTTTCAACGATCACGTTGAATTTAATATATATCATTTTGCCAAAAAAAAAAAAAAAAAAAACAAATGCAACAAACTAAGATTTATTGGCCGTGCAAATATGTACATCTAATAATGCTAACTAATATGGGATTCTTCCATAATTACAATAAGAGATAAGACTGTCATTATTGATTGATACAAATATGTACAGTCAATAGGATTTACAATTCCACATTTAGAGATACATTAGCATTAAGGGAGGCTCAATTTTTTTCCCAAAAACCAACATATAAATAACGTCTACATACGATAATAACGTCGACAATTCTCTATTTTTTTCTTCCCATAAATAATACATGAGGCAAGTACTAACTCACTGTATTTGAAAAGTTAAATAAGTCATTTATTTATTCTATTTTCAAAGATATCAATTTATTGCCTTATGTAATCACGTGATGGCATTCACATTAATATTCACATCTATTTTCCTTTCTCATACTATCTTCCATTCTCAATCATCGCGTTTTTCTTTCTTATTCCAGTGCAACACGTATTTACCTGAAGTTATGAGTATTGAAAGGTTTTCATGACACTAAAATATGAAGTAACCGCTAGTCCTAATGCTGGGAGACAGTTTGTCTTGTTATTCTTGTTGGAGTATGTGAAAACGTTGTGGACTTTAACTTCGATCCACCTGCGTGTCAAGAAATTAAAGAAAAAAGGGATAACCATAAAATATTTTAATTCAGTATTTAAGATGCTAACATGCATAAAATCAGACTTTACAACACGGCAAAACAACCACGATGTTGGTGTCTTTTTTAGACACATTCGCATTATAATCATACGCAAAAGCACCTTTCTCCCACCAAGAAATGTTAAAGTTTTTTGTCACTGCAGTTTTTAGAATAAGGAAACTTATAAATGTTGTTGCAAAGAATTGTTTTTAAAAGTGGAGAGTATACCTGGTATCAACCTTGGTTCTTCCCAATACTACCTTGAAGAGGACCCATTTTTTATGAACACCTACGCCATCTGGTATAAAAAAAGGTAAGATACATCAAGATCAAAGTTTGAATATAATAAAAGTACTAAAGATATGTATGATCTCCGATATGATGTTGTAGATAGGAAAAATGTACATATCACGTAGAATATATGATGGTTGAACAAATGTGTTGAAACCAAATTGCACAAAGATCTTGCTATACAAAGCCTGCATTTTGTGTTTCTATATCCAAGACTGTGAATATGTGTATCTTATAGGCGGCAAGTGCTAATTTAATGTCCATAATTTTATCAAAGTTAGTTGAAATGGATATTATTATCTACTTATCAATTTAAATAGCATCAACATTTGTATTTATCTTTAGATTTCATTTATAAAACGTGCCAGATATGGGAAGAATAAGTCATGGAATCCACCCGATTTTTTTGGGATGAATTTATATGGTGAGATTGATTATAGTATCTGATCGTATGGCTTATAAGCACGCCATGTCATAATATTTTATCTTTGTTGCGCCAGCAATTAATAAGTAGAATTTGTAAATTACTATGAATTACTATGAAAAAGGTTTTTTCCAAAAGATGATACAAGGATTTACCTTAAATTCAAGACCCTTGCATTCTACTATAGTGAGAACAAGAGCATGTTTCCCACGTATTCACAAATTTCGATCTTTGCACAATCATCACGTACTAATATCACTTGTTCGGCATCAAAGCCAACAATTTCTCCACCACTTCCACTGCCACCAAAGATTGTCACGATTGCGTTTTCATCGTTGCCAGACTCAAGCAGGACGGGAGCTTCACCAGAAATAAGACTTGTCTCAGGCTCCAATATATCGATTAAGTGAGCAAAGTAGCAGTACAAAATGTCAATCACACTCTCTTTTTTTCCAGATGTTACGGTGAAACTCTTTATAGAAAAGAGATCATATATCTTGAAATCGAAAATCTATACCCCTTGCAATCGTTTGTGTAGTGTCTCCGGCAAAAACAAGGCCCTCGTCAACATTTTGGCAAATATACTTGAAAAGACATATCTGCCTCGTACTCAGATCTTGCACCTCATCTATATAAACGAGATCAATTTGGTCACCTATATAATTCCCATGTTTAAGCCAATAATGAAGGTCGTTTACTAAATCTCCCAAATCGAACTCTCCACGTTCAGTTTTCATCTTTTCATAAACTTGAAAGAGTGTGTAAACACCGTCTCTTTTTTGTTTAACTACAGTGAACGAACGAATTTTAGCCAATGAACAATAATTTTCATAGCTTGATTTGCCATTACTGCATTCCCCTGATTGTAGACCTCCTTTTATGTGATATATTATTTCTGTGAATACTCGGGAGGGATCAAGCTTCTTTGTAAGACTTGAGATAAAGTGGGGCCAGTAAAGTGCACAAAACCTACCAAATGTGTCCCTTTTTTTTTTTTTTTTTTTTTAGAACGGCAATTTTTACAACTCAGTAACTCATCTCACATGTCTCTACCGAGACTTGAACCCACAACCTTGAGGTTGGAGGGCATATCTCTTAATCGTAGGAAAGTTTGAAATGCAACAGATCTTGAACTTATATTATTACAATGAGAACCTTCTCTTGCCTCGTGAAATCTTTCAAAGAAAGAATTACCCAATGTGCCATCCAACATCATTAAAAACTTATGAAATGTTATAACAAGAGGGTAAGATCTCACGGGGATACCCAAAAATGTGTCTGGAATATCATTAATCCTGATGTACCTACATCTACATTATCTGAATTGATCTCGGCTGATGAATTCCCATTACTCGAAATACTGTAAAAAATAAATTTTAATCAGGTAAAAACAAAACCGTAAAAAAAGAGATAGAAATGACTATGTGCAAACCTTGTAAGGTGGGAAACATGCTGCTTCACGGCGTAACACAATTTTGGGCTGACTGTCACAAAAAGCTGGTGTAGAACAGTTGGTTTGCTTTCTTCAGAATCATCTCCTTCGCTTAGAACAAGTGGTCTGCTTTCATCATACAATCCTTCAGAAGCAACACCAAAAGACTGTTCATTTTGAAACAGTTTCATTGTCAATATATGTAACACCCCATTTGTTAAGATAGATGATACAGTGGATTATGGCGTGTCATCAAAGCATGCAAGTTAAATGTCTAAACATTCATGACCATAAATAGAAATACCGGAATCAAACATCGGTAGTCTAGTAACTCACACACAAGCAATATAAGTACTGTAAATGGAAAGTACTAAACAATGTCCAAAAGAAGTAAAGTATAATAAAGTAGGAATAAATGCATAAGGTAAAAGAGGTAATGTATGAATTTTTCAATTCTTTTAATCTCTATTTTTTCGTTCCTCGACTCACTCGAATTGATTTCCAATTTTAACGTATGATTAATTGTTTTTGGTTAATAAAACTTTGTTTGGTATTTAAAACTAAAACTATTTAATTAAAAACTATTTAATCTAATTAAAAAGGAAATATTTAATTAAAACTACTTTTTCACTATTAAAAATTCTAATTAAACAAATTTTAACAAAATTATTTAAAAACTATAAACTAATTTAAATTATTTAAAATAAAACTATTTAAACAAATTTTAAAAACTATTTTAAATTTAAACAAATCTTAAAACTAATTTTATATAAAACTAAATTAATTAAAAACTAATTTATTTAAAAACTAATTTTAAAAACAATTTAAATTTCTAAAAGTAATAAAATATTTTTATTTTTTTTATATTTGTTTTTTTAATTTTTTTTCTTAACTTTATAAAAGTAAATATATAAAAACTTTTAATTAAAATTAACTAACCAAAACTTGTAAAAAAAATCTGACAGCCTAAAAAGAAACTATATTAAAGATAAAAGCTGTAATTAATCTCAAAAGAAGAACTAGATGAGTTGGTTATCACGTAGGGTTGCTATCCTAGAGGTCACGAGTTCGAGTTCAACTATGGACGTTTGGCTATTTATTCATTTTTTTCAAATTTGAATTTGTGACAGATCTTTGGTACATAAGCAAACCAAACAAATGGTTTGGTCTGCTATTATATCAGTACAGAAATATGGTAATAACAAATAGCAGCAACTAAAAAAATTATCAGACTAACCAAATAAGCTCATCAGTAAACAAAACCCAAACAGCAAAGTAAACCTTGAATATAACAGCAAAATCAAATAAGTAGCAGACTAATCGAAAGACCTCAAAAACTTTATAGTACTAAACAAAAAGCAGTAACACGAAACAATTCAGATAAGAAAATCAAAGATAACATCAACTATTCAAACCAAAGTACTATAACCAGAAATAAGATTTAAACACAGATTAGCAGACTTAAATTATTACAGACTTAGTAATACCACTAAAAATCAACCCATAATATTTTTAGAAGAATGCAAATCAGATCAGAAGTTATATCAAAAGCAAATCAACAAAAGCAGACCTAACTATCTAGCAAAATAAGCAGTACAATAAGATCAAATAACAAATCCATAAACATCTAACATTTAACTACTTAACAAAAAAAAATTCTAAATAAAACAAGTAGATTCATAAACATATAAAACTGAAAGATTAACTAAATAATAAACTTAAAGAGAAGAATGAACTTAACCTTAATTTGAAGAGCCTTTGATGCAGAAGAGATGCGCTGAGCACTCTTTAGACCGAATCAAGACCACCCAACACTCTAACCAACTACACCCTTAACCGAACCACGAACCACCAATAACTTATTCTCGAACTACTAACACCATTTCGTCACCACTTTATGTGACAGAATCTCGAATCAAACAGCTTTTTCACAAAAACTTTCTAGTGGGGAAAGCTTTTCCCAAATATTACTTTATATTTAAATATCAAATTGAATTAAATGAAAACTAATTGCAAGGTAATTGACAGTAAATTAAAACAAGATAAATTTAAATCAAAATAAACTTTTATTAATAATAAAAACTTGCTTACAATACTGAAAAAGAAATTACAATAATTCCTAATCTATTTTTGCTTAATAAAAAAAATAAAGTAAAAAACGGGACAAAATGATAATTACAATAATGGGGGTTTTATAGGCAAACCCTAGGTGTTGGGGTGATGCTTGTTGAACACGAAGAAAGATCTTGGCCCTTAATTCGTCTCTCTATTTCTTTTGTCTTGATCAAACGGTGGATTATCCATCTCCATCACATGGATTGCCAGCGTGTCCAATCTTGTGCTTCTTTGTGCTAGTTTGGTGGTGAGGTGGATGATGCTTATTGGTGGAATAGTGGGAATGATGTGTATGAGCCAATCAAAACAAAGAAAAGAAGCCACGTCATTGCTGGATACTCCATCTTCTTGGTCCGAAAAATGGGGAATTAATTAGACAGGCGTGTATACCACGCGCTGTGAATAATAAATCCCCCTTTTTGATTTTGTTAATTAGAGTTTGGGGAATAGATGAAGTTTAACTATGGCGGCTGGTTATTTTTGAGAGAGAGAAAAAATGACATTGTTTCTATCGAAGCTTTAATTTGTGTGTGGGTGGGTTTCGTTTGACTAAGATAGATAAATGTCACCATTTCATACTTCTTGTAACTCAAAATGGGTTTTGGAGCCCAGTAAACCCTCCACGTCTAGTAACTTAACGAAATAAAATTGGGCTTTTGGCCCAATTTAAAAAAAATCCTTCGTCCTTTGTACCATGGGCTTGGCCAGTATTTCATCCGTCCCACTTGTAAATTGATTTGGGCTTTTGGCCCAAATGTACGCAATCCATTTCTTATTTATATTGTTTTTGGGCCTGATTTGGGCCTTTGACCCAAAGATAGTTAATACTTGCATCCTTATTGGGCTTTTGAGCCCAATAGTCCAATGTGGGACCCACAAGTCAATTTGTCTTCCTTTAAGATTAAATCCACTAAAAACGAGCTCGATTTTAGCTTCCTTGATCTTTCCTTTAAACCCGTGTCGATTTTGCCGGTTTTCGTGATCTTTGGTACACTTTTGGTTCTTTGACTTTGTCTTTGTCTCTTTCTTTGACTTTTCTTCAACAATTGACCGTGAAATCCCGTGTTTTCTTTCCTTTTGATCTTTTGTACATGTTTCACACAAAAACAAAAAAACCACGCGTAATTCCGACTTTTACGATATTAAACATATGATTAGGTCTTGTTTTTCCTTGATTTTAGTGGTAAAAGGATAAGTGTTTACACACTTATTAAATCCCCTACACTTGACCATTGCAATGAACCCATGCAATGCATAATTTTAAAGCATAAAGTTACATTTTCCTCATAATTAACCCATCTTGGCCTTTATTAAGATATAATATCACTACTAAAAGAAACTACGATGAAAAGATAAAAGTTTTATTCAAGGAAAAAAAGTTATATTAATTTATTAACTTTGAATATGTTTGATGGAAGAAACTCGTAAAGAAATCTAAGACTTAAATTAGGGCTTTGGTGTCATGAATATTAATCACCCTCGAGTTTCACGTTCCACATACCAAGCTTAAAAACAAGATCATTGTTTACCATAAGTTCTTAAGTTAAGACCACTTATATAAGACAATTGTGTAATACTCTTTCTCCAATTCCTAAGTTGTATTTCTAGCTTTTAAGGATTGTCATTCACCCGTAGGCTCATTTGACTTATTTGATAATTATTAGTCCAAAAATGAAGGCAAAACGGTGCAAAACCGACACTCAGAACCTAACCTCGTCCTCAAAAACGGTGTCACTAAAGTAAGCCCACATCAAGGATAATTTAACACGATTTGGGGAATAAATTCTCGGATCCGAAATTTGGCCAATAGTACTACTTATTATTTATTCCTCCAAAGTCATGTAGACTTTATGTGGAGTTTAGCAAGTTCACATCATATACCCTTAGGCTCTTTAAGATGTAAAAATGCTCCATATCTATGGTCCACACCCTAAGGCACCTTGAACCATAAACAAGGGAATTGATTTTTGATCAATTTTTATTCAACACTTACCATGCTATACACCCTAAGGCTCTAATGACAAGGTTCGTGCTACATGCCCCACGCCCTAAGGCTCCTTGAGGTCATGTTTTAATCTTATTCTTTCTTTATTTATGATATATATATTAGGCCAAATTCCGCGGTCCCATGGTCTGAATACCTCCTACTTAGTGGTTATGAGCCACCTTAGTCGGAAGTCCACAACGCTGGCACCCTCAATGTGTTCATGCTTTAATTATAAGGAGATAAAAGATTTGGCTAAGAGCTAAGATATCGAATCTACACCGCAAAAATCCTCATTTATTAAGCAATTAAATAAATAAGCGGGAAGAAAGAGCCACAAAAACTCATATAAGCAAAAATTAACCCTTAAACTTATTATCAAATCTATCATCTCTCGTTCTCCACAATTTAAATTCTCAAGGAATGAGACTCGTGGATGCTTATCCTAATAAACCAATTAAGATCCATATGGTTAAGGATACTAGCTAGAGTAAACTTGGATAAGTAAACTCGGGTTGAGTCAAAATATTCACGACGGGCCTAATATATCAAAGATATCTAAACTTGTTAAAACCATTTTATTTATTTAATTTATTTTTTTGACTTTATTCTTGAAATGGAATTTATTCATATGATGTGATGACAAAAGGAAAGAAAATAAAAGAAAATAAATGGAAATACTACTAGGCAAAATAGATCAAAAATTTGAAAAACGTTGAAAATTTTAATTTTCCGGTTAAATGAGGTCAAATTCATGGAAAAGCCCACTAAAATTCGATAGAAGTCCCCCCTACACTTAATATAAACATTGTCCTCAATGTTTAAGAATGTGGGAGAATAAACTCCCCTACACTTAGGACATTGAGTAAGTTGTTTAAATCAAGCTAAGGAAGAGACAACTAAAGTGATTACATTTATTCATTTAATTTATATACATGTATGAATCACAATACTTTTGATAGAACCGGGTACACGGGAACACGGGATCACGGGTCGCGTCAAAAACACCAAAAGTGGATCATTAAAGCACACATCCCTATACAACATCACAACACAAACAACCTACTTGGCTCCCCTACACTTATTGGTGGAAATGGGTGAAGGTGCAAAAAGGTGGAAATGATGGAAAAGGTTGTTGGGAATCTAAACTTGTTAGATTCCCTGTTCATTGATTAAAACATAATTAGGCTGATAGATAGTCTCTTGCCTGTGCCTAGGAGGCAGGCAAGTTTCGCAAGACTCACAGAGATCCGAGTCTCTGTGAGCAACCTCAGAGGAGTCCATGTCAGAGACATTGTCAGGGAAGTCGAAGATTACCTGAAGACATACTCCTTGGCTGTGATGGATAACAGCCAAGATGTATTAGGGACTCTGAGGGGTTGAGAGTTAACAGGGGTGGCAATACCCTGATAACTCTCAGCACACTTTGGACATGCCATTTGTGTGTTCGAGAATATGAAGAATAAGGAAACTATTTTGGACAACTGTTCCTTAAAGCATAATGGAAGACTACCAAGAATAGAAGGACATCATGTGACTGATGTGGGAACTTGTAAAAGCTTGTGTAGTCGACATCAAGTACTGTTTAAGTAAAACTCGTAACACTATAAATAGGATGTGAATCCATGCATTAATGTTTAACACTTTGAGATATTTAGAACATTAGTGCGTATAACTTAGTGAATCAAACAGCTACGACTGTATTCATAAGTTAAGGTTTATTGTTGTTCAAAGTGTGCACAACACATTGTCATCAAACGGTGTTATCCATAACACTTGTAATTCTTTATTATACAATAATAAGATTACGTTTGAAAAGTAATACCTTGTGTTGATTAAGTTAAGATTAGGGTTTCTTGCATTGATTAGGGACTTTCAATTGGTATCAGAGCGGTGTTTGATATTAAAACCTTCAAGAAACATCGTTCTCCGTTTTATAATCAAGATCCACCATGCCGGAAACCTCTAGCCCACACTCACCTTCCACAAACCCATCTTCACCAAGACTTAACCCTCCAGCAAATGACGATGATCTACCCCAACTTCTTGACTCAAGAGGTGGATCACACGTAACCAGTGTACCAGTCTTTGATGAAGAAGACTTTGCCAGTTGGAAGAGTCAATTTCTTGTATACCTTGATGGACTTGAACCTTTTCTCTTAGAAATTTTAGAAAATGGTCCATATATTCCCATGGCGCTTACTTCTACTGAAGAAAACCCTCTTCCCAAGCCTGTCAAACAATGGACCGCAGCTGATAGGAAATTAGCAAACCAAGATAAACGTCTCAAAAGCATCATAATTTCCTGTCTTCCAAAGCATATCATGAAGTCTGTCATTCAGTGTCCCACAGCTAAACAAATGTGGACAGACCTCATTCTTGGCCATGAATGACCCTCTGAAACAAGAGAGACAAAGATTCAGGCACTCAGACTTCAGTTTAATGCCTTTAAGTCTCTTAAAGGTGAAAAAGTTCAGCAAACCTATACTAGGCTGAAGATTCTTCTAAATGACCTCGCTATGAATGATGTCACTATTGGTCAAGCTGAGATCAATGCCACTTTTGTCAACAGCCTTCCAAGAAAGTGGCTGAGCATGAATCAGACTCAGAGAGCTAACAACTCAATCAAAAATGATACCCTTGCTCAGCTCTATGGTAAGTACAATTATGAAGAAGGGCTGATCGATACTATCTACAAATCAGAGACTGAAAGATTTGTAGTCCAAGGAGCATCTTCCAAAGCTTTGATCTCTGCAACACATCCTCTTGACAGCGATTCTGATATTGAAGAAGATACCCGTAGCAGCCAAGAGTTCTTGTCAGACCTCAATGCAGAATTTCATGAAAGAGCACTGCTAGCCAACCAAAGAAGATACTACAAAAGATCTGGAAGAGTAGGATCAGCTAGCAAACCAACTGACAGGTCAAAAGAAACATGTTTTGCCTGTGGAAAGCTTGGACATTTTCAAAAAGAATGTCCTTCCACCAAAACATCCTCACCCTCTTATCCATCATCTTCATCCAAACCCTACAAGTTCAAACAACATAACAACTCATCTCAATCCAATTCTTCAGACACTGAGAAGAAAGATTACAAAAATAAGTACAAGGCACTTAAAGCTGAGTTAGAACAGATGAACTTGAAGATTGAAGCTATGTCAAAAAAGAAAGGTGGTGAGAAAAAGGTTGAGAAAGGGTTGGTTGCTGAAACCTATGATTGGAATGATGAACCATTGACTTCAGATGAAGAAGACACCACAAGAGTCAGGGCTTTTATGGCGATAGCTGAGGATGAACCGGCTGTTGGAAAAGGTGATGCAAGATCAGGACAATGGGTTGACATCACAATGAAAAAGGTACACAGGCTTCTATCTATGTCTAATAGTGATGAACGTAAGCATGTCCTTGATTACACCATTGTTGATTTGCACTTTGTTGGGGAACAAAGGAAGAACCTACTTGATAAGTTTCACTCTGTTAAAACTGAAATGATAAATACTAAGGCTGAATGTGAAACTCTCAGGCGGGTTAACTTAGAGAAAATATCCCTGCAAAATGAAGTAGCTAGATTAACCTTGAAAAACATAGCTTTAAATGATCAAGTCACTGAATTAAACAAGGTTATTGAAAAATGGATGTGTGCTAGGTTTACTATTGATGAATTGCTTAGGGATGAAGTGCCTGCTGACTTAAACAGGGATATAACTGCTAAGAATAAAAAGCTGAGGATTATCACCAAACCCAAAGACATTGTCTTTAAATCTACAGAGACTATTCATATGTCAGATACCTCTTTGACTAATGACCCTGTCTCTGAAGATGTGGCTGAGCTACCACCTTTGCCCAAACTCTCTGGAGTTGAACCTAGCAGTTCTTCTAGATCTGCTAAGGATGAACTTAAGACAGATATTAAGAATCCTCCAGCCAAAGTTTTTCGTGTGCCTGCTAAACCAACTGGTAAACAAGTAGTTTTTAAGCCTGTTTCTACTAAAGCTGTGAATAAGGTTGACCCCACTACTGAAGATCGCCTGTTGTCTCTTATGAAAGAAGTAGAACTCTTGAAACAACACATTAAGCCTTCCGCTGAATGCTCTACTTCTCATGAACCTAAGTCAGTCCTAGGTGAACCCAAAGGGGAAAGGTTAATCAAACCTTATTGCAATATTTGTAAGAATTCTCACCACTCGACCTTAGATCATGACAGACACATGGCAGCTAAAAGAGCTCAGACACCCTCTAGGGACAGACCACAGAGTTCCAAAAGACAACAGGGAAATTACAATTCTTATCCTCCCTGTAAATTCTGTGGGTTCACAGACCATCACTCAGACGAGTGTGGTGACTTCCCTGGGTGTGATATATGTGGGAGTTATAACCATGAAACTATGAACTGTCCATCCCAACACCAAAAGTTTTTCAGGAACACAAGAGTTGCTAACAAGCAATTCAGGGAACCCACTGGAAAGTGGGTTCACCATAGGAACTAATCTGTTTCTATGTATCTGTGCAGAAATATCTCAAGGAATCGGTATGGTATCTAGATAGTGGCTGTTCTAGACACATGACAGGGATTCAACAATACCTGCACAGATACTCAAAGGAGCCAGGTCCCAAAGTGGTGTTTGGAGATAACTCTTCAGGTGACACAGAAGGATATGGCTCAGTGAATTGCAATGGGATCACATTTACCAGGGTTGCATATGTGAATGGTCTTAAACACAATCTTATTAGCATCAGCCAATTATGTGATGCTGATTATAAGGTTTTGTTTACTAAGACTCAGGGAACCATATTCAACAAAAATAATGATGTTGTGCTGGTTGCACCTAGAAGGAGAGATGTTTATGTCATCAACATGGCTGTGTGCTCTGAAGACAGCTCAAATTGTTTTCTTGCCAAAGCCTCTGAAAGTGTCAACTGGCTGTGGCACAAAAGACTGTCTCATCTCAACTTCAAGAACATCAATAAGATAGCCACTCAAAACTTGGTTGCTGGTCTACCTTCAGTAATGTTTTCCAAAGACAAAACTTGTTCTGCCTGTGTCAAAGGAAAACATCACAGGTCTTCATTCAAGACTAGGCAATCATTCTCTATTGACAAGTGCTTACATCTCCTTCACATGGACTTGTTTGGGCCTGTCAAACCTCAAACCATTAATCACAACAAATACACCTTGGTCATAGTTGATGAATTTTCAAGATATACATGGGTGTTCTTCCTCAGAAGGAAAAGTGATGCAGCTGATACCATCATGTCCTTCATCAGACAGGTTGAAAATATGAATGATGTTAGAGTCAAAGCTCTAAGAAGTGATAATGGTACAAAATTCAAGAATCATCAACTTGAATCATTTTGTGATGAAAAAGGGATTTCTCAGAACTTCTCTTCAGCTGGCACCCCTGAACAAAATGGTGTGGCTGAAAGAAGAAACAGGACTCTGATTGAAGCAGCAAGAACTATGTTAAATGGTGCAGCCTTACCAAAGCAATTTTGGGGAGAAGCTGTACACACTGCCTGCTACACTCAAAACAGATCAATCATTGTCAAAAGACATGGCAAAACCTCCTATGAAGTTTTCAGAAAAAGATCTCCAGACGTCAGCTATTTTCATGTGTTTGGATGCCCTGTGTTTATTTATAACTACAGGGATAAACTTGGAAAGTTTGATGAAAAAGCTGATGATGGATTCTTTTTGGGATACTCTCCAACAGCCAAAGCCTTCAGAGTATTCAACATCAGAAGACAGGAAGTAGAAGAAACTTTCCATGTCAGATTTAATGAAGATGATGAAGTCATACAGAGGACAGGAACAGAGGGTGATGAAGTAGATTTTAATGAAAATGTTTCTTTCCCAAGTGATGAGTTCACAGAACCCAGACCTACCTGTCATCACCACTCCAACACTCTCACTCCTTATGTTCCTGCTTTTGACCCTCTGTCTACTCACAACATAGAAGTTCCTACCTCTCAGGAACTTGATGAAGAAGAACCTCAAATCTCTGATGGTCCTTCTCATGATATTGATGACTCACCAATTCTTCAAACCTCTCAAGTTGCTCCTGTTGATAATGAAATTGCTTCCCTTGATGTGGCTGAAGAAGACTCAGACACTGAAGTAGTCTTTGAAGAAAGCCCTCCTAGTCAGCAGGATGAGACTCAAATTGTACCGGCTGTGCCCTCAAGTACCCCTGTTCTTGAAACTCCAGCTCCTCAAAATAAGTGGTCAAGAGATCAACACATTCTTCTTGTCAACATTATTGGGGAACCAAATGCAGGGGTCACAACCAGACAGCGAATCCAAGACTCAGAGTCAGCCTCAGCCAATGAATGTCTATTTGCTGAATTTCTTTCTCAAATTGAACCTAAAAGAGTTGATGAGGCTCTGGTAGAAGATGGATGGGTAGCTGCTATGCAAGAAGAAATCAATCAGTTCAAAAGGAACAAAGTATGGACACTAGTGCCAGCTCCACCTGGAAAGAATATCACAGGCACTAGATGGATCTATAGAAATAAGATGGATGAGATTGGGAACATCATCAGGAACAAGGCAAGACTGGTAGCACAGGGATTCTCTCAGACTGAAGGAATTGATTATGATGAAACTTTTGCACCTGTTGCAAGACTTGAGGCCATCAGAATCTTTCTTGCTTATGCTGCCTATATGAACATCACTGTCTATCAGATGGATGTAAAGAGTGCCTTTCTCAATGGTGATTTGGCTGAGGAAGTCTATGTTGCACAACCTGAAGGATTTGAGAACAGCGAGTTTCCCAACCATGTGTACAGACTTCACAAGGCAATGTATGGTCTGAAACAAGCTCCAAGAGCATGGTATGAAACTCTTTCAAATTTCTTATCTGAAAACAAATTTATCAGGGGTTCTATTGATAAAACTCTCTTTACCTTCAAGGACAAGAGTGATTTCATCATTGTGCAGATTTATGTGGATGATATCATCTTTGGGTCAACAAATGTCAATCTTAGTAAACGTTTTGCTAAATTAATGACCAAGAAATATGAGATGAGTATGATGGGTGAATTAACTTACTTTTTGGGTTTTCAAATTAAACAATGTCCTAAGGGAATTTCTATTTGTCAAGAAAAGTATGTTAAGGATTTACTTAAAAAGTATGACTTAGCTGATTGTGCATCAGTGAAATGCCCCATGCTTCCACCCAACGACTTGGGCCCTGATGAGTCAGGGGTCTCTGTCAATGAGACTTTATATAGAGGCATGATTGGGTCACTGATGTATCTAACAGCCAGTCGTCCAGATATCCAATTCTCCACATGTCTCTGTGCAAGGTACCAAGCTAACCCAAAAGAATCCCATCTAGTGGCTGTTAAGAGAATTTTCAGGTATCTCAAAGGAACACCATCCCTAGGACTATGGTATCCAAAGGAATCAGGCTTTGATCTCAAGGCCTATTCAGATTCAGATTATGCTGGATGCTGTATTGACAGGAAAAGTACTTCAGGCAGCTGTCAAATCCTAGGAGGAAAATTGGTTGGATGGAGTGCTAAGAAGCAAAACTCTGTGGCTATGTCTTCAGCTGAAGCAGAATATGTCGCTGCAGCCAGCTGTTGTGCTCAGGTGCTCTGGATGAAAAGTCAATTGGCTGACTATGAAATCTTGTATGACAAAGTACCAATCTTTTGTGACAACACCAGCGCCATTGCCATATCCAACAACCCTGTTCTTCACTCTCGTACCAAACACATTGATATCAGGTATCATTTTATCAGGGATCATATTATGAAGGGAGATATTGAGCTGCATTTTGTTCCCACAGAGCTGCAACTAGCTGATATCTTTACAAAGCCTTTGGCTGAACCTACGTTCAACAGGCTAGTTGCTGAGCTAGGGATGCTCAATATCTCAAAGCCTGTGGCTTGATATTAAATGTGTTCATTAAATGATTGATTCTATATTAAATGTTTTATTAAATGTTTTTCACATGAAACTAGGTAGTTACTTTCCAAGTAAATGCAAAAAACATTCTCACATTTTTTAATCATTTATTTTTCGGATAACGAGGAGACAAACTTTTTGAAAGGTCAAGGGGACCCACTTGATCAGTCATTTTCGCCCTTGCATTTAATACGGTTGAATAACTGTTCACTCAAGTTTGAATATATATTGTCTTCTTTCTCTTCTCACCCACCACCATTCTAAAAAATCATTTTCTCTCTCTAAACTCTTATCTCTCTCAACCATCCGCCATTTTCATTCTCCTTCAACCTTAAATCAATGGCGTTTCCCGTACCAAAAGCCTCCAATGTGAACTTCGAGATCAACGAGAGCATCATCGCCTCCAACAACGCCATTGGATGGATCAAGGCACCAAATAGCACCTACTCAGATCTGGTAAATTTCATGCAGAATTGTGACCTAAATGAAGCCTTCACCAAATCTCCATCCACCTTTTACCAAGAATACCTTAGGGAATTCTGGTACTCTGCTGAAGTCATTGAAGACACCATTACATTTAGCCTTTCATGCAATGAACATCCTTTTGCCTTTTCCCTCAATGATTTTTCTAGTGTGGCCGGACTCAAACATGGAGATGATTGCTTAAAGACTGTTGACAAAAAGGCTGTCAAGGAAGCCTTAGCCACACTAAACCCCTGCCATGATGTTAACCCTGCCCTTACACCAGCTGAAGTCCTTGCCAAAGCCCCTCTGAAGATTAAGTATTTTACTCCTATGTGGCGTGTCCTCTTCACCCACATTGTGAAGTCCCTGGGTGGAATGCAGGGATCACAGGATCAGATGTCGTCCAATCATCAGGCTATTGCATATGGACTTATCTGGGGAGCTGATGTCGATTTTGGAAGCATCCTTTTCTCAAACCTGGTAGAACAACTGAAAGGACGGAATCAGGTCAGGGAAAAGAACATCTGTTATGTCCGTTACCTGTCCCTGATCTTTGAGAGTTTGCTGGGAGAGAATTACCATAACAAGGCCTTGACAGCCCTGAAGCCCTATCGCATCACAGGCGCCATCTACAAGGAGATAGGAGCTGAGGATATCCCTATCACTGCACACATGCTGAACGTTGCCAACAAGGTACCCAACGCTGAGAAGCCCTTGCTCCCTTCCTCTGAGAAGGTGAATACTTCTAGTGTCGCTGGCAAGTCTACGTCTTTGACCTCTGGGCAGCACACTACTAAGTCCAAGGCTTCATCTGGCCAACAGCCAAAGAAGAAGAAAATCCCCTCTTCTTCCCAACCCAAAGCTGTTAGTAAGGCCAAGGAAAAGAAGATTGACACCGCCTCTGGTCCAGATACTCTTGTGGATACAGAATCTTTGGCTGACAAACAACAGGCGTCTAGTGTCTCTAGGTCAGCAGAGACTACAGGAAACCAGCCAAACCAAGCTGATATCTCACAGGTAATCAGTGTACATTTTTAGAGGTTCACAAGCAACCACTCTCATTATGTCTGTAGGAGAGAGTGGTGAAGTTAGGGTAATCCTCGACCCATAGAAGTCTGTCATTACACTTAGAATTCTTTAAGACTTCTGTACACTCTGTCTTTGCACCAGGGAGTGATTCATTTGTGTTTATAAAGCACCCCGATGACCTTGAACCCTCTAGACAGTATTCAGGCTAACAACAACCTGAATACATTAATGTCTCAACCTTGATGGCTGTACTTCACACAGCCTCTTGGTTCCCTCCTTAAAAGAGTCCCAAAGGATTTATCCTTTCAGGGGGAGCTGAATCATCACCCTCATCTTTCCTAGGGGCAGCGTAACAGGCGACCTACACCAACATATGTTTCACTCTTAAAAGAGTCCCAAAGGTTTTACCTTTTGGGGGGGCTGAATAATCACACTCAGCTTTCCTAGGGGCAGCGAATGGCGATCATTAAACAACATATGTTTCACAATCAAAAGAGTCCCAAAGGTTTTTACCTTTTGGGGGGGCTGAATAATCACACTCAGCTTTCCTAGGGGCAGCGAATGGCGACCATTAACCATAATTCATTCATACTTAAAAGAATCCCAAGGATTTATTCTTTGGAGTGGCTGAGTAATCACCCTCAGCCTCTCTGGGACAGCGAAATGGCGACCATTCACCTTATATTTTTCCCTGTTACTAATTACAACAATCTTGCAGGCTGAAATTGTACAGCCAGTCAAAGAACCTCAGGTACATGAAAAGGAGGCTGAAACAATAACTCAGGACATTCCTAATGAAGAAGAACTTGTGCTAAATGCTGATGAAGAAATGCTCTCAGTAGAAGATTATGTCTTTGAGTTTGAACCCATGCCTGAAGATGAATTCCCTGAGGGAATGTTTGATGAAGAGGAGGAAGAAGATGAGGATGACCAGCTGTCAGCCTCTCCTCCTAAAGAAGATGACAAGACTTCTCCTCTCAAGGAAGCTGTTGACACACCAAACTCTGCTACATCTGCAACAACAGTCTTCCAAAGACCAACATATGATCCAACAGCTGAATCCTCTTGTTTGATCATCCTACCCAGACCAACTTCGACTTGATTCCAAGGGAGGATGACTTTGCTCAACAAAGCCTCAATATCAAGAATCTTCAGCCAGTACATCATCAATCTGATATTGAGCGCTTATCAAGGAAGCTGGACGTGATCAAGTCAGAGATGCACAATTTTACAGTCACTTTTCCAGGCATTATCAAGAAGGCTGTGACTGAAGCTGTCACTGAGCCAATTCAAGAGGGTGCAAGAAAAGGTGTGGCCCAGGGACTAAGTCATCTCTCGACACGAATCAAGGATGCAATTGACTCAGTTGTCCCTGCCATGTTCCATGAACAAGAAAACAACATGAACAGGCACTTCAATGCGGTTCGCAACAGGCAATACAATCATGCTGGTTTTATTGTCAGGCGTGTTCAGGTAAATACCAATGCCAATGCCAACCTCTTGCTGAAGATTGCCAGGGCGTCAAGGAAAAGACAGCGTGCCATGGCTGCCTCTGTGGAGCAGGTTGCAAGACGATTTCAGGCACGTTCATCCAAGCATAAGAGAGGTAAGGATGAACGTGAGGGGGAGAAGAATGTTACACTCAGCCTTGCATCTGCTGAACAAGGTTCATCTTCAGCCAATCCCTCTACAACACCTGTTCCTCTTCAAGTCATCACACCAGTCATAGTACATGATGATGAGGATCAGACTCAGGGGGAGCAACAAAAACAAGATGGAGCTGACTCATCTAAATCCATGATCCTAGTTAACATCAGCAAGCCTGAGGATGATGATGAACCAGCGGCCAAGAAACTTAAATTCACTGTGAGCTCTCTCCCAAAATCTATTCAAAATCAGGCTCAGACAGCGTTTCTCAAAAGAGCTGATGATTTGAAAAACATAAGTGTGGAGTCCTCTGTCTCAAAGAAAGGTAAAGAGATAGTTTTGGTTGATACTGACACCAAACTTAAGAAGATAGCTGCGATGCTAGAGACAGGAGGATCCACAATAGACCTTTCCCACTTTTCAACCTTTACACCTTCTGATGAGAGTCCTTTAACGCCTGAAGAAATAGAGCAACAGGCTGAAGAATTCAAAAGACTAAATGAGCTCAAGGCAGCCAAAGAATTAAATGAAGCTACTCTGAGGAAGATGACACCACCTAAAAGGGAAAAACAAAAACAAAGGTTGAGGGAAATGGAACTTAAACGCGCTGAGGCTTTAAAGAAAGTCAAAGCTGACTATGATTCCTGCGTGAACAACAGGTATGCTGCTGGCAAGATAACCAACTTAGATACACCATTCACAAATCCACAAACACCCCACAGATGATCTTATGGAGGGAAAATCAATAGAGGAATATGGATGTGTTTGACAACTTCAGGTTAAAAACACTTGGGTTATCAGAATGGTTTGAACTCGAAGCCTTAGCTGCCAAAAAGTCTGGACAGGAAAATTTCCTTCTGCTTAAAACTCTTAAGGCTAAGTTTAACTGGATCAAGGAAACAGCTGCCAAACTCAAGATTGATCCCCCACCACAGCTTTTCGAACAAGGACCCCCAAAGACAGGCAACAAAAGAAGAAGAATCTCCCAAATTATTGATGAAACTTTTGTTACTGAAGATGTTCGTGTGGATGGCATGCACAGGGATCTGATCCTTCCAAATGGTATCGTTGGCCCTGTTGATGGTCAGACATACTCAGTGCCTGAAAGAGGAATGGCTTTTATGAACAAGGCCTGCCAGTATGCTTTTCAGAGGGAAGATGAGCTTTGCCTGGCTTCAACTATTCAGCTACTCTGTCACAAGAAGTGTCTCAAGATCAACTCAGAGTATTCCAAGAAGTTTGCAAAGACTTTGCAGGATGAAATTGATAACAGATTAGATGTGGCCGAAGCTGAAGAAAGAATCAAAAATGATGACTATTGAAGATAGTATCAGCCCTTTTTACCTTCATCTTTTATTTAACTTATGTATTGAACTTGTAATTTTTCTTTAAGTCTTAATAAAATCATGAGGTATGTTTGTTTAGATCTGTTATGTGTAAGAAGAAGCTGTTAAACTCACTTACCTTAACTTAGTTAGATCTAGCATTATTTATGTTTAAATAGGGGGAGATTGTTGGGAATCTAAACTTGTTAGATTCCCTGTTCATTGATTTAAACATAATTAGGCTGATAGATAGTCTCTTGCCTGTGCCTAGGAGGCAGGCAAGTTTCGCAAGACTCACAGAGATCCGAGTCTCTGTGAGCAACCTCAGAGGAGTCCATGTCAGAGACATTGTCAGGGAAGTCGAAGATTACCTGAAGACATACTCCTTGGCTGTGATGGATAACAGCCAAGATGTATTAGGGACTCTGAGGGGTTGAGAGTTAACAGGGGTGGCAATACCCTGATAACTCTCAGCACACTTTGGACATGCCATTTGTGTGTTCGAGAATATGAAGAATAAGGAAACTGTTTTGGACAACTGTTCCTTAAAGCATAATGGAAGACTACCAAGAATAGAAGGACATCATGTGACTGATGTGGGAACTTGTAAAAGCTTGTGTAGTCGACATCAAGTACTGTTTAAGTAAAACTCGTAACACTATAAATAGGATGTGAATCCATGCATTAATGTTTAACACTTTGAGATATTTAGAACATTAGTGCGTATAACTTAGTGAATCAAACAGCTACGACTGTATTCATAAGTTAAGGTTTATTGTTGTTCAAAGTGTGCACAACACATTGTCATCAAACGGTGTTATCCATAACACTTGTAATTCTTTATTATACAATAATAAGATTACGTTTGAAAAGTAATACCTTGTGTTGATTAAGTTAAGATTAGGGTTTCTTGCATTGATTAGGGACTTTCAAAGGTAAAACCCTAACCTAGTTATACGATGCTTGATTTATTTATCACGAGTCTCTAGCTCGACTCGATTTCCCGAATATCATCGTTCAAATGGGAAAATCATGGGAAAACCAAGATTTCCAAGGGAGGAAAATCTCTCAATGATAAAGGGTGAAACATAGTCATATAAGGAATACCCCATGAAAATCCAACCGGGTCAAACACATTATTTCCATCACGAAAGGAAATAAACCCCGAGGTGGTAAAATCACACAAGGTAAAGAAAAGTGGGGTACCCTTAGTCAAATGTCTCTCATAAGGAAGGGTAAGGTGATTTCGAAATGATAGTACTAAAGTCTCTATTCCGGGATCAAACACCGGTTCCTTATCGGGAAAATAACAAGAGGTGTTGACATTAAAGCTCAAAATGTCATCATAATCCAAAGTAGGAAAGTCGTCCTCTTCCAAACTTGATGTGAAAACATAAGTATCATCGGAGTCATAGGAAAACTCATCCTCGTGAGGAAAATAGGTATTTAGAAAGATATCTAAATCCTCCTCAAATGGAATATCCTCTAAAATAGGGGCAATCTCTAAGGGTGGAGGATCCTTTTCAAAAGTCGTAACCCCCAATATAGGAATATAAGAGTCAAAGGGAGACTCAAGAATGGGAGGATCACTCATAGAGATAATAGGATCATTAGGCTCACTAGGTGTCTCGTCAAAACCCAAAGAAATGAGATCACTTAAAGAAGTATCGTCATCATAGTCATCGTAGATTGGGGTATCAAAGATTGGAGGCTCTAAAGTGTCTCCCTAAGATTAAAAGGAAAGTGAGCACTTGAACAAGTGTCATCACTATAGGTGTCATAGAGTGGGGTATCCTCAAAATCCGAAGTGGAATGATCACTTAAAGAAGAGACATCACTAAAATTAGCTTCCTCATTTTCTTCAAAAAGTGGATTATCATTTGAAGTTTTAAAAAGTGGATTTGAATGTACCACAAAATCATTAAGGTTAAACTTTTTAGTTTCAAAAGTATTGATAAAACTTTCTTCATTATCAAAATTAAGCACATCAATCAAATTGACCGATTCTTTTCCGTTTGATTTATTTACCATTTTCCCCATTTTAAACACTTGTTGATCATTCCCTACCCTAAGAATTAATTCCCCTTCGGCAAAATCAACTAATGCTTTTCCGGCTCTTAAGAACGGTCTACCAAGTATTAACGGAATACGAGGATCCATCTCATAGTCGACTACAACAAAGTCCACGGGAAAAGTGAATGTACCAACTCGAACAAAAACGTCTTCGGCAATACCAACGGGGTATGCGAGAGTTCTGTTAGCTAACTCCAGAGTCATGCGAGTCGGTACAAGGTAGGGTAATGATAATTGTTTCCATACCGAGAGTGGCATAAGATTGATGCTAGCGCCGAGATCCGCTAAAGCCATACAATCATCAACTTGAGGAAACGAGCAAGGTAACACGAATCGTCCGGGATCTCCTAGCTTTTTGGGAAGCTCTTTGAGAAGAATCGCGAAACAATTCTCATTTAAACGAGTATTAACGAGCTCTACCATTTTTTCCTTCTTATTGAGCAAATCTTTGAACATTTTCACAAATTTAGGCATTTGGGCAAGTGCTTCGATAAGGCTAATGTTAACATTCACTTGGGAAATCATTTTCAAAAAGTTGGAAACATGAACGTCATCTTTGGTGAGCACTTTAGCCTTGTCCAACCTAGAGGGATAAGGGATATTGGGCTTAGACATTGAAGGTTGAGAGGGAGAAGGACTCGCTTCTTGAACAACCTTAGGGTTAGGCTCATTAGGTAATGGAGAACTAGTACTAGGAGTGGTAGTGGGAGGGATCACGGAAGTGGGAGTAGGATTACTCATTATGACCTTCGGGCCTTGTCTCTCCTTTATGGGTGAAGAGATGGAAGGTCCCACTAAAGTGGCTCCACTTCGTGTAGTGATAGCACTCACATTAGTACGAGGATTAATATCTGTATTAGAAGGTAAGGCTCCTTAGGGTCTAAGGGCTTGCAACATTTGTACGAACTTCCTATCGGTGGACTCTTGCATTTGTTTCATAGTTTTCTCATGTTCGGTCAATTTTTGTAGAACCAAGTCCATTTAAGGATTATGCATGTTCATTTGATTATACCCTTGATTAGGAAAACCTTGATTAGGAAAACCTTGGTTTTGATATTGATTATAATTTTGAAAACCTTGATTAAATCCTTGATTTTGAAAACCTTGGTTATTAAATCCTTGATTTTGATTATTAAACCCTTGGTTTTGCCTTTGAAAATTCCTTTGATTTTGATTAAAACCCCTTCTATTTGAATTCCCTTGAAAATTACCCCGTTAAGGACCTTGGTTCCTATTTTGGGCGGGTAGTGGTGGTCTTTGTGGAGCTACAAAACCCGGGGGAGCCAAATAGTTATTAGACTTATAAGACAAATGGTTAACATCAACATTTGGTTTGAAATGAACCCGCTCATTTTCATTGTTGTTATAAGCATAAACTTCTTGTTGTTGATTGTAAACCTTGTCACAATTATAGTACGAATGTGGTCCACCACAAGTTTCACACGTTTCACAAGTCTCTTTTACGGCATTCACATGTGTAGTGGGAGGGTTATCTCTTAAAACAAGGTGTTTCACAATTGAAGTAAGCTCCTTAATTTGATTAGTCACCTCATTATCACTAGCACTAGATATTGTAGTCTGTAAACTCTTGGTTTGAACTTTTGCCTTGTTTTCAATTATTGCCCAAGCCTCGTTCATGGATTTCACAAGAATATTACCCCCCCGCAGCACAATTAAGTGAGTCTTGGTCATTAAGAGTTAAACCATTGTAAAACGTATTGATTTGATGCACTTTTGTAAAACCATGTTGTGGACATTTTCGTAAAAGCTCCTTAAAATGGTCCCAAGACTCACTAAACGTTTCCCCATATTTTTGTTCAAAGGTAATGATGTCATTCCTTAAAGCGGTGGTCCGTGATGGTGGGAAAAAGTAGTTAATGAACTTGGTCTCTAAATCAATCCATGTGGTGATACTTTGGGGTGGTTCCTAATCAAGCCAAATCCGGGTTTGTCCTCGAGGGAGAAAGAAAAGAGGAGTAAACGAATGGCCTCTTGTGGCACCACATTGTATTTGACGGTGTTTGGCAATTGTATGAAACGTTTTATATGAGCGTGTGGGTCATCATTAGTACGGCCTAAAAATGGTGTAGCGGAAACCATTTGAATAAAACCCGTTTTTAGTTCAAAATTATTCGCTCTAATATCCAGCACCACAATCGCGTCATCATTTCCTTCAACGTGAGATTGTAGAATCTCAATCATTGGTCGATTATCCTTTGCCATCGTGTTGTTCAAAGCTCGATTCTCGGGATCGGCTTGATTGACGGTCTTTTTGTTGTTCTTCTTCTTTTTGGAAGAATTAGAAGTATTTGGTACAACAATCGGTATGTGTGTACGCGCGCGAGTGCGCATACAACTAAACTCGAGGAATGAGGTAGGAGACCTCGGTCTACTTTGAGATGAAAGGGATTATCCCTCTCGAGGTTCGATATTAAAAAAGCTACAAAAAATATATACGTAATACTACTTGAGTTGGCAAACCAATAATCGGTCTCCCTCTCAATATACACACAAGCAAGCGGGGAAACGAGGTGGCACAAAGCACCTAAAAACCTTTTTCCTTAGACGGCCTTTTATAGCGCGTCATCTTATACCCACCTTATAGTTTGTATAAATCGAGTTCAAACTTTTTACTAGTATTTATCTATTTTGCCTTGATTTTTCGTTTTGGATTCGAATACAATAGCTAGGTGATGAAATCCCAACTAAGGTCTTATTTGAAAGTAGGTAAATTGATTGTTCTACGTAATACAATATAGTAAAAGAAAAATCTTTTTGGATTTTTTAGAAAAATATATATTCACAATAAAAAACGAAAGAAATCGAAAAAATAAAAATGATACGTAATATTTTTGGTGTAATACTTTAGGAAAAGTATTACTTTTGGATTTTTTAATTTTTTGGTGCAAATATTAGGAAAGAGTTTGCTTTTGATGATTTTTTATTTTTTTGTATTTTTAAGTTTTTGATTTTTTTTATGTTTTTTATTTTTTTAGCAAGAAAAGTAACGTTCAAAATTGAACGAATCCCAAAATCCAAATCTTCTCACGAAAAATCGTCAATCGTAACGAGCGAAGCGGCAGCGGCGCCAATTTAATGTATGAATTTTTCAATTCTTTTAATCTCTATTTTTCGTTCCTCGACTCACTCGAATTGATTTCCAATTTTAACGTAAGATTATGTAGGTCCATAGTTTCTTAGGATTAAGGAATGTATGATTTATCTAATGAAATGGAAGGGAAATGGAAGAACTAGAGAGAGAAAGGTAGAGAGAGAAAGGAGAGGAATAAGAAAAAAGATGAAATGTGATAAATGGTTAAGTGTTCAACCCCTCCTAACATGCTAGGAGGGGGTTTATATAGCCCACCCTACATGTGGGCTATATGGGCTATATTGGATCACGAGCCCAATACATGAGTATATCGTTGGAGTGACCGATCCTTTCTAAACACGTAAAAACGTATTTCCAACAATCTCCCACTATGGGAGGTCACTCCAAGTTACAATGTCCTAAACAGTCTATAGCTCGTGATCTATGCTAATAATGATGTGACCGAGACTTTCCTTGGAAAAACGTATTTCCAACAATCTCCCCCTAAGGGAGGTCACACCATTTTACAAAATCTTAAACCTAGCATACTATACTTGAGTCTCCGATCTTGTTCTTGTGAATATGCTGATGAGATCTTTGACTTTAGTCTTGAGCATGTTCTCTTGCCTTGACCTTGTGCATTCATCACTTGTGATATTTTCTTCTTCGTGACTTCATGATCCACATACTTATACTTTTATAAATTATTGAAAGCTTCAGAGTTTGATACAACGGAAGACTTGACTTTTAGACTTTCTTGAATTTGTTGAAGTATTAAGTGCAGAAAGCATAAGCATGTGTTGACGACTTCTTCTGGATTGTACACCGCAATGCCACCTTCTTGTTACGCTGCATAAGACAGTTAGCAACAAAACATATACACGGATGAAATGGCCTTGAACATTTCATTCTAGTTCGGTAGCATTTTACCTCCGGTCGGTGAAGACCGTTTGACGATATAAAATATCATACTTGTGACAGGTAGTTTCAATTAAGAACCTCCTTGACAAGATTTCACGGGTAAACCCGTTCTCTTTATTAGACCGTCCAAAGCTGACTGCGAACATAAAGAGTGAATCATTTGGATAATAATATCCGCATGATTTAAAGCCGTCAATTCATGTTCCTGGAACAAGTGAAATTCAATTAAGAACCGCACCATCGTTGCTTTCCAGTTGTCACGAGCTTGATTTGTATAGAATCTTGCAAGTCACCTACCAAGTGACGTTTGAGGTTAACACTAGAAGGATTTCCACTCATGTGAACACAAAGGTATCACTCTGAGTGTTCTAGTAAGATCACTAAGATATTGCGTAGAGGCCTGGAACGTGTTTAAATTCATTTAAGAATTAAACCACTGTTGCTTTCTAGTTATCACAAGTTTGATTCATAAAGAATCGCACAAGTCACTTACCATGAGCTTTTTGATATTCGCTCAAGAAGGATTTCCATCTTCATTGTAAATACTTTCGTATTACTTTGATGGTCAGGCAAGATCATGAAGATTTTGCGTAGGACTCTTAAGATCTTTCTTACTTTTCACAGTGTCTGAGGAAGCAAGGAAATATGAAAGTGTGTCCTAATGAGATATTTTATGATCTCAAATGGCTCTAGACTCAATCGTGCATTTTGGATTTTAGTGATCGAAGGCTGGAGAGGAGTGCCACCATATCAATACCAATTTATTCGGAGTGAATAAATCAATAGATAACGTGTTGTCTCCGTGTGATTAAAACAAATAACTTTTAAGAGATTGTTAGCCTTAAAATGTGTGTGACTAACGGAATTACATTAGTTTCATAGCCGGGACTTGCAGGGACTAATATTGTCATATGTAAAGTCCAAGTCCCGTGCTATATAAACCCCTCCATACTTCCATGGAGGGGTGAGGCTTATCATTTTCTTTCTTTTCTTTCTCTCACTAGAATAAAACACACACTTTTATTCTTACTTGTTTCTCTCTCTAAAATGGCTAAACACCACTTCTATCCTCCCCGACCTCCGGATCTTTTACCCGTGTTTATAGTGAATCCAAATTAACAATTGGCATCAGAGCTAACCGGGGGTGTTCCGTGTTTTTGTCTCACGTTTTGTGTTCGTGTTTGTGTGTCGGATCTACTTTAATGTGGTACGTTTTTCATTTTCTTTGATAACTATTACACGGTCTGATTCCACATCAGTTCTTTTATTATCATTTTTTAATCTTTTCTTTATTGGTTCCATCAAAAAATTGTCCACTTTTCTACACGTTTTTTTGTCTCATCATATGATCTAATTGGTTATGGGAAAAGGACAGAAAGTTAACAGATCCACCATTTTCGGTTTTAAAACCCTTTTCCGACTGTTTTTTCGATAAAGCATTCCGATGGGTTTTCCGACAACTTATTCCGATGAGTTTTCAGATAGTCATTCCGATGGGTTTTCAGATAGTCATTCCGATGGGTTTCAGATAGTCATTCCGATGGGTTTTCAGATAGTCATTCCGATGGCTTTTCAAATGGGCTTATTCCAATAGATTATTTGGATGGATTATTCCGATGGAATATTCTGATGAATATACATTCCGACAACTTATTTACATTCCGATGGTGTTATTTTGTAAAACATTCCGATGTCTTTCTGAAAACATTGAGACGTCTTTCTGAAAACATTTTGATGACTCAAATATATCATGACCCAAACTACTTCTCTCACCGTGTCAACTCGGTAATTACCGAGCTAACCGGGTCAACTCAGTGAGTCGAGATCAAAAACAAAACCAGTATTTTTCACACCATCCTTTAACTCCCATCAACAACAAATATTTATCCTAGCCCATCGACACCTAACCCTCTAAAAATCTGGACAAGACTCAAACCAAATCAGTCGATCTCAGATTCGTTTTCGTGTTCTTGACACGCATGTCGAGATCCTGTAGATCCTACACGAAAACTTATCCTCATCGATCTGTATTGGGCATAAACCCCTTTTAATTTATGAATTTATTCACTGATCTTGTAACAACTTTGTTACAATCAATGTTTAATTCGTTTTAAATCTGAAAATCAACTTCAATCTCATGCATAAATAAAACCTACCTGTGACCTATGTTATAGATCTTGATGCTGCATCGAGACTGAAATGAAATTGATGTTGTACTTCGTATTTATTTCATTTATTAATTGTTTGATGCGATGGATCTATAATTTTGTGTCTACGGTGGAAGAAATGGGGCGTGAGTGTGGATTGACAAGAAATGGGGATGGATTCAGGCTCTCGAATGAGATTTGGGTTGTTATTAGAGTGAGATTATTAGGTTTGTCTGATGGAAAGATGAAGTGTTGGGGGCAGTATAATCTAGAAATGAGGATAAGTTGCTGTGTTTTGATATAAAAGGTGAAATGGTGGATGAGTGATGTGTAGGGCGGATAAAACAATGTGTGGAGATTAGGGAATAATATAACCTAAGTTATATGGACCGGCTTCTATTTCCATGTGGGCCTACTTTACTATGTTTGGTATTCGTTAAAGATTTGGGCTGGTATCACAAGTTTGTATTCAGACCACCAAATGCAACAAATGTTATTGGACCAATTGCAACAAATGTTTTAAGATTAGATACACGACTTATGGGTTGTATTATATTTGTTGTATTGGGCCGGTTACCGAGTATATGGATTGGGACCAGACAAGCATTCCTTGGGTTATGATGACATGATTTTTGATGCGGGAATTCGATATGTTTCGAACAAAAGTGCTTCAACGTCAAAGAAATTGTTGGTTTTAAAACCCTAATTATCGAAAAAAAATTCGACGACCTCACCGCGGAGGTCGATCCGAGCATCAGATGGGTATATGATTGATTTGGGCTTCAAAAAAATCAAGTTTACTAGACGACGTTGACGACCTCTCTTTCTCTAGTCATCATTGGTTCCCTAGTTAACGACACTCAGTCATACTCAACACACACAACAAACACGAAGACAAAAACAAACAAACACCAAAACGATCCTTTAAGATTCACTAAAATTGTCAAACCGGCTAGTATTCGGGCAAAGTAATGTCAAGTGATTACGAAGTGGATTTGGTATTTATTACTTGAAGGTGAAGTAGAATATCACGAAGGCATCTACTCAATTCATCATCGAGCCTTTTCACCCCCTCTATCGATTGATGATTCGCTTTAGCATTTATGATTGAGACCTGATTTATCTAGTTTCCACTGTCAAGGGGTGGACGGTCGACGACATGGACAACTATCACTTAAGGAGTTACTTTGTTGTGCTCAGTGTCACACTCACCTGTAGTTGTGGATACTTCAAGAGGTGTTTTACATCTTATACTTCTCTCTTCTTATATGTATAAGGTACTTAGAGACGTTTCTCTGCACCGTTCGTCAATCAACAACAGTGCTAAGCGTAAGTAACAAATTTGGGAGATTGTACTTCAGTTTCAAGTTTGGAATATCAGGTTTACTTCACCAGTGGTCACTACAGATAGCCGAAAGAATACGAGGTTGGTAAGTTTAGCCAGAGAGTACAAGAGTAGAGATGTGATCAGCAAACAATTCTCATGAGCAACTTGAGCTACAAAATATCAACAAAGATTTCTACTTCAGACACGAACATCTCGCGATTCTGATTGTACTTGTCAGATGATGCTCCCGAGTGTTCTTAACCACCATACTCTTGACAAGAACATCTCACGATTCTGATTGTACTCGTCAGATGATGCTTCCGAGTGTTCTTAACCTTCTTACTCCTGATAAGAACATCTCGCGATTCTGAGCGTACACGTCAGATGATGCTTCTGAGTGTTCGTCACCATCATACTTTCGACAAGAACATCTCGCGATTTTGTCCGTACACGTCAGATGATGCTTCCGAGAGTTCGTCACCATCATGGGGGAAGAACGTGTACTTTGGAGACTTAGTTCCCACTCTGGAGTACTTAGTTCAACTTCTAGGGGGAAGTAGTCTACAAGCGTGAGAAGATTTGTTGCTGATTTCTTACATGTTCCCCCAAACTCATAATCATGAAGACCAAAAATGTCAAGGTAGCAGTTACTTGGTGGGGTTTACTCCTTCTTCTACAAAATTCCGCTGTGCACTTTAAATGTCAAAGATAGAAGATTGCTCAAGCTACAGGTTCTGCTTAAGACAGGGATATTGGTTTGGGGGGAAGCTGATTCAGAAGCTTCGTCAAAAAGAAGTCTATGAAGAAAGCTTTTCAAGACATGTGGTATGAATTGGGGGGAAGTTAACCCAGTTCATACATGATACAATGGTTCCTCAACAAGCAAAGACAAAGAGGATTCAAACTGGGGTATAAGTTTTTCTAGAAGACTTGAAGACAACGGTGTCACCCTCAGCATTGGAAGCAAACTTAATACTGTCATATTTTTGTTGTATTTGCATTTGTTAGGAACATTGTAAGTAATTCCATATGTCACCACATTGGGGGAAGATTGTTAGCCTTAAAATGTGTGCGACTAACAGAATTACATTAGTTTCATAGCCGGGACTTGCAGGGACTAATATTGTCATATGTAAAGTCCAAGTCCCGTGCTATATAAACCCCTCCATACTTCCATGGAGGGTGAGGCTTATCATTTTCTTTCTTTTCTTTCTCTCACTAGAATAAAACACACACTTTTATTCTTACTTGTTTCTCTCTCTAAAATGGCTAAACACCACTTATATCCTCCCCGACCTCCGGATCTTTTACCCGTGTTTATAGTGAATCCAACTTAACAGAGATAACCGAGTTAGCTGGGATGGGTTGTGCCTTGCATCACTGGGACCATGATGTCTGTCTTCAATATCAAGAATCATTAAACAATGATCTTAATAGCATATGTATTGACCCAGTTTCTGCCTAAGTTGTAAGGAGGGCTTCTTTCTTTACAGCCTTTATCTTTACAATTCTTTTTCATTCTTCAACCCCTTAAATGCTTACCAATATGTCATCACTAGCACCTTGTTGTGATTGTTCCAGTGCTAACTTAAGTACTTGGTCAGCATTCAGCTACGTTCACAATCTTTCTCCATCTTTCCTAAGGACTACTATTTCTAGCTATGGAATGTCCTTGGGAAGATTCCTCCGGTTCTAGAGGAATCATTGGAATTTAACCTATCCTACCATCCTTATGTCACCACAATCTTCATCGTCGTGAAATAAATGGGTTGCGGGTAAGTATAAATCACCATGAAATCCATTTTATATCCAAATCCATTTTGCTCCCCCTTAACATATGCCACGATATTCAAAAATATTTCGCACATGTCGGGATGAGCCAGCACATTAAGTCAAACCATTATTGATCTCAATATTAAATCATATTTTCTCCCCTATATTAAAAATATTAACCCAATCGATGTTTTTAATATCAACTGATTTAATAGCATTATAAGAAACTTTGGGAAGAAAAATGCAAATCTAATTATCTTCATGATTTACATAATCTCCCCCTCAAATTAATGAGGGTGTACTTGAAACGTGAATTAAATACCTTTTAAACACAAGTGTAAGGTACTTATCATGTGCAAAGATCATATATGATAATGTATTCACAAGATTAGCAATTTACGAGGTTGGACCTGAATGATGGAGAACATCATATGATAGATCACATGGTTCTTGTTCACGAATGTTGGTCGCCTCATCACGTCTGAAGTTATCTCTTGACTCCATGTGTACGATTGATATCGTTGTCTTGACACCAACATGTGAACTTGGCACTTTCGGCGTCAAAGATTCTGAGTGCTGGGCAATTGCTCCCCCTCAATTGTTGACCCGTGTTCTATTGAAAGAGCTGTAGTCGCCGTTTGAGTAGTCGCATCGTCGAGTATGAAGATATCAATTGTAAATTGCTACGGTTGGTGGAGATGATAACTTCATAAAAACAAGATTTCTCTTGTTTTAACAAATAAATGCACTGACACGTACATATATTCGTGTTAGATTGTGTTATTATGGAAACACAATCCCTTACATGGTTATAAAGTAAACCATGCCCGAGAAAATTAATTCTCTTTGTTGAGTCAAAGCTTTCCGGTGAAATGCTTGACTTTAATATGAAAAGCGGGTTACTATCTGAAATAATAGCAAGCCATTTTGAGCATGTTTTAAAAGATTTGAACTTCTGCTCGATCTTTATTTACAACCCCGTGTCATTATTGAATGACATTTCTGGTATCGTAAATATTATCGATTCCAGAAGACATGCTCTTTTTATCAAAATATTTTGAACACACAATTTTGAAAGATTTAAAAAATCTTTTTGAGAAATTCTCGAAAAATTGTGTTCAATGTTTTGAAAACCAATTACTTGAGCTGAAGATGTTGAATATCTTATAAAACAAGCTCAAGTCCGAGAAGTTGTAAGCTTCCCGTTGTGAGGATAAGTTTATCATCGGCGATAAACTTTCCTATTAACTGAAGAGCGAGTCCTAAGTTGACATTTACTTAGAAGTCGTTTTCATGAGCTTGAAAACTTTTGAATGTTTTAACGTAAAGCTCATGACCGAGAAAGGTGAATTTCTCGCTAGGAGGAAAAGTTCTCTTATTTAAAAGATACACTTTCCTTGATGAGCTTAAAACCTGGAATGTTTTAGTACAAGCTCATGACGAAAAATTAATTTCCCGTTACGAGGATAAGTTATCATTAAAGATAAACTTTCCTAAAATTAAAGTCCGAGTTACAGTCTGATATTTAACTATAAGTCATTGTGCATGAGCTTAAAAAATTCGAATGTTTTTATTATTAGCTCATGCCCGAGACAAAATAATTTCTCGTTGTAAGGATAAGTTTATCATCGGCGATAAACTTTCCTTTTAATTGAAGAACGAGTTCTAAGTTGACATTTACTTAGAAGTCGTTTTCATGTGCTTGAAAAACTTTGAATGTTTTGACGTAAAGCTCATGATCGAGAAAGATGAATTTCTCGTTAAGAAGAAAAGTTCTCTTATTTAAAAGATACACTTTTCTTTATGAGCTTAAAACTTGGAATGTTTTAATACAAGCTCATGACCGAGAAAAATTAATTTCTCGTTACAAGGATAAGCTATCTTTAAAGATAAGCTTTCCTAAAATTGAAGTCCGAGTTACAGTCTGATATTTTAACTGTAATTCATCCACTCAGGTTGCCTCTGGCACAAGCTTATCTTTAAAGATAGCTTATCAATTACTCCCAAACGTGGCACACTTGACACAAATAAGTGAAACACGTGGTATGTTTATAGAAACTTGAACCCACTTAATGTTATTAAAAGGGAAGATATATAGAATCCTCCGTCTAAAAACAAAATATAAAAACCCTTCCGTCTACCACCTCAAATCCGCCTCTTTTGTCTTTGACCTAAATACTCAAATCCTAAAACGTAGCCTCCTCAAAACTTCCGTCCCTTGTTAAACTTCTCTACAAATAAACTTTTTCAAACACAAATCTTCTGGCAAGAAACTCAGACCCATATCTGATCTAATCTTTCTCAGCTCCTGCGTCCCCTTCTTCCTATTTTCCTAAAGCAACGATCCTCACAAACACTCAATCTCAATCTGCCGAATCACCAAGGATCGTCATCTTCAAGATCTCGTAATAAGAGGTCTCGGGTAGGTTTAACTTGATTGCATGTTGATCTTGTGTTAAACGAATCAAAGAGGAACTAAACATACATGTTTATGTTCTAATTAATTAAGATTCAAATATCAAAGATGGGTTTTTAATCTCACAGATCTGTGATGAAATGTCATTTTCGTGATTTATAAACTTTTAAAGGTCAGTACTTTGTTGAATAACACGAAGACAAACTGAGATCTAAAGTCAGAGTCTGTTTTATTTATCCCAAAACTTTGTTTAATAAAACTGAGTTTTATTTCGAGTGGGTTTTGAGTCTTGAGTCTGTTTTGTTGTGATGTTGGATGCGAGAGAGGGTGTTCGAGGCTTTGGTGTTAGTGAGTTCGAGAGTCTTGTCAGAGTCTAGGGTGGGTGTTGGGTTGAGGTTTGAGTGTCGAGGCTGAGTGGGAGTCGAGTTGTTTTAGTCATGATCTTGTTGGACGAGACTGTGTGGTTTTGATACGAGGCTGTGTGGTTTGATTTTTGAGTGTGTGAGTCGGATGAATTCGAGTCTGGTTGTGTTTGAGTATGGTCTAGAGTTCGAGGGTGTGTTGAGTCTGTTGTGGTTTGAGTCTTTTGTTTGGTTTGATTTTGGTCTGTTTAATCTCTTGTGTTTGTTCAAATGGGTAAGTCGAGTCAAAAACTTTGGTCAAATCGTAACATTTAAAAAAATAAAGTCATCGCAGTCTTGCATCGTACTTAGATTGCACATGTACTCAGATCGCAGCTTCGGTCGTACTCAGATCGCAGCTTCGATCGCACTCAGATCGCAGCTTCGATCGCACTCAGATCGCAGCTTCGATCGCACTCAGATCGCAGCTTCGATCGCACTCAGATCGAAGCTTCGATCGCACTCAGATCGCAGCTTCGATCGCACTCAGATCGCAGCTTCGATCGCACTCAGATCGCAGCTTCGATCGCACTCAGATCGCAGCTTCGATCGTAACTAGGATCGCAGTCGTGATCGTAACTAGGATCGCAGTCGTGATCGTAGTGGGGATCGAAGAAAAGTGATCGTGACTTTGGATTGCAAGTAGAAACCCCCAGGGTTTATGCGATCACAAAAAATCAGATCGTGACAGAAAAATTATACCCGAAACATATTCTTGATAAAAGACTCGAAAGTTGCCAGACAAGAAATCTTGATATGAGCTAATATTGGATACGGATATGAGACAAGACGAGACCCAAATTTTGATAAAGACAAAAGTTTGATAGAAAATTGTAATACATATTGAGACAAAAACACAAAAAACAAAATTGTTACCAACAAAAACACAAAAAAATTTTTTTACCAAATCAAATAGAAAGATAAATTTGATAAAAATGAACGAAATTTGAAATCCTATTAAAAAATTATCACAAAAAAGAGACTGATCGACAAAATTTTGTGATAAGAATAGAATAATAAGATCAGTAGGATGACAAACAGAAGTATAAGAAAAAAAATTATAAAACGATCCAAGATGTCACTTTATAAAAAAAATTGAACACCAAATCAATAGATAAAGACACGCCAATCCTAAGAATCAACCAAAGCTCTTGATACCAATTGTAGGTCCATAGTTTCTTAGGATTAAGGAATGTATGATTTATATAATGAAATGGAAGGGAAATGGAAGAACTAGAGAGAGAAAGGAGAGGAATAAGAAGAAAGATGAAATGTGAATGGTTAAGTGTTCAACCCCTCCTAACATGCTAGGAGGGGGTTTATATAGCTCACCCTACATGTGGGCTATATGGGCTATATTGGATCACGAGCCCAATACATGAGTATATCGTTGGAGTGACCGATCCTTTCTAAATACGTAAAAACATATTTCCAACAGATTAATTGTTCTTGGTTAATAAAACTTTGTTTGGTATTTAAAACTAAAACGATTTAATTAAAAACTATTTAATCTAATTAAAAATGAAATATTTAATTAAAACTACTTTTTCACTATTAAAAATTCTAATTAAACAAATTTTCACAAAACTATTTAAAAATTATAAACTAATTTAAATTATTTAAAATAAAACTATTTAAACAAATTTTAAAAGCTATTTTAAATTTAAACAAATCTTAAAACTAATTTTATATATAACTAAATTAATTAAAAAACTAATTTATTTAAAAACTAATTTATTTAAAAACTAATTTTAAAAACAATTTATATTTCTAAAAGAAATAAAATATTTTTATTTTTTTTTTGTATTTGTTTTTTTTAATTTTTTTTAAACTTTATAAAAGTAAATATATAAAAACTTTTAATTAAAATTAACTAACGAAAACTTGTAAAATAAATCTGACAGCCTAAAAAGAAACTATATTAAAGATAAAAGCTATAATTAATCTCAAAAGAAGAACTAGATGAGTTGGTTATCACGTAGGGTTGCTATCCTAGAGGTCACGAGTTCGAGTCCAACTATGGAAGTTTGGCTATTTATTTATTTTATTGAAATTTGAATTTGTGACAGATCTTTGGTACATAAGCAAACCAAACAAATGGTTTGGTCTGCTATTATATCAGTACAGAAATATGGTAATAACAAATAGCAGCAACTAAAAAATTATCAGACTAACCAAATAAGCTCATCAGTAAACAAAACCCAAACAGCAAAGTAAACCTTGAATATAACAGTAAAATCAAATAAGTAGCAGACTAATCGAAAGACCTCAAAAACTTTATAGTACTAAACAAAAGAAGTAACACGAAACAATTCAGATAAGAAAATCAAACATAACATCAACTACTCAAACCAAAGTACTATAACCAGAAATCAGATTTAAACACATATTAGCAGACTTTAATTATTACAGACTTAGTAATACAACTAAAAATCAACCCATAATATTTTTAGAAGAATGAAAATCACATCAGAAGTTATATCAGAAGCAAATCAACAAAAGAAGACCTAACTATCTAGCAAAATAAGCAGTACAATAAGATCAAATAACAAATCCATAAACATCTAACATTTAACTACTTAACAAAAAAAAATCTAAATAAAACAAGCAGATTCATAAACATATAAAACTGACAGATTAACTAAATAATAAACTTAAAGAGAAGAATTAACTTAACCTTAATTTGAAGAGCCTTTGATGCAGAAGAGATGCGCTGAGCACTCTTTAGACCGAATCAAGACCACCCAAAACCCTAACCAACTACACCCTTAACTGAACCACGAACCACCAATAACTGATTCTCGAACTACTAACACCATTTCGTCAATACTTTATGTGACAGAATCTCGAACCAAACAGCTTTTTCACAAAAAGTTTCCAGTGGGGATAGCTTTTCCCAAATATTACTTTATATTTAAATATCAAATTAAATTAAATGAAAACTAATTGCAAGGTAATTGACAGTAAATTAAAACAAGATAAATTTAAATCAAAATAAACTTTTATTAATAATAAAAACTTGCTTACAATACTGAAAAAGAAATTACAATAATTCCTAATCTATTTTTGCTTAATAAAAAAAATAAAGTAAAAAATGGGACAGAATAACAATTACAATAATGGGGGTGTTATAGGCAAACCCTAGGTGTTGGGGTGATGCTTGTTGAACATGGAGAAAGATCTTGGCCCTTAATTCGTCTCTCTCTTTCTTTTGTCTTGATCAAACGGTGAATTATCCATCTCCATCACATGGATCGTCAGCGTGTCCAATCTTGTGCTTCTTTGTGCTAGTTTGGTGGTGAGGTGGATGATGCTTATTGGTGGAATAGTGGGAATGATGTGTATGAGCCAATCAAAACAAAGAAAAGAAGCCACGTCATTGCTAGATACTCCATCTTCTTGGTCCGAAGAAAATGGGGAATTAATTAGACAGGCGTGTATACCACGCGCTGTGAATATTAAATCCCCCTTTTTGATTTTGTTAATAAGGGTTTGGGGAATAGATGAAGTTTAACTGTGGTGGCTGGTTATTTTTGAGAGAGAGAGAGAGAGAGAAATGACATTGTTTTTATCGAAGCTTTAATTTGTGTGTGAGTGGGTTTCGTTTGACTGAGATAGATAAATGTCACCATTTCATACTTCTTGTAACTCAAAATAGGTTTTGGAGCTTAGTAAACCCTCCACGTCTAGTAACTTAACGAAATAAAATTGGGTTTTTGGCCTAATTTAAACAAATCCTTCGTCCTTTGTACCATGGGCTTGAGCCAGTATTTCATCCGTCCCACTTGTAAACTGATTTGGGCTTTTGGCCCAAATGTACTCAATCCGTTTCTTATTTATATTGTTTTTGGGCCTGATTTGGGCCTTTGACCCAAAGATAGTTAATACTTGCATCCTTATTGACCTACAAGTCAATTTGTCTTCCTTTAAGATTAAATCCACTAAAAACGAGCTCGATTTTGGCTTCCTTGATCTTTCCTTTAAACCCGTATCGATTTTGCCGGTTTTCGTGATCTTTGGTACAGTTTTGGTTCTTTGACTTTGTCTTTGTCTCTTTCTTTGACTTTTCTTCAACAATTGACCGTGAAATCACGTGTTTTCTTTCCTTTTGATCTTTTGTACCTATTTCACACAAAAACACAAAACCACGCGTAATTCCGACTTTTACGATATTAAACATATGATTAGGTCTTGTTTTTCCTTGATTTTAGTGGTAAAAGGATAAGTGTTTACACACTTATTAAGAGGCCGGATAGCTTCCAATCCGAATGCACATACTCTTGAGTTCCTACTTGCATCCTTGGGTACCTACCGTTTGGGAACATGGAAAAGTAGACGGCTGAGCATAACGCTCAGTGCACGGATATACAATAAAGCATGGAAGAAATAGAATATGAAAGCATATAAGGAGTATAAAGCATGAATAGCAGCGAAAATGAATAAGTCCTGGAAAACCTAGTTGTCTGTCATGTTAACTGGTTTTAGTTCTGAAAACATAGTTTATGCTACATATGAAAATCTGTATTAGTTAATGTACCAAAATAGCAGATATAGGTCATGAGGTCAACAACGTGCAAGAATACTTGGAGGGGTGACCTCGCCATGAAAATTAGAGGGGATGCCTCTAATTAAATGGCAAGTGGGTAGGAGGGATCAGCTCCTTGTGAAGGATACAAGGCACACACCACATCACCATGAAATCCTGACTGAAACATGTGACTAGGATGCACCCATACGCCCCACATGATAATATAATAATATAATGGCCAAATAACTGAAAAAGGACGCCACAAGCTATCACTCCGCCATGGTGAAATCATAACTAGTGCCTCTAGTGTTATGGTTATGGTACCTCCATAACTAGGTGAAACTGGTCATGCATGTATATGGCTAAGGTAACTAATAAAATATAAGCATTTAATCTTTAACTACTTGGGAAAACAGTTGACTGCATACGGGAAATCCTAATGATAGAAGAGATTGTCCTTACTCAAGGACGGGAAATCCGTACCTTATGTCCAGTAGAAGCTAAGAAAACTATGAAGACTAATCCGCCTCAACGGATAACACTACATAAGAAATATGGACGTGTATGAGTTGTCTCAATTACATGTGTTTTATGTGTTATTAGCTTGTTATACGTATTCTGTCATGTTTTATTGTATACTGTATTAAGTGGAGTTATTTTGATGTTCTGTTGTGTATTATTCATGTATTAGTGTATTATAATACTTGTATTGTAATACTAAGTAACTTTCTAAAAATAGCAAGTTCCATAAATAGTAAGTTTCTAAAAATAGAAAGTTTCCAAAAATAGTAACTTTCCATAATTAGAAATAAGCTGGATTATAAATAATAACAAAAGTTTAATTAGTACAATACAAGTCTTGGTTATAGCTTATTAATTAAATAACTGGTTAATTAATTAAACTATATGTTATATGATTTTAATTAATATACATGTTTTAATTAAATAACTAAGTAAAAATACCTTAGGTTATACATAAATTAATAATAAATAAATTAACCTAAAGTTTAATATAACATGGCTTATAAAAATAGTTTTCATGAAAAACCTGATCCCGAGCCCGTGTTTTATATAAGCCGAATCAAATAAGCCAAAATCAAAGTCCCACCGAGACCTTGGATGGGTCTCGGTTGACACTAAATAAATCAACCAAACATGTACACATACCCCGACTTAAAGTCAGGGTCCTTTTGGTCTCGGGTCCGAACAACAAAAACCAACCGAGCCCCTTTGGGGTCTCGGTGGTGCCTCGGTTCCACTCAAACCGAACAACAAACACACCCCGACCCATGGTCGGGGTTGCCTTGCTGCGTCCGAGCCAAAACCAACCAAGCCGGGGCCCTTGGGGGTCTCGGTGGTGGTGAAGAAAAACCAGCTGATCCCCATATAGGGTCTCGATGTCTCGGCCGAACCAAAACCCACACCAAACCAAACCCTAAACATGAATTAATTAATCTTATGATTTGTTCATACATGTTCTTGATTAATGAATTAAAAACATGAAATAAAAATAAGAATTTAATAAAAGAATAAGGGTTTGATTATACCAATACATGTATTAACGAGGGAATGATCACGAATAAATCACAAGTAACAAAAATCGTCCGGTTTTCCCTTTTTGTTGATGTAGGCCGACGGCAAGAACAAAGGAGGCAAGAGGAGTGTTTATTTTTCTTGTTTAACCTAAAATGTGAAAAGTGAATTCTCTGATGTTTTATTAAAAGTGTGATATGGGCCAAAAGGCCCATTTGTCCTCGCTTCTTGCTTTAGCCGCGACATATGGGGCCCATTAAGGGTAACTTGAAGTTTTTCACGTGTTAAATAATTAGTCGTGTATGCTCGTGATTTAATATTCGTGATTTTGGTATTCGTGATCGTGTCACATTTATAATATTCATGATTGTTCGTTAATTTTTGTCGTGACACGTGTATATATTATAAATAGAAAGTTTAAATTTTATCTTGTTTTCATTAGTTACTGTTCACGTGTACTGTTCATAGGATTTTTAATGCGGGTTTTACAACTCTTCCCCTCTAAAAGAACAATTCGTCCTCGAATTGGAGAAACGTAAACTGAAAGAAAACATACCCGAATCAGAACTAGAAATGAGGGTATGAAGTCCGTATAGACTCCTCTGTCTCCCAAGTAGCTTCCGGCTCAGGATGATCCCTCCAGAGGATTTTGACGAAAGGGATCGTCTTCCTCCGCATGACACGATCTTGTCGCTCAAGAACTCTCTCGGGTTCTTCAACATAAGAAAGATCCTCTCGAATCTGATCAAGTGGGTACTGGACACCATGAACTGGATGATGGTTGTATCCTCTGAGTAGGACACATGGAACACGTTGTGAACGTGTGATAGCTGAGGCGGTAACGCTAAACGGTATGACACTTCACCAACGTGTTATATGATGTCGAACGGTCCGATGAAGCGAGGACTGAGCTTTCCTCTGATTCCAAAACGTTTAACTCCTCGTGCAGGTGATACCTTGAGGAAAATATGATCACCCACATTGAAAGATACATCTCTACGACGTTTATCAGCATAGCTCTTCTGACGAGCACGAGCTTCCTGAAGCTTTATCTTGGCGTCAGCGACCTTCTCATTGGTCACCTCAATCATCTCTGAACCCTCAAGCAGTCGTTCGCCCACCTGATCCCAGCAGATTGGGGCGCGACACTTTCTACCATACAACATTTCGAAGGGAGCACACTTGATGCTAGTGTGCCAGCTGTTGTTGTATGCGAATCCTACTAGGAATATATAATCATCCCAGCTTCCTGACCACTCTAGAGCACACGATCGCAGCATGTCCTTCAATGTCTGAATGGTATGTTCTGACTGTCCGTTGGTCTGAGGATGAAAGGCAGTGATGAGCTTAAGTCTGGTGCCCCAAGCTTTCTGCTGACTCTGCAAGAAACGTGATGTGAAACGGGTATCTCTTTCAGAGATGATTTTTAATGGAGTACCATGTAGTCTCATGATCTCCCTCTGGAATGTGTCTGCTAATTTGCTGACAGGATGCTCCTTGTGAATCGACAAAAAATGAGCAGATTTAGTCAACCTATCCACAATAACCCAAATAGCGTCGTTCTTCTTCTGATTAACCGGAAGACCAATGACAAAATCCATGAAGATTTTGTCCCACTTCCATGCTGGAATATCTAATGGCTGTAGTAAACCACTAGCTCGCTGGTGTTCGATCTTCACCTGTTGGCAGATCATACATTTAGAAACGAACGTGGAAACATCCTGCTTCATACCACTCCACCAAAAGTGTTGCTTGATGTCGTGGTACATCTTGGTAGAACCAGTATGTATGGTAAATGGAGAACTGTGAGCCTCAGTCAACACAGCTTCCCTCAGAGTAGAGTCATCAGGAACCATTAGTCTAGTGCTCTGCCATAAGATACCGTCGTCGTCAACACGAAACTCCGTCTACTGATCAAGGTTCTGAATGATAGCCTAAATCTCACCATCGTCCTTGTTAGCTTCCTTGATCCTAGAATGTAAGTCTGGTTCCACTCTAAGGTTAGCCCAGTAACCATGTTGTCCTCGTACACAAAACTCAATATCAGTCATCTCTAGGTCACAAATGATCTCCTTTGCAATCCAAATGCCAGCAATCATACCCGACCTTCTGCTTAGAGCATCTGTCACCACATTCGCCTTACCAGGATGGTACTGAATGTTGGTGTCGTAGTCCTTCAATAGCTCTAACCATCTCCTCTGTCTCATGTTCAGTTCCTTCTGGGTGAAGATGTACTTGAGACTCTTGTGGTCGGTGAATATGTCACATGATTCACCATACAAATAATGTCTCCAGATCTTCAACGCAAAAAAAAATGCTGCAAGCTCTAAGTCGTGAGTAGGATAGTTTTCTTCATAAGGTTTCAACTGTCGTGATGCGTATGCAATAACCTTCCCATGTTGCATGAGAACGCAGCCTAAACCCTTTCCTTAAGCGTCACTATATATCTAAAATCCACCTGAGCCAGATGGGAGAGTAAGAATAGGTGCAATCACTAACTTCTGTTTAAGATCTTCAAAGCTCTTCTTTCGCTCTTCCGTCCAGACGAATTTCTCTCCTTTCCTCATCAGCTTAGTCAAAGGTAAGGCTAACCGTGAAAAGTTCGCTACAAACCTGCAATAGTAGCCAGCTAAACCCAGAAAACTTCTAAATTATGTTGCAGATGTAGGTCTCGGCCATTTATTGATAGCTTCAACCTTGGTAGGATCCATGATGATCCCATATGCAGATACAATATGGACCAGAAATGCCACCTTGTTTAACCAGAACTCACACTTAGAGAACTTGGCGTACAGCTGCTTCTGACGAAGAATCTGTAAGACTGTACGAAGGTGTTCCTCATGTTCCTCCTTGGATTTGGAGAATATCAGGATGTCATCAATGAACACGATAACGAACTTGTCCAGAAACTCATGGAAAACAAGGTTCATTAAATCCATGAAGACAACTGGAGCATTAGTGAGTCCGAATGGCATGACTACGAACTCGTAGTGCCCATAACGTGTATGTAAAGTAGTCTTAGAAATATCCTGCTCTTTTACCCGTAACTGATGGCAGCCGGACCTCAGATCGATCTTCGAGAAATGCTTGGTGCCCTGTAGTTGATCGAACATGTCATCAATATGCGGCAAAGGGTAACGATTTCTGATCGTGATCTTGTTCAGCTCACGATAGTCTATACATAAACACATGCTGCCGTCTTTCTTCTTCACGAACAGTACCGGTGCACCCCATGGCGATGCACTGGGACGGATGAAACCTCGTTCCAGAAGTTCCTGCAGCTGATCTTTTAGTTCTTTAAGCTCTATAGGAGCCATACGGTAAGGAGCTTTGGAAATCGGCTCTGCACCTGGTATGAGCTCGATTCCAAACTCGACTTCTCGAACATGTGGTATGCCCGGAAGTTCATCATGAAATACGCCAGGAAACTCTGACACAATAGGCTGATCTTGGAAAGATGGAGACTCGGCAGTAATGTCATGAATATTGGCTATGAAGCCTTGACAGTCGTGTGATAGCAATGCACGCGCCTCCATGGATGAAATATTCTGTAAAGACCTCCCTGGCAGAAAACCATGGTCTATGTACTCTGGAGATTTAACATCACTAAAGATAACCCGATAAGTTTGGCAGTCAATCGTGGCCTGGTGTTTGGATAAGCAGTCCATGCCCAAAATCAAGTCAAAATCGCACATGTCCAAAGGAAGTGCGTCAACTCTGCGGATCTTGTCATCAAATTCTAGGGGAAGATCTCTATACACCTTAGTGATTCGTACAGAGTCCCTAAGTGGCGTGGAAATGCATAAGGCATTATCTAATGGCATCGGGGAAATTCTAACACGTACAGCAAAAGTAGTGGACACGACTGAATGCGTCGCTCCAATATCAAATAGAACACATGCTGTCAAACCATTCATAAAGAGATTTCCGGTGATGGTACCTGAAGTCTTATTCGCCAGATCACTAGTAGTAGTGAACACGTGACCAGAAGTAGGAGGTGGCTTGGTGTCGGCGTGTCCAGAGGTGCCTTCTATCTTACCCTTACGACAGTCCTTCTGCTGATGGCCTTGTTGGCCACACTTGAAACATCCACCAGTACTTCGGCGGCAAACACCCGAATGTCTAAGCGGACAAGTAGGACAGATAGGGTGCACGAATCTCCCAGTAGGCCTCCCAACTAGTTGAGAGCCTGTTACCAGATTTCATGCATGAGACATGATCACGGGACATAAACATGATTACATAGAGGGTTGAGCATTACCTGGCGTTGTAGGATGGTTCGACTACAAACCTCTGCGGTCCTGGTCCCTTTCGTAGCCATTGTTCCTGAATATAAGCGTTGGGGTGTCAAAATAGTGAAATATACGCAGCTTAATAATGTTGAAGGTAGAGGTAAGGACCTGCTCTCATTGACATCATTAATGTAGTTGTAATTACCGTTACACCTTTCTGGAGTAGAATGATCATTTGATTGACCGTTTACCTTGGATGACCGTTGCTGAGTAGCCGAAGGATTTTGGTCCTCAGTCTTCTGTCTGAAATGGAGAATTTAAACAGAGAATGATGTAAAAATGACCTACCGAAAGGCTTTACCGGTTTACCATGGGAGATTCAAAATACCTCTTGGCTGAGTTGTCATCACTAAACTCCTCTTGTTCCTAAAGCATCTCAAACTTCTGAGCTGCATCAGCCACCTGTGCCACCGTGTTGAAGGTGGAACCTGCCAACTCATTAGGGGTCGATGTATGAAGAGCCCATCAGAAGTGGTATGCTTTCTCTTCAGAAGTATGTGTTGTTGTGCCAATAGAGTCGGCCAGACGAAGAAAACGTTGCATGAACTCGTTGCTGCTCTCCCTAGCTCTCTGCCTAATTCCGTAGTACTCCCTCATCAGTTCATGCGTCTCATTCTTGGGAAAGGACAGCGGTGGTAGATGATGGTTGTTGTTTTGGGGAAGGATGGCTTGTAGAGCTGCATTGAAAGTTGCTGCCATATCTGGAGTATTGCGTGAGTTCACCATCTGACAGTTTAAAAACAACAAAATGCAACATAAATCATAAATCTAAAATGAGATAACATAAAAATGCACGAACAATGTATAAATCAATGAAGCTGTTTATAATGCATGAAACAATTTAAAAATGCATGATGCAGCTTATAAAACTTTTATATGAACGGGAGTGAACGCCTATGGTCAGCTCACTCAAAACAAAGGACATGGCGCGGGGACGCCAATGGGTCGGTCCCAAAGTTAAAAGTTTTGATAAAAGCACATGCGACTAAATAGGGCCAGTCCTGTACCAACCATTACTTAGTCATAAACCTGCTACAATGATATGAATGCATGAAATAAAATGAAAAATGAATGAATGCATGAAAACCAACTGTCAGTTCTAGGAAGACACTGGTGACTACCCTTAAGTCACAGGTCATGTTTTACAGAGCTACAGGTCGAAACCTTGGGCTCTGATACCATAATTGTAACACCCTATTTGTTAAGATAGGATGCTATAGTAGATTATGACGTGTCATCAAAGCATGCAAGGTAAATGTCTAAACATTCATGACCATAAATAGAAATACCGGAATCAAACATCGGTAGTCTAGTAACTCACACACAAGAAATATAAGTACTGTAAATGGGAAGGACTAAAAAATGTCCAAAAAAGTAAAGTATGATAAAGTAGGAATAAATGCATAAGGTAAAAGAGGTTGGATAGCTTCCGATCTGAATGCACATACTCTTGAGTTCCTACTTGCGTCCTTGGGTACCTGCCGTTTGGGAACATGAAAAAGTATACGGCTGAGCATAACGCTCAGTGCACGGATATACAATAAAGCATGAAAGACATAGAATATGAAAGCATATAAGGAGTATAAAGCATGAATAGCAGCAAAAATGAATAAGTCCTAGAAAACCTAATTGTCTGTCATGTTAACTGGTTTTAGTTCTGAAAACATAGCTTATGCGACATATGAAAATATGTATTAGTTAATGTACCAAAATAGCCAATATAGGTCATGAGGTAAACAACGTGCATGAATACTTGGAGGGGTGACCTCGTTATGCAAATTAGATGTGATGCCTCTAATTAACTGGGAACTGGGTAGGATGGATCAGCTCCTTGTGAAGGATGCAAGGCACACACCACATTCACCATGAAATCCTGACTGAAACATGTAACTAGGATGCACCCATACGCCCCACATGATAATATAATAATATAATGGCCAAATAACTAAAAAGGGACACCACGAGCTATCATTCCACCGTGATGAAGCCATAGCACTAGTGTCTCTAGTGTTATGGTTATGGTACCTCCATAACTAGATAAAACTGGTCATGCATGTATATGGCTAAGGTAACTAATAAAACATTGTAGAAACTAGAAGGGGGGTTGAATAGTTTCTAGTTAGTTTTCAAAACATTTTGGCTTAATCTACTATGCGCGGTTCCTTATGTGTACCCGCGGGTCTTTATCAATAAAGAACCGCCGGTTCATTTAGGGAACCGCCGACAGTGAACTTAACCTTTTGTTACATGTTAAACTTTGACAATCCTTTGTATCAAATTCTCGATCAAGCTTGACTAGATATGAGATGTGTTTGATTGAAAGATAAATACTACAAGTAAGTAAACACACAAACACATCAAATCAAGAGTACATCAAGCAATAGTCTAAACACTAAGCACACACGTACTAACCATAAGCTTTTCCACAACTAGGATGTTTAGACTAAGTGATGTACACTTGACCATAATCTAAACACGAAGCACACACGTACTAACCCTTAGCTTTTCCGCAACTTAGATGCTTAGATTATGAGATGCACACAACACACAACATATAAATACATCTATAATAGTAAATACATAAATGTAAAGGAAAGTACCGACACGATGATCTATAGTGGTTCGGTCACGAAGCTCCTCTTCGCCCTACTCCACTCCTCGAGTACACCTTACTCGAGAGTTACTTCACTAGTCAACAAACTCCTTAAGGTGGAGAAACCATACACAACGTCGCTTATCTAATTTCCGACTCTAAGCTAAAAGTCGAGTCCTAATCTTAGGTAGGACCAATCTACACAACGTCTCCCAGTTCACCATTTAACGACACAAGGCTAGATGTCGAGTTCTAAACGAAAGCTAGAACCAATCTTCACGACTCTTCACTTTGAAGCTAAGTGAGAACTTCACACAACACAACTACTAATCACTTTAAAGTTTAGTGAGAACTCACAAGACACAACCACATCACTTTATAGTTTAGTGAGAACTACCTAGACACAACCACATCAATTTAGAGTTTAGTAAGAACTACCAAGACACAACCTAATCTACCCACTAGTTATGTTTTATGGCCCAACATAACAAACCTTGTGTTTTATGGCCTAAACACATAAACCATATAGATCTAAGCACACAACACTTAGATCTATAACTCTAACACTATATCCAAGTACTAACAAGACTTGGATCTACACAACTAACACCTAATCCAAGGATACCCATCACTTGGATATTCTACCCTTAAAAACACATCCAAGTGTACCCACAACTTGAATCTTATACATATACATAGTAGGAAGACAATAATCATGACTTGATTTAGAGAGATCTTCATCATGTAGTGAACCCAACACATCATGGTAATGATAGTGTTCTTCTCTTTGCACTTGAGAGGATAAGGAGTTTGAGGATAGAATCACATCTTAAACAAGATTAATCAAAACTAACTAATCAAGGATCTAAGATGGTTTTGAAAGAAACTATGCAAAAAGGGTTGAAAGAAAATCTGGAAATGATCCACTATTTATAGGGCAACATTGCAACGGTAAAAAACACACGCGGTTCCTTATCTCTACCCGTGGTACCTTATCAATAAGTAACCGTGGGTTCCTTTAAGGAACCTCCGCGTCGGAGTCCGTGCAAATTTGTCCTTTAGTGGGGATATGCCATCTGGGGTAGTTTATACCCTCAAAGGATATTCTTTTAGTATATGGAATATGCCAAATTCAAATTTCCATTTTCTTTTTAATAAAACATTTTCTTAAAAATAAAGTTAATTAAAATCTTTTGTCACATTTGATTAAAATGTGAGTTTTAAGAAAATATTAATCCTTGATCACTTAGTTAGGTTAATGACATGTTTGTACATACCTTGAGTGATTCATGCCGAATGCGGTCTTGGAGGTGTCGAGAGAAGTATACAAATGTATTCTTGAGTGATTACGAGTACCTTAACATTTTACATAATGTATTGCGAATTATACGTTTGTCATCAACAAAACACAAAGAGATTATATCGACAAAGCATCGTAATGTTTGCACTAACAATCTCCCCCTTTTTGATGATGACAAACAAGTAAACCGCAACACATATTAAAATGCATAAGTTACTCGTTTACACTTACTTCTCCCCCTTTTGTCGAATCAAAAAGGTAGTCAACGTCTTGAAGAAGAGAAGAATCAACGTCGAGAGAGCACACGTCCAAAGTGGTGGACATCGATAACACGTCCTTTGAAGAGGAGAAGAATTAACGTCACACGAGCTTGCATCCAAAAGGTAGATCATCACTAGTGGTCGTCGGTTGAGAGGCGAGAATTCAAACTATAAACCCATCATCCAAGAATATTGAGCTTGCGTCATCCTAGTGAAGTCTTCAATCACCATAGGTTAACTAACTCCATGCATAATAAAATGCTTATCTTCAAGATTCCAAAATTCATTACTAGCAAGATATTCGATGAATGATCGTAAATGTAATGACTTGAACTCTTTCAAATGCTCACCCTTGATATGAGCTCCCCCTTGCTTGAGACACCAACAAAGCAAGAATAGTGACGAGCTACAAAAATGGGTTAGAAGTGTCCTACAAAACAAGGTTAGTAGACAAGAACATATATAAAAAGAGGATGATAAACAAGTCGTTTGCACAAACAATGACAAGCATTGAAGAAAGAAGTGTGCACGCGATGCTATCAACAAAAAAAATAAATAAAGGAGAGGATCGTGACAAGATCAATTCACAATTGTTGGAATAGAGATAGAAAAGAAACATCCATACCAATTGTAATGATAATATGTCAAAGGGTAAAAAGCTTAGAATTTTTGGAATCACCCAAGAAAATTCAAGATTTAACCCTCAACTCTCAAAAAACAAGGAGAGGATTTTGAGGAAATCAATTCAAAATTGTTGGAGTAGAGGTAGAAAAGAAACATCCAAGAATTTGAAGATATCATCTCAAGGGGTTAAAAACTTAGAACTGATGGAATCACCCATACCAATTGTAAATTTTAACCGCAATCAACTCTCAAAAAGAGGAACAAAAATATCTCAACCTAGAGACATTTTTGACCAAAAAAATAAAGGAAAACCAAAAGCGGATAAATTGACGCTTTAAGAAAAATCGGGATATAGGACATTATAGGCAAAAATGCGTATGAATGTAGACACCAAATGGTGTTTAGCATACGATAAACTACATGCTCAAAGTTTCGTAGCTCTTTTCAATCATTATGGATGTTCAACGAACAATTACATGATGAGGAAAGGGTAAGGCTCGACTCAACTTAGTTTAGAAAGACTAGAAAAAAAGAGACTCGAATTAGAAGAGCATGATTAAAATGAATTGAGAGAGACTCAACAAAGAAGTTAAGGATAACTTCACGAAACTAGATAAGAAACTCAAAAGAGAAGAAAAGTAGGAATCTTCAAGAAAACTCGTCAAAAGAGAAAAAGACCAAAACGAACAAAGGGACTCAATGGTCGCTGTTCGTTAAATAGGTCTGTGGTTCATTATCAATAATGAGACCCAAGGTTATTTGAGGAACCGTGGACATTGGGAATCCAAAACCGATTATCGACTCAAAGGAAAATCACTTGGTCAAACAATTTAACATAAGATGCTAAATGGATTAATAGTCAATGCTTCGGATATGACTTTTAACAATTGCAATTGCAAGTTATAATTACTTGAATATTTCAAAAGAAAAATTTAAGATGTCAATCTTACTAGGAGAGGAATTAGATATAAATCTAACTTTCCTTGACAACCGAGTGAGAAAATAAAGAAGATAAGAAAGATCACGAGAATAACGAGATCCAAGACTCAAAGAAAAATCATGTTGAAAAACATGAAGGGAAACAAGAGAATAAAGATCATACAAAGATGTATGAAACTCAAGCCTAAAACTTAAGCATAATTTTAATCCTAGTTACACTAGAAATCTAAGATTTGCTTAAATTGGATGTCTTAGCAATAAGCGACTCACATGCTTAAATGAAAGACAAGGGTGGTGGCGGAATTTAGTGGGGTGAAAGGTGAAGTCACCAAGGGTTTAACAAAGTCATTCACAATGGGAATGCTTTGGATGGGTTGAGTTTGGGTAGTCACATCGAAGAGAGTACTTGGAGTGAAGGGTGAGGTTAGCTCATTCATTCTAGATTGGAATGAAGAGGAGGTAGAACCATGAGAATGGTTGGTACCATGGGTTGAGGTAGTCTTGCATGGTGCAAGAGGTGCTGAGGGTGATGAAGAGATGAGAATTGGAACCATCTCATTCTTGGGTGTATGAAAGGGTGAAGAGTTAAGTTTGGGTAACTTAATCTTAATTTTGAGGTGCCTCTTTGAAGAGGAGGTTTTGGATGAATTGGAGGTTCTTGTAGAACATGGTAGTAATGGGTGGTTTAAGGGGTAAGGATGAATGGTTTGAGGTGTGAAGAACATGGCTAACAAGGTGGGTTTAAAAGGGTGAGGGGATGATCCAAACTAGTAAAGGGTTAAAAAGGGAAAGCCCAAGATATTTTTGGAGTGATCAAAGGTTTGAATCAAAGATTCCAAAGGGTGTTGTAACAATTGGGAAGTTTCAGAAAACCCGAATTAGAGAGCTTCTGCCCGCGGTTCTTTATCTCCACCGGCGGTTCCATATTGACATGGAGCCGCGGTCTATTTAAAGAACCACCTACAGAGGCTAGGTTTAGGTGGTGAAGGAGGATTTTACAATTCAGAAAATCCTAATGTTCTAGTCTAACTTATCATAAAGTCATGCTTAAGAGCAATAAAAACTAGAACACACACAAAGGAAAGACACATAGGTTCAATTAGCACGTAAGAGGAAAGCTAAGAGAAACCTAATGGCTACAAAAGAAAAAGACTCCTAATGACATACAAAGTTTATCAAAGTAAACTATCATTAGTCATATATAGGAAGATCCATTTAGCCAATTTAGAGAATGAGTATGAGACTATCACTATAGGTGCTCAATTAAGGCTAAACACGACCATTTTTACAAGTTATACACCAACTCAACTTCCCACATGGAAGTAATTCAACCGTTAGGTCAAATTAAGATCCTAGTGCATAAATTTTCTAGTAGTCATTCTCAAGTTAGACAAAATGTAATTCCAACATTTGCCTAATAAAGTTTAGCAAGGATGAAACTTGCATGGCGACACAATGCATGACCTAATGAGGGTTAAGAATGCACCATTGCATATCTTGTCAAGCAAGTCTAGTTAAGGTTATTTACCTTAATAGAACTTGAGGCCAATAACTTTGAACTGTATAAACAAAGTTTACACAAACCAAAGGAACACTCTTGATTGGTCTTTCGGAAATGACACATTTATAAATTGCATAGCAATGTAAATTACTTGAGTATTTCGGATGAAACATCCAAGTTATCAAACCGACTCTATTGTGCATTATAAGTAATTATTAAACAAAATATGTCTAACAATTTGAACAAGTAGATTCAATATAACACCATCAACATAAGTGTGAGTTATGATCCGATGTATATTATTAATAAACCACATTCATGTCTACACTAAAAAACATGTCAATTAGATTCGATAATGATACCAATCATAGTTTGAATAATGCATTGATATTTAATCGAAATCTTTCTTGATTCCCACAAACACTCTTTTAAGAGAAAATAGCTATGATTTTCAAAGGGTGTTTCATGTTTTATAGTGAGACATTTATCTACTTGAACTAATAACACAATGATCGAGTAAGACGACCCAAATCAATAGATTTAACAAGCTCCCAAAGCTTTTAAACCTAAAAGTGTTAAAGAACATGCTGAGGTGTACAAGATGTTTATGTAACATTTGTAAACCAAGAGATGTTAATCCTATATGCAATGCACACATAATGTTGCAACTATAAAGCAAGAAATCTAGCATACATCCTAATTAGGAAAAACTAGATACTAACAAATACCAAGCAATGTACAAGAGACTAGACATATAAGCAATACTACTACAAATAGCAAGGAACACTTAATAATGTCTACATATAATAATAACACACAAGGAAACACACACAAACAATTAGCTTAACACATAAAAGCATTCGTCCATGTTTTGAGTGTTAGATACAACAAAGTATTCATAGCTTGATTTTATTTGAAAATAGTCTTTGACCCATTTAAAATTTAATTAAGTTTAACACTTTGTAAATATATCAATTTTTAAAGATATATCACCAAGAGATGTCCAACTTAATAGAAAAGAGTAAAACACAAGTTTTACGACAAACCGACGCTCAATACTTTGGACAAAGTATGGAACTTAGAAACCATCCAAATTTTAAAGTTTGAATAAAGGTTTGGAAGCATTTTTAATTAAAGGACAATTTAATTACGTTCGAAATGACGGGTGGCACGACTTCTACGGACTTACGGTTGATTTTATATGATTTTTCAAAGTTTTCAAAAATCTGAGTCAGACTGACTGCGGTTCCTTATTGATAAGGATCCGCGGGGAACAATAAAGAACCGTGGTTAGAGGAAAAAAAAATGAGTTTTTGGCCAAAATCATTTGGTAACTTTTTGGAAGGACTTAGGACTCTAAAAAATCATTTTAGACACATAGAACTCGTATTTTAGAGTTAATTATGACACAAAAGATTTTTATACTTCCAAACATGAAAAGATTTAATTCAAGCTATTATACAAAGTTTATTTAACACCAAAACTTGTACGAATGAAACAACAAAACACATTTCATAAGTAATCACTCTTCATGAACAATTTGATACAAAGATCGTCTCTATTTTTAAAAACCGTTTTCATTTTTAAAAACCATTTGTTTTGAAAAAGAGAGCAAAGATCGATCCAAGCTTTAAAGTACAATATACTTCAAAGATCTTGTATAAGCTCGCTCTGATACCAATTGTAGAAACTAGAAGGGGGGGTTGAATAGTTTCTAGTTTGTTTTCAAAACATTTCGGCTTAATCCACTGTGCGCGGTTCCTTATGTGTACCCGCGGTTCTTTATCAATAAAGAACCGCCGGTTCATTTAGGGAACCGCCGACAGTGAACTTAACCTTTTGTTACATGTTAAACTTTGACAATCCTTTGTATCAAATTCTCGATCAAGCTTGACTAGATATGAGATGTGTTTGATTGAAAGATAAATACTACAAGTAAGTAAACACACAAACACATCAAATCAAGAAATAGTCTAAACACTAAGCACACACGTACTAAGCATAAGCTTTTCCGCAACTAGGATGTTTAGACTAAGTGATGTACACTTGACCATAATCTAAACACGAAGCACACACGTACTAACCCTTAGCTTTTCCGCAACTTAGATGTTTAGATTATGAGATGCACACAACACACAACATATAAATACATCTATAATAGTAAAGACATAAATGTAAAGGAAAGTACCGACACGATGATTTATAGTGGTTCGGTCACGAAGCTCCTCTTCGCCCTACTCCACTCCTCGAGTACACCTTACGCGAGAGTTACTTCACTAGTCAACAAACTCCTTAAGGTGGAGAAACCATACACAACGTCGCTTATCCAATTTCCGACTCTAAGCTAAAAGTCGAGTCCTAATCTTAGGTAGGACCAATCTACACAACGCGCCCACTTCACCATTTAACGACACAAGGCTAGATTTCGAGTTCTAAACTAAAGCTAGAACCAATCTTCACGACTCTTCACTTTGAAGCTAAGTGAGAACTTCACACAACACAACTACTAATCACTTTAAAGTTTAGTGAGAACTCACAAGACACAACCACATCACTTTATAGTTTAGTGAGAACCACCTAGACACAACCACATCACTTTAGAGTTTAGTAAGAACTACCAAGACACAACCTAATCTACCCACTAGTTATGTTTTATGGCCCAACATAACAAACCTTGTGTTTTATGGCCTAAACACATAAACCATATAGATCTAAGCACACAACACTTAGATCTATAACTCTAACACTATATCCAAGTACTAACAAGACTTGGATCTACACAACTAACACCTAATCCAAGGATACCCATCACTTGGATATTCTACCCTTACAAACACATCCAAGTGTACCCACAACTTGAATCTTCTACATATACATAGTAGGAAGACAATAATCATGACTTGATCTAGAGAGATCTTCATCATGTAGTGAACCCAACACATCATGATAATGATAGTGTTCTTCTCTTTGCACTTGAGAGGATAAGGAGATTGAGGATAGAATCACATCTTAAACAAGATTAATCAAAACTAACTAATCAAGGATCTAAGATGGTTTTGAAAAAAAACTGTGCAAAAAGGGTTTAAAGAAAATCTGGAAATGATCCACTATTTATAGGGCAACATTGCAACGGTCAAAAACACATGCGGTTCCTTATCTCTACCCGCGGTACCTTATCAATAAGGAATCACGGGTTCCTTTAAGGAACCTCCGCGTCGGAGTCCGTGCAAATTTATTCTTTAGTGGGGATATGCCATCTTGGGTAGTTTATACCCTCAAAGGATATTCTTTTAGCATATGGAATATGCCAAATTCAAATTTCCATTTTCTTTTTAATAAAACATTTTCTTAAAAATAAAGTTAATTAAAATCTTTTGTCACATTTGATTAAAATGTGAGTTTTAAGAAAATATTAATCCTTGATCACTTAGTTAGGTTAATGGCATGTTTGTACATACCTTGAGTGATTCATGCCGAATGCGGTCTTGGAGGTGTCGAGAGAAGTATACAAATGTATTCTTGAGTGATTACGAGTACCTTAACATTTTACATAATGTATTGCGAATTATACGTTTGTCATCAACAAAACACAAAGAGATTATATCGACAAAGCATCGTAATGTTTTCACTAACAATAAGCATTTAATCTTTAACTACTGGGGAAAATAGTTGGCTGCATACGGGAAATCCTAATGATGGAAGAGATTGTCCTTACTGAAGGACGGGAAATCCGTACCTTATGTCCAGTAAAAGCTAAGAAAACGATGAAGACTAATCTGCCTCGACGGATAACACTACATAATAAATATGGACGTGTATGAGTTGTCTAAAGTACATGTGTTTTACTGGTTCTGTGTGTTATTAGCTTGTTATACGTATTCTGTCATGTTTTACTGTTTACTGTGTTAACTGTAGTTATTCTGATGTTCTGTTGTGTATTATTCATGTATTAGTGTATTATAATACTTGTATTGTAATACTAAGTAACTTTCTAAAAATAGCAGGTTTACAAAAAATAGTAAGTTTCTAAAAATAGAAAGTTTCCAAAAATAGTAAGTTTCCATAATTAGAAATAAGCTGGATTATAAATAATAATTAAATTTTAATTAGTACAATACAAGTCTTGGTTATATCTTATTAATTAAATAACTGCTTAATTAATTAAACTATACGTTATATGATTTTAATTAAAATACATGTTTTTATTAAATAACTAAGTAAAAATACCTTAGGTTATACATGAATTAATTTAATATATTAATTAACCTACTGTTTAATATAACATGTCTTATAAAAATAGTTTTCATGAAAAACCCGATCCCGAGCCCGTGTTTTATATAAGCCGAATCAAATAAACCAAAATCAAAGTCCCACCAAGACCTTGGAGGGGTCTCGGTTGACACTAAATAAATCAACCAAACATGTACACATACCACGACTTAAAGTCGGGGTCCTTTTGGTCTCGAGTCCGAACAACAAAAACCAACCGAGCCCCATTGGGGTCTCGGTGGTGCCTCCGTTCCACTCAAATCGAACGACAAACACACCCCGACCCTTGGTCGGGGTTGCCTTGCTGTGTCCGAGCCAAAACCAACCAAGCCGAGCCCCTTGGGGGTCTCGGTGGTGGTGAAGAAAAACAAGTCGAGCCCCATATGGGGTCTCGGTGTCTCGGCCGAACCAAACCCCACACCAAACCAAACCCTAAACATGAATTAATTAATCTTATGATTTGTTCATACATGTTCTTGGTTAATTAATTAAAAACATAAAATAAAAATAAGAATTTAATAAAAGAATAAGGGTTTGATTATACCAATGCGTGTATTAACGAGGGAATGATCAAGAATAAATCAGAAGTAATAAAAATCGTCCGGTTTTCCCTTTTTATTGATCTAGGCCGGTGGCAAGAACAAAGGAAGCAAGAGGAGTGTTTATTTTTCTTGTTTAACCTAAAATATGAAAAGTGAATTCTCTGATGTTTTATTAAAAGTGTGATATGGGCCAAAAGGCCCATTTGTCCTCCCTTGCTTTAGCCGCGGCATGTGGGGCCCACTAAGGGTAACCTGAAGTTTTTCACGTGTTAAATAATTAGTCGTGTATGCTCGTGATTTAATATTCGTGATTTTGGTATTTGTGATCGTGTCACATTTATAATATTCATGATTGTTCGTTATTTATTGTCGTGACACGTATATTAATATTATAAATAGAAAGTTCAAATTTTATCGTGTTTTCATGAGTTACTGTTCACGTGTGCTGTTCATAGGATTTTTAATGCGGGTTTTACAATATAGTTGTTTTCCTAGTTTCTGATCGCCCAATAATATAGGAACTTTTGGGAAACAAAATGATGTCCACTTGCTCATCAGTAACTTGCATTGGTAGATTAGTTCTTTACCAGAGAGCAAATGGCTCATGACCCCACGTGACAAAGAGTAGAATTTCATGAGCAATAAGCTCTCACTCACTTTTGAGTTTTCAGTAAAATTTCTACCATCACTAGTATTAACGCTCAGTTTGCTATTACCTTCATCATTATCTGAATAACGAAATCGTTTAACTTCTTGGGATGCTGGCCAGCTCCTAGGAATTTCCAAATTCCTGAAACACAAAATATAAATAAGAATATGGATTTGACATAACCAACAGGATAATATATACTTTAAGATTATATAATGCACTAAACATACCCCTCTAAACATTTTGTGGTGCAACGATTGATATATTCTTCCGTGTAAGCTGAAAATATGATATCAAATCGTTTTGTGAGTTTGGCAATATCTTCCAAGGGCAATATATCCCAAACTTTTAAAACTTCTATGTAACTGCCTTCCTTGATTATGTCAATTGTGCAAATAACATAGAGGCCTTCAACCTTAAATTTCTTGAGAATATGTGAAGAACTTTCACAAACCAGGTCCACACTTCTGCTCCTTGGCCGCCATACACTGGATAATTTCAATAGAAGATTTAAAACCAGCTTCTTCATGTGGGCACTCGTCAGTTTTTCAAAGGATCTCCTAAAGGTCACTGAAGAGAACCTGATGACATAAAGTGTAGCACACACATGTAACAGAAGTTATGACATTACTCATTGACATAATTTGGTAAAATTATATAATACCTTCCATTTCGCATGTTTAAAAAGTACACTATTCCCGTTAACAAGATCATCAAGTTATTCTAGCTCTTTCTTAGCGGCAATTATTGTGATCTTCAGGCTATCATCAGAATCAGATCAAACAAAGAATGACGATTCCTTGCATCATGGACTAAATCAGTCCATACGGATTCACTATTAAGAAGTGTTCTCTCATTGCCTAATATCCAGAGACAATGTCTAGATACAAATGGAACACATGACATATATATATATATATATATATATATATATATATATATATATATATATATATATATATATATATATATATATATATATATATATATATAGAGAGAGAGAGAGAGAGAGAGAGAGTCACACATATATATTTTGGAAACAAAAAGCTATTTAATATAAGATCATTCATAAGAAAGTGACAGGATGGGTTTAATACCGTGCTCTTGTCAGCGCAACATTAGTTCTTTGTGGACTAGAAATGAAGCCAACTGACCCACGACTATTAGATCTCACTGTATATAAAATAATGATATCTTCTTCCCCACCCTGAAAACCATCAATTGACTTTACCTTTACTGAGAATCCATCGAGCTTCTCATACTTGTGAGCAAGCTTTTCTTGAATTGAAACAACTTGGGCGGAATAGGGAGATACAACACCAATAGTAAGCTTCTCTTTGAAGACATTCCATTCTACAAATGTGAAATAAAGGTTAACTTACTTATAGATTTGACCATAATGATATATAGTATCTAATGGTTAGGTTAACAAAAAGAAAACATATATAGAATTTAAAATTATAGAAGATGTGACTTCTATGTTAAGTTTACAACATTATCTCGCTTTTAAGGTATATACCAGGCAAAACCGTACTGAATCGATAGTCATGCAAGTTCGTTAATTCATAAAATGATAGCACTAGTAAATAAGGAATTGCAGGCCAAATAAGGTAACAAACAGAAAGTAAATACATATAATAGATGCAAAAGATAAGATGGTGGCTACTATACAAACCTTTATAGACATTATGTAAAATCTTCATTACAACAGCCACTTCAACCAAATTTCTCCAACTCCTATCATTGTCATCTTTTTCTTCTCTTCCACCAACAACATTGATAAAAGAATACGGACCAAACAATGGTCCTGGAAGATACCTCTTTTCATAGTCTTTAAATGTCATGTTTTGTGCATCCAGAATCCAATTTTGATAAAATTTCCAATTTGGAAAGAAACTGATGGAAGGATGCATTCGGTACTTCACATTAAGAAGATGCTTATGACGCCCCAAAGAGCTCAACCTTTCAAATAAGCTTCTTCCAAAGCCAGATTCAGAAGAAACATGTCCACTAGCATTTTGTCAATCAAAATATAGCTGACAAGTAACATTAAAACAATAGAAAACAATTTTCTTATAAGGACAAAAACAAGGATAAACTTACGTTGCTTGTTATCATGGCAGGTAACTGGCACTCGTCTCCAATAAGAATAGCATATCTTATTCCTGGAAGTTGAATGGGAATTGTTGACTCGGCTTCTTTCAGTTGGGCTGCTTCATCTATGACCAATATGTTCAAGGGCTCCATTTTGACCCTATGCAACTTGTAGGAACTTGACGTTGTGCAGAAAATAAGAGAAGCATTTTCAAAGCAGAAATTGATCGATGCATGTTCATTCCTAACATCTGGAAGACTGAGTCCTCCAAGATATATCTGCAGAGTCCTTAAAACAGATAGACAGGTGGCTCTAATGTAGTTGATTGACGACGTATCCCCGTCATCTTGCGAAGGTTTGGAAGTTAAAACTTCTTCAAGTTCATCAGAAACCAGATTCTCTTGAAATATTAGTGATCCAAATGAGCTTAAATTCTCCAAAAGATAGATCATATTCTGAAAGTTCTTTTCCCCCATGAATCTTCTTGAGATATGAGTACAAAATGTAACTATGCATCTTTCAAGAGGTAGTAAAGCAGAGCTGAATCGATCTCGCAAAAACTCTATGAATGTCTTGAGTTTCAACTTTTCTGTTTGAGATCCATTTTTTATTGTTAAGGTGTTGCTGTTTGTTCATTTCATTTTCATTTTTGCGTCGATTTTCTTCAAAAAGTGCATTTTGTACCTAAACTTGATACTGGGAAACACAATCTTCTTGTAAATTAATCATAGAACTTATGCAAGACTTCCAACCAGTCACCGGCCCTAGGCACTCTATAAGCTTCTCAACCCGATGCTCCAGATATATTTCTTCAAAGTCTGTACCAACTTTCAATCTCTTCTTGTTGCCAAACAAGAGCACGTCTCCTATAGAACAAAAAGCATAACCACTCGCACTTATGGTTTCTAACTGTTCTTTTGCCAATCTCAGCACACGCGAGGCTACTTGTACAACAGCAACATTCGTAGGAGAACATGTAAGTATCCTGCGGTTCATTTGTAGTATAAAGAGCAAAAACTTACAGTTGTTGTTTTTCCTGTTCCAGGGGGTCCCCAACTTTGTTCGACATAAGAATTGTGGCAACATCCCATTTTACGAATGGATGTCATAATTGCAGATCTTTGGGATTCATTCAGCTTATCCATAAGATGTGGATCAATTTTTTGAGAAAGATCTTCAGAACCAAAAGAGCAGATACTGCGGTTCCCTTAACCTATAATATTAGAGATTAATCCACTTAATCTTTGACATATGCATAACAACCTATTATTCTTTTGTGAAAGACTACAAGTCGACACAAGGGAACACAAACAGGCTAAAAAACACAGGAAGAAGAACAGGCCCATGATACTTTACTTGAATCCTGTACATATTATTGGTTTGGGCCGCAGGCCAACAAACCCTAGATTAGGCAACTGTTAAATAATGGTTATGTAGGATAGAAATGTCGATTACTTTTACAAAAACGGTTTCATTCATACCGTTTCATTCATTATAGATAGTTTAGGATCCTGTAAATTACATTTAACCTTATTCATATTTATATCAGATTATTTAAGGTTCAATCCCCATATCTTATTTGTTCTTCTTTTTATGATAATGTTCATGATGTTGCTTTGATCAATTTCGATCTTGGAGATATATGAAGATTAGATTCTAATAATATCTTAATTACTTCTAACAATCTTCCCCTTAAGATTTAAAGGCTTGATGTTAGAAAATCTGTCGTGCTTCTATTCTTGCAGGTTCAAGCGATGATTGTGAAGTCATCACTTGTTGAACTTTGAGTATCCGTTGATGCCGTCTTGTCTTGATGTTGATGCTCCAGTAATTGGTCCTTGGTCTCCTTCATTTGGACATTCAAAGTTGAAGTGTCCCGTCCTTTGACATAATTAGCACTTGATCCTTGCTATTTTTTCTTCATCTTGTTGTGCAGTTGAGTTATACTTGCCTTCCTCTTCCTTCTCGAGGGTAATACCAAAATGCTCGACTCTCCCTTTCTCCTTTGCAGCCATTGATCCATCCATGTTACCATCTCCGTGGTAATCTTCGAAGCGCCTAAAGCCTGGGAAGTATCAAAACAACTTTTCATAGATGAAATCCATGCAAAGAAAAAGAAAAAGAAAAAGAGAGGGATTCGGCCACTACGCACGACACATCACGAACGAATGCAAGGCGATGCTTCAAAACAAGATTTAACAAATCAACTTGTTTAATTCCACTCTATCATCAAATAAACAAGTTTATTTGCTCTTGTTTCAAAGCACCGCCTTGCATTCGTTCGTGATGTGTCGTGCACAATGGCTGAATCCCTCTTTTTTTCATTTTATTTTTCTTTGCATGGATTCCATCTGTGAAAAGTTGTTTTGATACTTCACAGGCTTTAGGCGCTTCAAAGATTACCATGGAGATGGTAACATGGATGGATCAATGGCTGCAAAGGATAAAGGGAGAGTCGAGCATTTTGGTATTACCCTCGAGAAGGAAGAGGAAGGCAAATATAACTCAACTGCACAACACGATGAAGAAAAAATAGCAAGGATTAAGTGTTATTTATGTCAAAGGACGGGACACTTCAACTTTGAATGTCCAAATGAAGGATACCAAGGACCAATTACTGGAGCATCAAGATCAAGACAAGACGGCAGCAAGGATACTCAAAGTTCAACAAGTGACGACTCCACAATCATCGCTTGAACCTGAAAGAATAGAAGCATGATAGATTTTCTAACATCAAGCCTTAAAATATTAAGGGGGGAGATTGTTAGAAGTATTTAATATATTTAGATATTATTTAAGATAATATCTGATCTTTGGATAAGCTGGAGATATATGATGTTGTTTTGTTCAGAATTGGTAATGGAGGGAAATTTTTCCCGCCAATTCAATCTCACAGTATTATGCGAATTCATGATTGGTGCAGGGTGTTTGGATATACGGTTTGTATTCATGATACTCAAAGATAAAAGCACAGAATCTTTATATACGAAAAGTAAAAGTTGTTATTATATCTTGTTATCCTCAAAGTATGTACAAAGGTATATAAACATAATGAACCGGTGTGATTGAAGAGTCATGCCTCTTCAAAAAACAGTGGTTATCACCCTAAAGCACCGTCTGGATATGGGCCTGCGGGCATGAATATCTAATCCGTCATATCCTAAATTTTGGCAGTAATTATCTATTACATAGTTAAGTAAATAAATAATAACATAAGTCTTAATTTCTTAAATATCTTCAGCTTATCCATATGGCGTGGATCAATTTTTTGAGAAAGATCTTCAGTTGCAAAAGAGCAGATACTTCAGTTCTCCTTAACCTGTAATGTATAAACATCTATCCATAACTAATAACAATGTCATCACTTAAACGAAGGTAAACTGCATTGAATATACTTCTTACCATAGAATCAGAGTAAATAATCTCTTTGATGATTTTAAGATTTATGTGAATGTGCAATGAATTTCATATTATTTTTATGGTTGTTATAACCATAAAAAAACAACAAACATCCCATGTTGGAATTCAATTGGTCGCGGTGCTATAACAATAAAGCGCCTGGATGTAGTATCATCTTTGATATGATCCTTTTTATCATCTCCGTTCTCTTCTTTTATACAATCATCCACAACACTTCTTACCATCAAAAGGTTCCATGTTCCCCATATGCTGCAAACCAGGCTCTGATACCATGTCAGAGTTTGAATGTGAAAGGCTTTAGTGATTGCCTTCAATATTATTCATAAATATATATAGTACAAATATACAGAATTATAGGAGCAATTACAGGAGAGATTATAGGATTATACTAGGCATGTAACACCCTATTTGTTAAGAGGGAATGCTACAGTAAATTATGGCGTGTCATCAAAACATACAAGGTAAATGTCTAAACATTCATGACCATAAAAGGAAATACTGGAATCAAACATCGATAGTCCAAGTAACTCACACACAAGCAAATATAAGTACTGTAAATGAAAGGACTAAACAATGTCCAAATGAAGTAAAATATGAGAAAGTAGGAATAAATGCATAAGATAAAAGAGGTAGGATAGCTTCCATCCGAATGCACATACTCTGCACATCCTACTTGCGACCTTGGGTACCTGCCTTTCGGGAACATGGAAATGAAAAACGGCTGAGCATAACGCTCAGTGCACGGATATACAATAAAGCATGGAAACATAGAGTAATGAAGCATAGTAAGAGCATATAAAGCATGAAAAGCATGAAAGGCAGCAGAAATGAGTAAGTCCTCGGAAACCTAAACATATGTCATATTACTGGTTTTATTTCAGAAAACATAGCTTATGTTACTTATGAAAATATGTATTAGTTTAATATATCAAAAGCCAATATAGGTCATGAGGTTAACAACGTGCATGAATACTTGGAGGGGTGACCTCGTCATGCAATTAGAGGATATGCCTCTAATTAAATGGTAATGGGTTGGAGGGATCAGCTCCTTGTGAAGGATGCAAGGCACACACCACATTTACCATGAAATCCTGACTGACAATGTAACTAGGATGCACCCATACGCCCCACATGATAATATAATAATAAGGGCCAAATAAACTTAAAGGGACGCCACGAGGTATCACTCAGCCGTGGTGAAGTCATAACACTAGTGCCTCTAGTGTTATGGTTATGGTACCTCCATAACTAGGTGAAACTGGCATGCATGTATATGGCTAAGGTAAATAATAAACATAAGCATTTAATATGTAACTACTGGGGAAAACAGTTGGCTGCATACGGGAAATTCTAATAAAGAAAGAGGTTGTCCTTACTAAAGGACGGGAAATCCGTACCTTGTGTCCAGTAGAAGCTAATGGAAATGCTAAACCTACTCCGCCTTTACTATTAATACTACATAAGAATGGGAACGTGTATGAGTTGTCTGTATTACATGTGTTTTACTGGTTCTGTGTGTTCTTAGATTATTATTCATGTTATGCCATGTTTTAACTATTTTAAGTGTAAACTGTAGTTATTCTTGTATTCTATTATTTATTATTCATGTAGTATGGTATTATAATACTTGTATTGTAATACTAATTAACTTTCTAAAAATAGCAGGTTTCCATAAATAGTAAGTTTCTAAAAATAGAAAGTTTCCAAAAATAGTAAGTTTCCATAATTAGAAATAAGCAGGATTATTAATGTTAAGTAAAGTTTAAGTAGTAAAATACAAGTCGTGGTTCAAGTATTGTAGCTTGGTTAATTATTTAAACTATACATTCTAAGAATTTAATTAAAATACATGTTTTAATTACATTAAGCTAAGTTCAATACTTAGGTTATACATGAAATATTAATTTTAATATTTAAACCTAAGTCATGCATTTAATTAAATTAAATAGTCTAGAACTAATTTAATTAAACATATTTTCTGATTTTTAATACTTTCTCGAAACCCAAACCCGTGATTTAAAATTAACCCGAGCCCGTACCCGTGTGTCACATATAAGCCGAGCCAAACGCCCTTGACAGTGGCTACCCAGCCTAGCCGGTTGCCACTGTTCGAGTGGTTTACCCACTTCCGAGCCACGGCTAGCCGTCGCCCGAGCCCGGTTCACACCGGTTCACAACCGGTTCCCACCGGTTCGTGACCGGTTCCCACTATTTTTCTTGTTCGGTTCCCACTATCCAAAACAAAGTCCCACCGAGACCCTAATGGTCTCGGTTGACACTCGATCCAACCCAAAACCATACCCTGACCTCGAGTCGGGGTCCCCTTGCTTGCGTCCGAGCCAAACCGACCAAGCCGAGACCTTAGGAGGTCTCGGTGGTGGTGATTAAAACAAGTCGAGAGCCCCTTGGCTCTCGGTGGTGTCTCGGGCGAACCAAAACAAACACCAAACACCACCTTAATCATGATTTTAACTAATCCCATGTTTTATAACTTGTTTTTAAGATTAATTAAAATAAGAACATGAATTCAATAAAGAATTAAAAAGAAAAAGAAAGATTTTGATTATACCGAATGCGTAGTTGTTTATGGTTTTCAAACACGAACACGAACACGTAAACCTTGAAGATCAAAACTCACAAACACCCTCCTTGGTGTTCTTGTTGGTCGACGGCATAGAGAGAGAAAAGAGATATTAGGGTTTTCTTGTTTTGTGAAATTATGTTATGCCTAATTCCCTGGAGAAATTAGTTAAGGATTATACTTGGGCAATGGGCCAAGCCCATTCTTCCCCTTCTTGCTCTCTTAGCCGCGGCACCCTTAGGCCCACAGGGAAAAACCCGTAACTTTTGTTAAGTTAAATATTCACATTTATTTATCGTGAATTTAATTATCGTGAACGTAACACATTTATAATATACATACGTAAGTACATGTTATTTGTTATCGTGACACGTGAAATATATTATAAATAGAAAGTTTTAATTTTATCGTATTTTCGTGTATTTACTGTTCATGTGTACTGTTCATGGTATTTTTATGCGGGTTTTACAACTCTTCCCCTCTAAAAGAACAATTCGTCTTCGAATTGGAAAAAACATAAACTGAAAGAAACATACCCAAATTAGAAGTGGAAATGAGGGTAAGAAGTCCGTATAGACTCCTCCGTCTCCCAAGCGGCTTCCCGCTCAGGATGATCCCTCTAGAGGATTTTGACGAAAGGGATCGTCTTCCTCCGCATGACACGATCTTGTCGTTCAAGAACTCTTTCGGGTTCTTCGACATATGAAAGATCCTCTCGAATCTGATCAAGCGGATACTGGACAACATGAACTGGATAATAATTGTATCCTCTGAGTAAGGACACATAGAACATGTTGTGAACGTGTGATAGCTGAGGCGGTAACGCTAAACGATATGACACTTCACCAACGCGTTCTATGATGTCGAATGGTCTGATAAAGCGAGGACTGAGCTTCCCTTTGATTCAAAAACGTTTAACTCCCCATGCAGGTGATACCTTGAGGAAAACGTGATCACCTACGTTGAAGGAAACATATCTACGACGTTTATCAGTATAGCTCTTCTGGCGAGCATGAGCCTCCTGAATTTTTGCCTTAGCGACAGCGACCTTCTCATTGGTCACCTCAATAATTTCTGGACCCTCATTTAGTCGTTTGCCCACCTGATCCCAACAGATTGGGGCGCGACACTTCCTTCCATACAACATCTCAAAAGGTGCACACTTGATGCTAGCGTGCCAGCTGTTGTTGTATGCAAACTCTAGTAGATAGATATAATCATCACAGCTTCCTGACCACTCTAGAGCACACGCCCGCAGCATGTCCTCCAATATCTGAATGGTACTTTACGACTGCCCGTCGGTCTGAGGATGAAAGGAAGTGCTAAGCTTAAGTCTGGTGCCCCAAGCTTTCTTCAGATTCTACCAGAAACGTGATGTGAAATGGGGATCTCTGTCAGAGATAATTTCTAATGGAGTACCATGTAGTCCATGATCTCCTTCTGAAAAGTGTCTACCAATTTGTTGACCGGATGCTCCTTGTGGATTGGCATGAAATGAGCAGATTTAGTCAATCTATCAACAATAACCCAGATGGCGTCGTTCTTCCTCTGAGTCATAGGAAGACCAGTAACAAAATCCATGGAGATTTTGTCCCACTTCCATGCTGGAATATCTAATGGTTGTAGTAAACCACTAGCCCGCTGGTGTTCGATCTTAACCTGCTGGCAGATCATACATTTAGAAACGAAGGTGGCAACATCCTGCTTCATACCACTCCACCAAAAATATGGCTTGATGTCGTGGTACATTTTGGTATAACCAGGATGTATGGTAAATGGAGAGCTGTGAGCTTCAGTCAGCACAGCTTACCTGAGTGTAGAGTCATCAGGAACCACTAGTCTAGTACCCTGGCATAAGATACTATCATAGTCAACACGAAACTCTGTCTGCTGATCAAGGTTCTGAATGATAGCCTAAATCTCACCATCATCCTTCTGAGCTTTCTTGATCCTAGAATGTAAGTCTGGTTCCACTCTAAGATTAGCCCAGTAACCGTGTTGTCCTCGTACACAAAACTCAATATCAGTCATCTCTATGTCACGGATGATCTCCTTCGCAATCCAGATGCCAACAATCATACCCGACCTTCTACTTAGAGCATCTGCCACCACATTCGCCTTACCAGGATGGTACTGAATGTTGGTGTCGTAATCCTTCAATAGCTCTAACCATCTCCTCTGTCTCATGTTCAGTTCCTTCTGAGTGAAGATGTACTTGAGACTCTAGTGATCGGTGAATATGTCACATGATTCACCATACAAATAATGTCTCCATATCTATAATGCGAAAACAACTGCTGCAAGCTCCAAATTGTGAGTAGGATAGTTTTCTTCATATGGTTTCAGTTGTCGTGATGCATATGAAATAACCTTCCCATGTTGCATGAGAACGCAACCTAGAACCTTTCCTGAAGCGTCACTATAGATCTGAAATCCACCTGAGCCAGATGGGAGAGTAAGAATAGGTGCAATCACTAACTTCTGTTTAAGATCTTCAAAGCTCTTCGCTCGTTCTTCCGTCTAGACGAATTTCTCTCCTTTCCTCATTATCTTAGTCAAAGGTAAGGCTAACCGTGAAAAGTTCTCTACAAACCTACGGTAGTAGCCAGCTAAACCAAGAAAACTTCTGACCTCAGTTGCAGATATATGTCTCGGCCATTTGGTGATAGCTTCGACCTTTGTAGGGTCCATGGTGATCCCTTCTACAAATACAATATGGCCCAGAAATGCCACCTTGCTTAACCAGAACTCACACTTGGAGAACTTGGCATACAGCTGCTTTTGACGAAGAATCTGCAAGACTGTACGAAGGTGTTCCTCATGTTCCTCCTTGGATTTGGAGAAAATCAGGATGTCATCAATGAACACGATAACGAACTTGTCTAGAAACTCATGGAAAACACGGTTCATCAAATCCATGAAGACAGCTAGAGAATTTGTGAGTCCTAATGGCATGACCATGAACTCGTAGTGCCCATAGCATGTACGGAAAGCAGTCTTAGAAATATCCTGCTCTTTAACCCGTAATTGATGGTAGCCGGACCTCAGATCGATCTTGGAGAAATACTTGGCGCCCTGAAGTTGATCAAAAAGGTCATCAATTCGCGGCAAAGGATAACGATTCCTAATCGTGATCTTGTTCAGTTCACGTAATCTATACACAAACGCATGTTGCCGTCTTTCTTCTTCACGAAAAGCACCAGTGCACCCCATGGCGATGCACTAGGATGGATAAAACCTCGTTCCAGAAGTTCCTGCAGCTGATATTTTAGTTCTTTAAGGTCTATAGGAGCCATGCGATAAGGAGCTTTAGAAATTGGTCTGCACCTGGGATGAGCTCAATTCTAAACTCGACTTCACGAACAGGTGGTATGCCAGGAAGTTCATCAGGAAGACGTCAGGAAATTCTGACACAATAGACTGATCTTGGATCGATGGAGACTCGGCAGTAATGTCATGAATATTGGCTATAAAGCCCTGACAGCCGTGTGTTAGTAATGCACGCGCCTCCATGGATGAAATAATTTGTACCGACCTCCCTGGCAGAAAACCATGGTGTATGTACTATGAAGATTTAACATCACCGAAGATAACTCGATAAGTGTGGCACTCTATCGTAGCCTGGTGTTTGGATAACCAGTCCGTGCCCAATATTAAATCAAAATCGCACAGGTCCAACGGAAGTGCATCAACTCTACGGCTCTTTCATCAAATTCTAAGGGAAGATCTCTGTACACCTGAGTGATTCGTACAGAGTCCCTAACAGGCGTGGAAATGCATAAGGCATTATCTAATGGCATAGGGGAAATCCTAACACGTACAGCAAAAGTAGCGGATATGACTGAATGAGTCGCTCTAGTATCAAACAAAACACATGCTGTCAAACCATTCATAAAGAGATTCCTAGTGATGGTACCTGAAGTCTTGTTCTCCTGATCTCTAGTAGTAGTGAACACACGACCAGAAGTAGGAGGTGGTTTGGTGTCGGCATGTCCAGAGGTGCCTTCTATCTCACCATGGTGACAATCCTTCTGCTGATGGCCTTGTTGGCCATACTTGAAACAACCACCAGTACCTCGCGCGACAAACACCAGAATGTCTGCGCGAACAAGTAGGACAGATAGGATGCGTAAATCCTCCAGCAGGCGTCTTAGCTAGCTGAGAGCCTGTGTCAGGATTACATGCATTAGACATGATCATGTAACATAAGAATGATTACATAGAAGGTTTAATAATTACCATATGAGGTAGAACGATTAGGCTGTGAACCTCTACGGTCTGATCCCTACCGTTGTTGTTGTTCCTGAATTTGAATCGCTGGAGTGTAAGAATACCATTGATGAGACTGCAATTATACATAGTCTCATCGTCCAAATCGGGCTTAAAACGCTTAAAATATCGTCAAAATACCCAAATATACGCTTGTGCTTGTTCATTGTGTATTTTAGGTACGGATATCGTGAAATCAACAAATGATCACAAGAATGAAGCAAGAACGAACACGGGAAACGAAGCCGCACAAGAAACCGTGCCCAAGTATGGAATTTACAAAATTGCCCTTGAAGTTTGAAGATTATACAAGATTGGTCCCTCAACTTTGGAAGACTTGTCATTTTAAACCCTTGCAAAACTCATATATTGCTTATGGGTCCCTTAAATGTCAAGATTGTACAAGAAAGGCCCTTGAAATATGTTGATATTGCATGTTAAGCCCTTGGAATAGATTTACAAAAGTTTTTGTGGCCAATGTTGGAAAAAGAAAACTTTTATACAAAGGGAAATGCATACTTGGCTGTTTAAACATGAAGTGACAAAACAATGGGAGTAGGGGGACTGAATCTGCCCAGACAACACAACTCCTCCTCACCACTCAGAGCATGACACATCACCACCCCCACCAATCCCACCTCCCCACGTCACACCCTCCATCCCAGTCACCATCCACTACCCTTTTTATTAAACTTTTTAAATAAACCTGTTTTATTTAACCAAAATTAGTGGGAAACAAAACATTTAAACACAAACTAAATCAAACCATACTATTTACCCACCCCTAATCCAACGAACCCTAAATCCCAATTACCCCTAATCAAAGGGTTTTTAACCCATAGTGTCTAGAATGATGATTTACCTTCATCTCAACAAAACCCACATCCCAAATCAAATAACCCGTGACTCCTATGGCCCACCACGTCCTCCCCTGCTCCCCTGTTGTGTCAAAAATAGCAAAGATGGAATCAAACAGCAATCCAACGGCTCCAATCACTTTTCTTCCTCCCCAAGATCATTTGAAGACAGCTGTATACTCAACATCATCACGTGAAGCCACATTTGACCAACACCAAAGGGCATTCAAGGAAATTCAGCAACTAGGGTTTTGTTGTTATATTTTTTTATTCATGTAATCTAGAATCTTCAGTAGTGTAGTATAAATAGGGGTGTGTTGTGCCCCTATTTTCTTTTGTTCCAGTTTTTTTGTAAAAAATCTTAATTTACTAATGAAAATGAAAGATTGAGTTTTTGCATAATTCTGAGTTCCTTATTAGTTTAATCTTTAATTTTCTCCATTTTAGTGTAAGACATTTAAAGGCTTAAGGTTTTCAAAGAAATTTCAGTAATTCGTTTTTTTTTGCTCAAGTGTTGTTGTTGAAATAGTTTTCAAATACTTGATGATTATATGATGAGGAAGTGAAAGTGGATTTGTCATGTAAAAATCAGTTTAGTGAAAGGTTTTTATAAAACTTTAGTTTGGTTTCATTGGTTTTGAGAAAAATCAATTTCAAGTTTTTTTCATTTTTTTAAGCAATAAGCTAAGAGCAGCTTATTTAATAAGCCTGCTCTATAGCTTATAAGCTTGTTTATCAGGTCACTTTTTCTGGGGGTTTTTTCTTGGCAGGTCAAAGTTTGCAAATTTGGAAGATATTTAAGGGTGTTTGGGACTACAGTAGTCCTCACCCTAGTTCTCTACATCAAAAGCTTTTCTCTACTGTCCATAAGCTCACAATAAGCTCAACCAAACCCTTTTGGAAGGCATTCAGCCAAGGTTAGGGCTTGAACCCCATTAGTCAAGTTTTTTTGAGTTTCGTTATGTGATTTATGTGCTCTTTGTTGATTACCTGTTTTTGTGTTTATTTTTTTTTTGATTAGGCTGTTTTAGCTTTGGTATGCATGTTAGAGTAGCTATAAATCAGTTTAAGCCCATTTGATATACATCTGGTGTGTGTTAGTTTTGATTTCTGAAATTTAAGAGGGTGTTTGGATTCGGGTTTTAAAACAAAGATTTGACAGATTGTTGTGTTGAAATCCACTATAACATACTTAATTAGTTGTAAAAGGATGATATAAGTCATAGGTTTTTAGTTTGGATAGGATTTAAAGCAAGTTGCATGTTAAAATTTGATAGAGTATAGCTTAAATTCATTTTGCCATTTTTCTGTTTTATTTTGTGTAAATTTGATCACCAATCTTGCATAATGATTAGTTGAGCTGCTTAACTAGGGATTGTAATCAATTGTATGTGATTTGGTTTAGTTTGGTGCAAGTTTCTAAGCATTGAAATTCGTGTTCTAGCAAAGTGCATTAGCAAAGTACCCCAGCCCTGTAGTAAGCATATCAGTAACATTTTTTTGGCCTGTTGGAGTGTGATTTGTGTGTTGTAGTTGTGTTTTTTACAGTTTTTACTGACTCCCTACACTCCACTGAGTGTAGGGGTGCCCCATTGTCCACGCAAAATTGATCCAATCTCAAGTTACAAGTCAAAAACCATACAGACCCACGTTTTCTGTATCATCAGTGGAAACTCAATCCCACTGCTAGTGTTACTTGTAGGATATGTAAATCTTGCTTATGTTTTAGAGAGAGAAAGAGATAGAGAGATGGTGAGAACACACACACTTAGAGAGAGAAAGTGAAAGAAAAACACTTTTCAACTATGTGTAAAATGAAGAACCACACACCCTCTCCATCTAAGGAGAGGGTTTATATACCTAAGCCCTTGTCATGGGCTTGGGCTTACATTTGGGCCGGCCTACACATGTTGTACGCTAGGCTTTGGTTTGTTTGATAAATAAAGATAAGTAACTAAACTACGAGATATTACATGGACTATCGTTGGAGTGACCGATCCTTCTTAATACGTAAAATGTATTTCCAACAATCTCCCCCTAAGGGAGGTCACTCCAAACAAGGGCATTACCCAAGTTACAATAATAAGATAAACCTAGCATACTATGCTTGTCTTGAGCTTATAGTCTTCATTTTTCTTTTCTTTTTCTTTTCAGGTGAACATGCTGATGTGATCATTGATATCAATCTTGAAAATTAATCTCTTGCCTTGATCTCGTGCATCCATCACTTGTGATCTTCGCCTCTTCGTGACACCATGTCCCACATACTTATACCTTCGTAATTCTTGAAAGCTTCAGAGTTCGATACAGCGGAAGACTTAACTTTTAGGCTTTCTTGAATTAGATGAGGTATTAAGTGCATAAAGTATAAGCATGCGGGGACGACTTCTTCTCGGATTCTGCAACGCCACCGTCTTCAAATGCCGCAACATAAGTAGACATGAACGAAATGGCTTTGAACATTTCATTCTAATTCGGTAGCATTTTACCTCCGGTCGGTAAAGACCGTTGGACGATATAAAATATCGTACTTGTGGCAGGTAGATTTAATTAAAAATCTCCTTGACAAGATTTCGCGGGTAAACCCATTCTCTTTACTCGACCGTCCAAAGCTGACTGCGAACGTAAAGAGTGAATCATTTGGATAAAATTATCCGCATGATTGAAGCCGTCAATTCTGATTCCTGGAACAAGTTTGATTCATTAAAGAATCGCACCATCGTTGCTTTCCAGTTGTCACGAGCTTGATTCATATTGAATCATGCAAGTTACCTACCAAGTGTTGTTTGATGTTAACACTAGAAGGATTTCCACTCATCACTGTGAACACTAAGGTATCACTCTGAGTGTTCTGGCAAGATCACTAGCGTAGAGGCCTGGAACGTGTTTAAATTCAGTTAAGAATTAAACCACTGTTGCTTTCCAGTTATCACAAGCTTGATTCATAAAGAATCGCACAAGTCACCTACCATGAGCTTTTTGATATTCGCTCAAGAAGGATTTCCATCTTCATTGTAAATACTTTCGTATTACTTAGATGTTCAGGCAAGATCATGAAGATTTTGCGTAGGACTCTTAAGATCTTTCTTACTTTTCACAGTGTGTGAAGAAGCAAGGAAATATGAAAGTGTGTCCTAATGAGATATTTGATGATCTCAAATGGCTCTAGACTCAATCGTGCATTTTGGATTTTTAGTGATCGGAGGCTGGAGAGGAGTGCCACCATTTCAATACCAATTTATTCGGAGTGAATAAATCATTAGATAATGTGTTGTCTCCGTGTGATTAAAACAAATATCTTTTAAGAGATATCTGAGTTAGCTGGGATGGGTTGTGCCTTGCATCACTGGATCCATGATGTCTGTCTTCAATATCAAGAATCATTAAACAATGATCTTAATAGCATATGTATTGACCCGGTTTCTGCCTAAGGTTGTAAGGAGAGCTTCTTTCTTTACACCCTTTATCTTTACAATTCTTTTTCATTCTTCAACCCCTTCAATGCTTACTATTACGTCATAACTAGCACCTTGTTGTGATTGTTCCAGTGCTAACTTAAGTACTTGGTCGGCATTCAGCTACATTCACAATCTTTTCTCCAACTTTCCTAAGGACTACTATTTCTAGCTATGGAATATCCTTGGGAAGATTCCTCCGGTTCTGGAAGAATCATAGGACTTAACCTATCCTACCATCCTTATGTCATCACAATCTTCATCGTCGTGAAATAAATGGGTTTTGGGTAAGTATATGTCACCATGAAAATCCACTTTGATATGCAAATCCGTTTTGCTCCCCCTTAACATATGCCACGATATTCAAAAACATTTCGCATATGTCGGGATGAGCCATCACATTAAGTCAAACCATTTGTGATAATATCCCATATTAAATCACATTTTCTCCCCCATATTAAAAATATTAAGCTAATAGATGTTTTTAATATCAATTGATTTAATGAAGTTTTAACAAAGGTTTTGGGAAGAAAAATGCAAGTCAATTTTATCTTCATGATATCAAACGTATGAGATATGATACCGATTTGTAACATGATCACATACTCACCATATTAGAAAAGAATTGACAAGGTTGGACCTGATAGATGAGAACATCATATGATAAGATCAAATGGTTCTTGTCAGCATATGTTGGTCTCCTCGTCACTAATGAAGAGATTTTGCTAGGTTGAATTGTTCGTTTCTCGGTATCTTAACGAATTGATTTCCGGTTCAAAGTACGACTCTATTGTTTTTGGTGAAACAAATATTTTGGGTGTTTTTAAAATAAAAAGTGCAAGACTTTAAAGTAAAGGGCAGGTAAATTAAATCTAAGACTAATTTAAAGTAAATGGCAAGTATTTAAAAGCATGAGGGAAAATTTAAAAGGCACTAAACGCATATAACGCAAACTTAAAACTACTAAGGCAAACTTAAAACGCAACTAAAACTTGAACTAAGGCAAGGGTAAAATAAATCTAAGGCAAATAAACTTAAAGTGCAACTAAGTAAAAAGGCGGGAAAGTAAAGCTTGAAAATTAAAAACAGAAAATTAAAAACAGTAACTTAAAAGAACCTGAAAAATAGCTCATCCGAAATAAACCTTCGTTCGGAGTAATCACTCATCCGAAATGTCACCTTCGTTCGGAATGATTCTTCTTCACTCAGAATATTCACCAAAATCCTTGATCCGGAATAAATACTTTATCCGGAATATGTCACTTATCCGGAATAAAGTCTTGATTCGGAATGTTGGTCCTTGATCCGGAATGAAAGGCTGATCCGGAATGTTTGCTATTCCGGATGAAACTCCTTGATCTGGAATATGCTGATCCGGAATATTATTCCGAATAGAACTCCTTGATCCGGAATATGTCACTTATTCCGGATGGAAGCCCTTGATCCGGAATATCCCCTTGATCCGGAATATTGGATATTCCGGATGAAACACCTTGGCAAAACTCTTGATCCGGAATGTTGACTTGTGGAAAAGAGATTTTGTTACCCTTTTTTATTTGTATTTATCATTCCTCGACTCACCCGAATTGATTAGCAATTATCGTAACGACTAGATTTGTTTTTGGTAAAATCTATTTTTGAAAATTTTTAACTAATTAAAACTATTTAATATTAAAATCTATTTTAATTCTATTTAATCTAATTTAAAAATTAAAACTATGTAAAAATTAAACCAATTAAAACTATTTTAAATGAAAGCTATTTTAATTAAAACTATTGAAAACTAGTTAACCAATTTTGAAATCTAATTAATTCTAATAAAACTATTTTGAAACTTAAATAAAGATAGACACTTTTTAATCTAATCTATTTTTTAAACAAGACTAAATAAATTGAAAACTAATTTAAATCTAAAATTTAAATAAGAATTTGAAACTACTATTAATCTAATAAGAACTTTTTAAATGAAATCTAAACTATTTTAAAATTAAAAAAAAGTAATTTAAATAAAATGTTTTTTTTATCTTTTTATTATTTTATAAAAAAAACTGAATTAACAAAATTTATATCCAAAATTAATAAAACTAAAAAAAAACTGTATTAAACTAATTTAAAGGAACCTGCCAGCTAATATTAAAAACCCTATATTATTTAAATTATGCATATGAATACACAAAAGAGAGACAAGAAGAGATGGTTATGCGTGTTAGCTGCTATGCGAGAGGTCAGGGGTTCGAGTCCCCTGACAAGCAAAATTTTTGTTAATATTTTTTTTTTTTTTTTTTTTTTTTTTTTTTTTTTTGGAATTTAAATCCAACAGACCAATGGGATCTGTGATATCAGTAGAAATAGCAAATCACACAACCAAATAAGCAGTGACAGAATATATCCATTAAGCAAAACAACCCAAAAAGAACAAATAAGCTATATAAGCCACTCAGCCTATCGAATAAGCAAATTACAGTTCTAAATAATATAAACTAGAAAGGCAAATAAGCTAGAACATATAAACTAATAAGCAATAAAACTAAACTAAATAAGCTAAGCTAACAAAAGCTAAAAAAAACAGAACTAGACAACTTGAAATCCAAACAAGTCAATCGAAGCTAGCAACTAAAAGAAGATTCAATTCCTACACAAACTGAATAATCTTAAAACAATACATTTATCCAAACTGTGAAAACTAAAAACAATTCAAACAAATCAAAAATCTAACTAAATAAAAAAATTTAACCGAACAGTAAATTATCAATAGCAGATTATCAAAAATAAAAAATAAAAATAAATAAATAATAATAACTAAAAATAAAATTAATAAGCAGACAATAGAATAAGCATATCTCGAATTCAAATAAGCAGAGTAATAACCAAAACATGAACCGAATCAAATAACTCAAGCAGATCAAATAAAATTAAACACAAATTAAAATAAAAAGAAGATTATAAAACCTTGAGGCGAAAACCGTTGGGTCGAAGTAACGCGCTGAGCGTACTTGTGAATCGAACGAACTGTCACCTCCTTCAATTCTCAACCTCCCAAACACTCCTTCGAACCAAATGATTTGAACTTCTCGAACAATATTCTTTTTTTTTTTTTTTTTTTTTTTTTTATAATGATAATAAGAACAGTAACTAAAACAATTTTCAAGATTGAAATAAATTGAACTTGCACGAAATTAAAATGACACGAATTAAATTAAAATTGACTTTTTCATTAATAAAAATAATTAAAAAAAACTGGAAATTGAAATTACAAGATTAAATCTATAACTAAATCTATTTTACCCTACTCCTAATTAAATTAAAAAAAACTGAAAATAAAAAGTATAGAAAAGCTATCCTAACATTACAGATTTGGGGTTTTTATAGGAAAACCCTAAAACCATTTTCCTTGGTGCCCACGGAGTAAAATCTTGATCGTTCAATCTCTTCTCTTTCCTTCTTCACTTAATCAACGGATGACATTTATCTTGAGCCTTTTTTCACTCGGATTGCCACGGTGGATTTAAAGATAGGACCACTTTGTGATTGCTCCGATATTCATGGGGGTTTTAAATGGATTCGTGTGAATCACACGATTAAGTGAAAAGCCCCATTTTTTTAAGAGTAAAAATTGGGTGATGGTTATTTAGGGTTTTGAAGGTAAAAGATATGGTGCGTGTGTTTTGGGAGGAGAAAGATGGGTGCACCTAGTTTATGACGTAAATAATAATGGGGTGGGTTAAAAACTCGTTTTTTTTTTTTTTTATTGTGTTGTGGGGAAATTGATAAACACGTGTGTAGGTGTTTGACTGTATTTGTGAGTTACTTTGTCAAAACAAGAATAAATTCTTCCATCCCATTAAATCAAAATGGGCTTAGGCCCAAGGTCATTATTCCATCCGTCTATATTACTTAGATTTGGGCTTAATTGGGCTATTTGATGTTAAAATAGATAACTTGTTTTTGTTAATGGGCTTTTAAGCCCATTAGATCCAATGTGGGACCCACAAGTCCGATAACTTCGATAAATTAATTCCCCGAACAAAACGACTTGTTTTTTTTTTTTTTTTTTTTTTTTGGCCTTTCGCTCTTTTCTTCAAAATTGTGTCGACTTTGCCGGTTCTCGTGAACTTGGGCACATTTTGGTCTTTTGACTTTGTCTTCGTCTTTTCTTGGACTTTTCTTCGACTTTTGATCGTGAAATCCCGTGTTTTCTCTTCTTTTGATCATTTGTACCTATTTTAACACAAAAACACAAAATCACGCGTAATTCCGACATTTATGATATAAAACATATGATTAGGTCTCGTTTTTCCTTGATTTTAGTGGCAAAAGGATAAGTGTTTTCACACTTATTAAATCCCCTACACTTGACCATTGCAATGACCCCATGCAATGCATTATTTTAAAGCATAAAGTACATTTTTCTCATAATCAATCCATCTCGGCCTATATTATTATTACTACTACTAATACGATAAAAAGATAAGAACTTTAAAAGGAGATAAAAGTTAAAACCATTTATTAACTTGGAAATTATTTGAGGGAGAAACTCGTTAAGAAATCTAAGACTTAAATTAGGGCTTTGGTGTCATGAATATTAATCATCCTCAAGTTTCACGTTCCCCATACTAAGCATAAAAACGAGATCATTGTTATTACAAGTTAGCACAACTAACACATACTCATGTGGTTTAGTTAATCACTTAGACCCCCTTATTCCTACGGTGTATCTCTTGTATTTTATTTTTTTTGTCTTGAATGATCACGAGGATGCATTTTTGACTTATTTCGATAATTTATTAAGGCCGAAAATAAAGTGGGACGATTTAATCAATAGTTAGCTAAAGGACAAAATCTTTTAAAACTGCTTCTCGAAACCTCAAAAAGTTCATATCTTGGCATAACTCGTTTCACGATTTGAGACCTCTCTCGGACCGATATTTGGCTTGTACTTCAAACTTCAAATCTTGAGAGACGATCTTGAAATTATGGTCTTCTCTTCATTTTGGTATACATCTTCATAAGGAGTGAAAGATGCTTCAAACGTTGACCACGACTTCTTCATTTATCCTCTTCTTTATTTAGGATTTTGATATACAACGATCCGCCTCCTTTTCGGACTTGGATCTATTTATCCTCATACCTTGTTAGGGTCTTTTTGGATAGACTTCTCCATGATCTTTAGGGGAGTAATTGCTTCTCGTCGTGTGTCTCGATCCTTCATATTGATTTGGACTAATGATCTTCACATCATCTTAGGATCTTTAGCAAAAAAAAGTGAATCCTCATGCCTTGTTAGGGCCTTTTTGGACTCGGGTATCCTCATGCCTTGTTAGGGCCTTTTTGGATAAGCCAATCTTCGCGTCCCGTTTCAATAAGTTATGCCTTGGCTATGAACTCTAATTAATACCGAGCAACTTTTAAACGATCTTGTGCTAGAAGCTAAGTAACCTTTTAAATCGTACAACCTTATTTATTGCAAATATATTTATTAACAAGTGATGGGAGAAAAAGTTCATAATTAACTCACATAAGTTAATGAAAGAATACCGAACTTATAATTAACTCTATCATCTCTCGTTCTCCACAATTTAAAATCTCAAGGAATGAGACTCGTGGATGCTTAGCCTAATAAACCAATTAAGGTCCATATGGTTAAGGATACTAGCTAGAGTAAACTTGGATAAGTAAACTCGGGTTGAGTCAAAATATTCACGACGGGCCTAATATATCAAAGATAACTAAACTTGTTAAAACCATTTTATTTATTTATTTATTTTTGACTTTATTCTTGAAATGGAAATTATTATGATGCGATAATAAAAGGAAAGAAAATAAATAAAAATACTACTAAGCCAAAATAGATCAAAAATTTGAAAAACGTTGAAAATTTTTAAAATTTTCCGGTTAAATGGGGTCAAATTCATGGAAAAGGCCACTAAAATTTCGATAGAAATCCCCCCTACACTTAATATAAACATTGTCCTCAATGTTTAAGCATGTGGGAGAATAAACTCCCCTACACTTATGACATTGAGTATGTTGTTTAAAATCGAGCTAAGGAAGGGACAAGTAAAGTGATTACATTTATTTGTTTTATTTATATACAAGATTGAATCACAATAGCAAAAACTTATCGAAGGAACCGGGTACACGGGTAACATGGGAACACGGGTCTCGTCAAAAGTACCAAAAGTGGATCATCAAAGCACATGTACCTACACAATCACAACACACAAAACAAACAACCTACACGGCTCCCCCCTACACTTATTGTAGAAAATAGATAGAAAAATAGATAATAGATAGATCATCGGGTTGCCTCCCGAGAAGCGCTTGTTTTTGTTAACCGAGTCACGAGCCTGACTCGACCCCGAATTAAATGGTCCATGGGGAAGCCTCGAATGTGATACCGGGATCAAAGATCTTGTCCTCGGTCCCGGAGGAACATAATAAATGAGAGGCGGGAGGATAAGTCATGAAAGGGAGAAAAGTCCGCTCAACATACGAGAAGTATGTGAGGTCATGATCCACGGGAGGTGGGGTGGGTAAAGGAAACAAATTGTCATCCCCCAAAGACATAGGATGGTCACTAATCGGCGAAGCCGTAAAGGTATCAATCAAAGAATGGTCAATGTCACCTCCCGGGTCAAAGCACTCATCCTCATTTCCCGGTGTGAAATGAGGAGAGTAAAAGCGATACATCACTTGCTCGGGTGTGCACGCGGTAGGACGGGGTGGCAACATAATATGAGAAATATCAGAGGACATGTCTACCACCAGCGTCACCTCACTAGACCGAATCAAACGGAAAGTAGGGTCAAATTTCTCCACCTCCTCTACGATGGGAGGTGGCATGGCTAACAACGAATGCTCATTAATAGCAAGAGAGTCGGAGCTATCAATGTCCTCAATCCCCTCTTCAAAGATAGGATTCATCTCACTAGAGATGTAGGCGTCATCAAAATCAAATAAAGGGTTCGAATAAATCTTGAAATTTTCCTTCGGAACGTCTTCATCGGATAGTGACTCGTCATCACTAGAAGTAAAATCATCATTGAGATAAAAAATGGGATTAGAGAAAGCCAAAGAATCGTTTCCCAAGATGTCGGTGGGAGGTAAAGAGTCATCACTAGAAAGAGATTCACACTCATCGTCACTATCGGAAGCAACCGTAGGCTCACTTTGGATTGGAATAAGAGTCTCGTCACAAGGAATAGTGATAAGACCCTCATCCCCCATGATGAGAGAGGCATCGGGCTCCGTAGTAGAAGAATCGAGAATAGGAGTGGTAGAATCCTTAGGCTCGAGAGACGGCAAGTCGAGAGAAGGAATTACAATTGCACTAGGACATTGAGCACAAAGATCATTCCAAGAAATAGTATTCTCATCGTCATCATCATCATCATAATAGTAAGAACGCACAGGAGGAGGAGTATAATCACTAAGATTAGATACTTGCTCTTGTCGTTGTCGTTGTTGCTCCTCCAAAGTCTCGGTCAGTCGAATTAAGCCGTCATGAAGTTCCCAAAGAAGGGCTTTTCTTTCGTCATTCAAAGCATTGATTTGTTGAATTCTCTGAGAGGATTGATGATTGATGGTGGGATGTGGGGGTTCAAAATTTTGAAAACCGGAATTATAGCACGGATGTGGCTCATAATTCATTGGTTGACAATAAGAAGTATCGTGAGGGCCCCCACAATGATTGCAACACGGGTATTGAGAAAAACCCGGTTCATGTTGCGGATAGGGATGGTCATAGACGGGAGGTGAGGAGAAAGTATTGTAAGAGGAGAAGTACGAATTTGTTGAATTGCAAAATGGACAAAATCCAAATTGTGTATTGTCGATATCAAAACCACACCGCTCAAAAATACACCATTGACATGTTTGAAAACCATGCCATGGTCTTCCACACCGAACGCAAGACGAATCCATGAAGAATTAAAAATAAGAGGGGTTGAGAAAAGAATTAAACAGAAAAGAGGATAAAGAAGAATATTTTTGTATTTTTTAGAAAAATATATATACACACGAAAAATCGAAAGAAATCGAACTAAAAATTAACACTAATACGTAATATTTTTGGTGTAATACTTTTAGGAAAAAGTATTACTTTTGATTTTTTTTAATTTTTTTTTTTGGTGCAATTCTTAGGAAAGAAATTGCTTTTGTGATTTTTTAATTTTTTTTGTATTTTTAAGTTTTTGTTTTTTTTGTGTTTTTGATTTTGTTAACAAGAAACGTAACGTTCAAAAAATGAACGGATCCCAAAATCCAAAACGTCGTTACGATAAATCGTCAATCGTACGAGCGAAGCGGCAGCGGCGCCAATTTGGAAAAGAGATTTTGTTACCCTTTTTTATTTGTATTTATCGTTCCTCGACTCACCCGAATTGATTAGCAATTATCGTAACGACTAGATTTGTTTTTGGTAAAATCTATTTTTGAAAATTTTTAACTAATTAAAACTATTTAATATTAAAATCTATTTTAATTCTATTTAATCTAATTTAAAAATTAAAACTATGTAAAAATTAAACCAATTAAAACTATTTTAAATGAAAGCTATTTTAATTAAAACTATTGAAAACTAGTTAACCAATTTTGAAATCTAATTAATTCTAATAAAACTATTTTGAAACTTAAATAAAGATAGACACTTTTTAATCTAATCTATTTTTTAAACAAGACTAAATAAATTGAAAACTAATTTAAATCTAAAATTTAAATAAGAATTTGAAACTACTATTAATCTAATAAGAACTTTTTAAATGAAATCTAAACTATTTTAAAATTAAAAAAAAGTAATTTAAATAAAATGTTTTTTTTATCTTTTTATTATTTTATAAAAAAAACTGAATTAACAAAATTTATATCCAAAATTAATAAAACTAAAAAAAAACTGTATTAAACTAATTTAAAGGAACCTGCCAGCTAATATTAAAAACCCTATATTATTTAAATTATGCATATGAATACACAAAAGAGAGACAAGAAGAGATGGTTATGCGTGTTAGCTGCTATGCGAGAGGTCAGGGGTTCGAGTCCCCTGACAAGCAAAATTTTTGTTAATATTTTTTTTTTTTTTTTTTTTTTTTTTTTTTTTTGGAATTTAAATCCAACAGACCAATGGGATCTGTGATATCAGTAGAAATAGCAAATCACACAACCAAATAAGCAGTGACAGAATATATCCATTAAGCAAAACAACCCAAAAAGAACAAATAAGCTATATAAGCCACTCAGCCTATCGAATAAGCAAATTACAGTTCTAAATAATATAAACTAGAAAGGCAAATAAGCTAGAACATATAAACTAATAAGCAATAAAACTAAACTAAATAAGCTAAGCTAACAAAAGCTAAAAAAAACAGAACTAGACAACTTGAAATCCAAACAAGTCAATCGAAGCTAGCAACTAAAAGAAGATTCAATTCCTACACAAACTGAATAATCTTAAAACAATACATTTATCCAAACTGTGAAAACTAAAAACAATTCAAACAAATCAAAAATCTAACTAAATAAAAAAATTTAACCGAACAGTAAATTATCAATAGCAGATTATCAAAAATAAAAAATAAAAATAAATAAATAATAATAACTAAAAATAAAATTAATAAGCAGACAATAGAATAAGCATATCTCGAATTCAAATAAGCAGAGTAATAACCAAAACATGAACCGAATCAAATAACTCAAGCAGATCAAATAAAATTAAACACAAATTAAAATAAAAAGAAGATTATAAAACCTTGAGGCGAAAACCGTTGGGTCGAAGTAACGCGCTGAGCGTACTTGTGAATCGAACGAACTGTCACCTCCTTCAATTCTCAACCTCCCAAACACTCCTTCGAACCAAATGATTTGAACTTCTCGAACAATATTCTTTTTTTTTTTTTTTTTTTTTTTTTTTATAATGATAATAAGAACAGTAACTAAAACAATTTTCAAGATTGAAATAAATTGAACTTGCACGAAATTAAAATGACACGAATTAAATTAAAATTGACTTTTTCATTAATAAAAATAATTAAAAAAAACTGGAAATTGAAATTACAAGATTAAATCTATAACTAAATCTATTTTACCCTACTCCTAATTAAATTAAAAAAAACTGAAAATAAAAAGTATAGAAAAGCTATCCTAACATTACAGATTTGGGGTTTTTATAGGAAAACCCTAAAACCATTTTCCTTGGTGCCCACGGAGTAAAATCTTGATCGTTCAATCTCTTCTCTTTCCTTCTTCACTTAATCAACGGATGACATTTATCTTGAGCCTTTTTTCACTCGGATTGCCACGGTGGATTTAAAGATAGGACCACTTTGTGATTGCTCCGATATTCATGGGGGTTTTAAATGGATTCGTGTGAATCACACGATTAAGTGAAAAGCCCCATTTTTTTAAGAGTAAAAATTGGGTGATGGTTATTTAGGGTTTTGAAGGTAAAAGATATGGTGCGTGTGTTTTGGGAGGAGAAAGATGGGTGCACCTAGTTTATGACGTAAATAATAATGGGGTGGGTTAAAAACTCGTTTTTTTTTTTTTATTGTGTTGTGGGGAAATTGATAAACACGTGTGTAGGTGTTTGACTGTATTTGTGAGTTACTTTGTCAAAACAAGAATAAATTCTTCCATCCCATTAAATCAAAATGGGCTTAGGCCCAAGGTCATTATTCCATCCGTCTATATTACTTAGATTTGGGCTTAATTGGGCTATTTGATGTTAAAATAGATAACTTGTTTTTGTTAATGGGCTTTTAAGCCCATTAGATCCAATGTGGGACCCACAAGTCCGATAACTTCGATAAATTAATTCCCCGAACAAAACGACTTGTTTTTTTTTTTTTTTTTTTTTTTTTGGCCTTTCGCTCTTTTCTTCAAAATTGTGTCGACTTTGCCGGTTCTCGTGAACTTGGGCACATTTTGGTCTTTTGACTTTGTCTTCGTCTTTTCTTGGACTTTTCTTCGACTTTTGATCGTGAAATCCCGTGTTTTCTCTTCTTTTGATCATTTGTACCTATTTTAACACAAAAACACAAAATCACGCGTAATTCCGACATTTATGATATAAAACATATGATTAGGTCTCGTTTTTCCTTGATTTTAGTGGCAAAAGGATAAGTGTTTTCACACTTATTAACTTGATCCGGAATAAAAGGATGATCCGGAATGTTTGCTATTCCGGATGAAATGCTTGATCCGGAATAATGAATTATTCCGAATGAGGACTACTGATCCGGAATGTTGAATATTCCGGATGAACGACTTTGATTCGGAATGCAAGAATATTCCGGATGAAGGCCTTGATTCAGAATATATAATATTCCGAATGAACGACTTTGACACAGAATACCCACAACACAATTCCTTCACTAGAGCAACCTTGGCTTGATCCGGAATGTTTTCCTGGGAAAGATACAGTAACAGAAAACGCGAAGAACAAGGAAGAACCAAGATATACGGATCTAATCAAAACTAAACAAAATCAACCACAAGATTAAATCAAACTAATCAAATAACATCTACTAATCATAAACAAACAATCCAAAACAATCAAACTAACAAATATAACCAAAATAATCAAAACTCACTTTGATCAAATCAATAAAAATAAGAACATGAACATGAACAAATAAACATAAAGATTAAATATTAAAGAAAGGTAGAATGAGAGATAAACAATAAAAATAAATATTGACAAGAATTAAAAGAACACTTACTTGAAATTAAATGTATTTAAGGTGCAAGACAAGGTATTTAAATGAACATGAAATTAAATGACAAGGTAATTAAAAGTGAAAGAAATAGTTTGTCAAGCTATCCAACAAAATGAAAATGAATCTAGTCTAATCTATATATAGGGGAGATTAAGGAGTGCTTAGGAAGCTTCCTCCTTCTTTCTTCTTTTCCTTAATTGCACACTTAAATTCTTGTCTTCTTAATCTTTTGTTAATCTTGGACTTTAATGACTTTGTCTCGGGATTTCTTTGAACTCGTCTTGTAATTCTTCAATAAATTAGACTTGAGTTCTTCGGCTTTTAGTAAACTTCCGTCTTTTGACTTTTTCTTCGATAAATCTTCAAAAATGGTCTTGGACTTCCGCTCTTTTTGCACTCTTGACTTCTTGACTTCGTCTTTCGTCTTTTTCTTCGATAAAAGCCCGTGAATGCCCGTGTTTTCTCCCTTTTTCACAGTTTCGTCCTAAATCACAACAAAAACACAAACCACGCATAATTCCGACATAAATGACATAAAATACACGTTTTGGCTCGGTTATTATTGTAATTAAGTGGTAAAAAGGATGGGTGTTTACACACCTATCAGTCACGTCTGAAGTCATCTCTTGACACCACATGTATGATTGGTATTCTTGTCTTGACACCAGTTTGTGAGCTTGGCACGTTCGGCATCGAAGATTCTGAATGCTTGACAATTGCTCCCCCTCAATTGTTAACCCGTGTTCTATTGAAAGAGCTGTATTCGTCGGTTGAGTAGTCGCATCGTCGAGTATGTAGATACCAGTTGTAGAGATGATAGCTTCATAAAAACAAGACTTCTCTTGTTTTAACAAATAAATGCACTGAAACGTACATTGATTTGTGTGAGACAAAGTTATAAAGTAAACTTGATCCCTTACAAGGTTTTAAAGTAAACCTTGCCCGAGAAAATTAATTCCCATTGTGAGCCAAAGCTTTCATAAGAAATACTTGACTTTAATATGAAAACCGGGTTGCAGTCAGAAATAACTACAAGCCATTTAGGCATGTTTTATGAAATATTTACAATTTTTGTATGAACTCTATTTATGGCGCCGTGTCAATATTAATCGACATTTCTAAGGCCGTAAATATTATCGTACCAAAAGACATGCCTTTGAAAAATAAAGTAAAAAATATTTTTGGAATTTTCTAGATTTTTCAATTTTTATGGTTTTTATATGGTTTTATATTTTTGTATTTTGCTTTTGTGGATAAAAATATAAACAATATATACAAATGATCACCAAGGATACGGAGAATAGTTTTACCACCACTATTCTTTCGCTTCATCTGCCAGTTCCTTTAGAGTCTCAGGCGAGAAAGTTCTCATTCCTAGCTTGTCGGCCAAAATTCAATTCGAGCGCGATCTAAAGCCTTCGTGAAAATATCCGCCAATTGATACTCAGGTCGGACAAAGTAAAGCTCGATCACTCCATTTTCCGCTTGCTCCTTGATGAAGTGGTAGCGAATGTCAATGTGCTTTGACCGGGAGAATTGAACGTTGTTTCAGCATAAGGCAATAGCACTCTTGTTGTCACAGTACATCGGAATTTTGTTGAAACCTAGACCATAGTCGGTTAATTGCGATCTCATTCAAAGAATTTGAGCACAGCAACCGGACATAGCTATGTATTCTGCTTCCGTACTTGAAATTGTAGCGCTTTTCTGCCTTTTCGATGCCCAACTGATTAGTCGATCTCCTAGTAGTTGCAAAGTTCCACTCGTGCTACGCCTTGTATCTTGACAACCCGCGTGATCCGCATCTGCATATGCCATAAGTGCAATCGAAGAGTCCTTCGAATGCCAAAGTCCCCGATTAATGGTTCCTTTAAGATATCGAAAGATCCGTTTCACAGTGGCCAAGTGTAACTCAGTAGGCCTAGTTTGATACCGAGCACACATACATATAGCAAACTGAAGATCGGGTCGACTAGCTGTGATATACAGAAGAGTACCGATCATACCACCATAAAGTGTCGGTCAACGGCAACTCTATGAGGATCTGCATCGAGCTTAGTTCGTTCCACCATTGGAGTATCCACGGGGTCGCAAGATTCCATCTTATATTTCTTAAGCGATTCAAGGGCATACTTGGATTGATTGATAAAGATGCCTCTGGGACTCTGAGATATCTGAAGACCTAAGAAGAATGATACCTTGCCCATCATTGACATCTTAAACTTGGAAGACATGAGTGTCCCAAATTCGTCGGATAAGGTTTGGGTCGAGGCAGCAAATATAATATCATCAACATATATTTGTACCATAATCATATCTTTACCTCGTTTCTGAATGAACAGCGTGGGATCCACCTTGCCTTCAGCGAAGCCTTGTTAATGAGGAATTGTGACAATAGATCTTGCCATGCGCGTGGAGCTTGCTTCAACCCATAAAGAGCCTTCTTAACCTTGTACACATGATTAGGATAATTAGGATTCACAAAACCATCTGGTTGTTGAACATAGACCTCTTCCTTGAGTTCACCATTAAGAAATGCCGTCTTCACATCCATCTGATAAACGATCATATTCATATGGGCCGCATAAGCGAGGAATAGTCGAATAGCTTCCAAACGGGAAATAGGTGCAAAGGATTCCATAAAGTCGATGCCCACTAATTGCTTGTATCCACGAGCCACTAGACGAGCTTTGTTCTTCAATATTCCGCCTAACTCATCGAGTTTCACCTTGTAAACCCATTTCAAAGTGAGTAACTGTACTTGATCCGGGCATTGGACAAGTTCCCAAACTACAAGACGTATGAATTCGTTAAGTTCTTCTTGCATAGCTTCTATCCAACAAGATTGAGTAAAAGCTTGTTGCCATGTCTTAGGTTCAACTTCAGTGAGAAAAGCATCAAAATGACAAAACATTGCACTTTCTTGTAACTGACTTCGTGTGGATACCGGACGATTAGGGTCACCAATAATAGAATCTATAGGATGATCCTTTGTCCACTTGCTGTCATGTTCACGAATCCGTGGATTGGAGTAAACTGTAGAAGGAGCTTCCTCTGAGGTGGACGACCCGACTTGATTAGGGTTGGGAATAGGTACACCAAAGAATGGAAGATCACGCATTTGAGTGAATTCTAAGTCGTGATCATCATCATCCTCTTCATCATCAATAGGCATGACATGGGTAGTTGAAACATGTGTTGGTTGAGAATTACTCGTTGAAGGTATATCTTGACCAATTGTAGTTGCAGATGTGTCTGATTGTGCTTCGGTTGCTGGAGCGACAACTTCGGTTACCGGAGCTATTACCTCAGGTTCTGGAGCAACAATACTTGGAGGAGTAAAGAATTCATCAAAGAACGGTTGAAACAACGTATCCCATTCATTCCTAGTAGGGGGTGTAAATGATGATGAAGTGGGGTTGTTTGGGACAAGACCAGAACTAATGTTACTGGGTCCCATTTCATGAAGTGCGGGTTCAGAGCTGCTTTGCTCATAAGCCATTGCTGTCAGCTCATCAAAATCAACATTCATAGTTTCAAGGATCTTGCGAGAGTTACGGTTGTAGATTCGGTATGCTTTCTTTGTGGGTGCGTAACCAATGAAAATACCAATATCAGCCTTTGGTTGAAGTTTTCCCAAATTGTCACCATCATTATTTGGATAGCAAAGAGAACCAAATACATGAAGATATGATAAATCTGGTACTTTTCCATGGAGAAGCTCATAAGGTGTTTTACCATGGCGTTTACGAATTAGTGACCGATTTTGGGTGTACACTGCGGTAGATACGGCTTCTGCCCATAAAAACAATGGAGCCATTGCGTAAATTAACATCGTTCGAGCAGCTTCCATAAGTGTGCGATTTCGCCTTTCAACTTGTAGTGCGAGCAACGGATGTTTCATGTGAAATGCCAACTTCTTCATAATAATCACGCAAAATTTGATTCACAAATTCGGTTCCATTATCTGTATGAATGCGTCGGACAGTAGTGTTGAGACTCACTTGAATCATCTTGAGAAATCCGATGATGAACTTAGGTGCCTCATTTTTTGCTTTAAGAAATTTCACCCATGTAAACCGAGAGTAATCATCGAAAATGACGAGGATGTACTTTTTGCCACTAAGACTTTCAACACGCATTGGCCCACAAAGATCCATATGCAAAAGATAAAGTTTCTCTTGGTTGGTGTCTTCCGTCTTGGGTTTGTAAGATTTCTTAGTGCTTTTCCCCATTGTACAGGCGGAACACAAATGATCCTTGTGAAATGAAAGTTTAGGAAGACCACGAACAAGTTTGTTTTTCGCCAAATGATTAATAGCGTCAAAGTTAAGATCAGATAACCGTCGATGCCATAACCATGACTTAGTCTTTGATGCTTTGGAGAGAAGACATACGGGAGAAGCGGCCATCATGTCTTATAGAGACAAAGTATACAAATTATTCCCTCGAGTACTAATACAAGAAATTTTCATTGGGGTTCAGTATTCATCTTGGTATCTTCTCGAATTGATCACAGCTCAAAGTGGAATGGTTGTTCTTGGTGACAAATAGGGGGTTTGGTTTTTTATTCTACTAAAAAGGTCAATGAATGAAGTAAATAAAGATTTAAACCAAAAAAACAGTTAATGAAATCAAACTTGAATTTAAATTAAACAATTAAATGATTAAACAGTAAAATAACCTTACTGAAGAAATGCTCTATTCGGAATAATGATCATGCGTAATAAATGGTGCTATTCGGAATAAAAGGCCATCCGGAATAATATGCTACTCGGAATAATTAAGCTATCCGGAATAAATGGCTACTCAGAATAAATATGCTATTCGGAATAAAAGACTACCCGGAATAAAAGTCCTACTCGGAATAAATATGTTACTTGGAATATGGGCTATCCGGAATAATAAATAATCCGGATGGAGAAACTCTATGCGGAATAAAAAGGCTATTCGGAATAACTGAGCTACTCGGAATAAATGGGCAATCCGGAATAATAAATATTCCGGATGGATAAATGATAGGTGTGAAAACACCCATCCTTTTACCACTTAATTCTGGCTAAAACGAGACCAAAACACGTATTTAATATCATTTGTTTGGAATTATGCGTGGTTTTTGTGTTTATTGTGTTTTCAGAGTCAACCGGATGAATAATGAAGAAAACATGGGATTGCACGGGCTTTATCAAGGAAAAAGACTCAAAGACGAAGTCTATTGTCCAAGAGATGCAAAAGATTTGAAGTCATTGTGCCTATTTGAAGATTTATCGAAGAATAGAGCCAAAGATGGAAGATTCATATATGTCGAAGAACTCGAGTCTATAAAACAATAGATTATAAGACGAGTTGGAATAATTCACCGACACTTCTCAAATCCAAAGTGGAAACGTTTATTTAAAGATGCGTGAAGACTAAAGAAGAAAGAAGAAAAAAGGAGCCCAAATCAAAGCCCAATCACAAAGCCCACCACCATTACACACGCCTATATAAAGGCCTTACTTCACAAATTTCACACACTTAGCTTAGCTTAGTTTTCATTCTCTCTAATTTTAGAGAGAGCAAGTCTTAAACTTTCTCTCACTAGAGTTCATCTTTTTCCATTCAAGATCAAAACTTTGTATTACCTTTTCATTAATCAAGTTCAAGTTTTTATCTTTTAATCTTTAATCTCATCCTTCCTTTCTTTTACTTTTATTGATTTTGGTACAAATCTCGTATGATCCGTGTTGTTCATCAATGATTTGTGCTTCAAAAGTTAATTACTTTTTATGTTTCATTAAGTTTATACACTAATAAGCTTTAAGATCCTTGTTCTTTTTGGCTTATTGGTTGATTTAGCTTTATTTGCTTTTTAAAGTTTTATAAAAAGTTCATCTTTTAATTGATTTGATTTAAAAGTTATTTATTTTGAGTTTAGCAAAGTTGTTTTTAGTGCTTATTTGATCAGTATTTTATTGGATTCGAGTTAGTTTTGGGTTTTAGCTTATTCCATAAGCTTATTTCCTTGGCTTTTCTCTCGAAATTGCTACATTTTCGGAAAGGGCAAAGCCCTTTTCCGACCTTACATTCCGACCGTACACATCCCCTCTTTCCGATCGCACGATCGGAAAAGGGTTTTGGTTTTCCGATTGTTGCTATTGTCCTTATTCCGATTGGTAAGTTTCGTTAGTATTCCGATTGTAGCTTGTTGCCCACATTCCGATTGATGTTATTTCGTATATTCCGATTTGCCCTTCTTCAACATATTCCGATTAGTGTGATTTAGACTATTCCGATTGGATCTTGCCCTATATTCCGATTCTGCCCTACTTCTCATGTATTCCGATTGACTACATATTTACGACATTCCGATTATTAGCTTTTCGTTGCATTCCGATCACCCCCAATCGGAATATATTCCGATTGGTGTATTTTTTTTCCTTATTCCGATTCAGCTTATTTTGCTTCGTTCCGTTCTTACTTTCTTTTAGTAATTTTCAATTAAGTTCTTATTTTTCACAAAGTTTTCCAAAAGTTAGATTTTATAGAGTGTCCATTTATTTTTCTAATAATATCTTTAAAGTTTTCAAACGTTAATCATTTAAGTCTTTAACTTTACTCTTCGACACTTAATTTCTTGTCATTAGTTTAAAATAGATAAACAAACCAACCACTTTTTATTAACCAAGAACAAATCATTCCACTTAAGGCCGAGATCAATTCGAGAGGACTGAGAGACAAATTGAACCCCATACAAAATCTAAGTATCAATAAACTCTATTCGGAATACAAAATGAACAATGCTTATACGGAATAAACGATTGGTTCGGAATATCTGGGGAAATGAAGAACAGAAACAGCAAGAAAACAGGGGAAAACGAATCTATCAAAAATCAACCAAGTTTTTAACCAAATCTTAAACAAAACTAATAACAAATCATCTACTAACCATAAACATCAAATCCCAATCATAAAAACACAAAACCCACTAACTTTTGAAGATCAAAATCAACTAAATAAGAACTTTAGAACTTTGAATAAAAAGATGAAGATGAACAAGATGAATGAAAAGATTATATTGATGATTAAGGTTTAAACAATCAAAAGAAAGGATTAAAACTACAAGATTTGTGAACAAACAATAATCAAAATCACCAAACACCCTAATGGTGTTGGTGATACCTACGAACAAGAAGGAAAGAAAAGAGGAAAAACAAAAACTAAAAAACTGGTTGAAAAGTGTGAAGGGAATCCTTTATATAGTTCTTCCATTTGGTTGGTGAGTGTGCTTTCTCCCTATCTTCTTGTCGTCTCGTCTTTTCAGAAAAGTTGACGTTTTCGATTTTGATTCGGGATTTGTCGACGATTAAATTCAACTTGTCTTTTAATTTCTTCGTTTAATAGACTTGAGTTTCTTCGACATATGTAAATCTTCCATCCTTGGTCCTTTTCTTTGATAAATCTTCAAATAGGCCCAACGACTTCAATCTTTTACATCTCTTGGACAATAGACTTCGTCTTGAGTCTTTTTCTTCGATAAAACCCGTGTAATCCCATGTTTTCTTCAATATTCATCTGGTTGACTCTGAAAACACAATAAGCACAAAAACCACGCATAATTCCAAACAAATGATATTAAACACGTGTTTTGGTCTTGTTTTAGTAAGAAATAAGTGGTAAAAGGATGGGTGTTTTCACACCTATCAAATCCCCTACACTTAACCATTGCCATGCCCTCATGCAATGCTTAGTGATAAAGCCTCTTTACACTCTTCTCATAATCAATCAACCTTGGCCTTATTAAAATACTACTAAACAAAAATTAAAGTACTAAGAGAAATTAATATCCTTAAAGTAAACAAAAGGATAGGAAACCATTTTCACTTGAAAATAGCTATATGGGAATAACTTGCAAAGAGATCAAGGACTTACATTAGGGCTTTGGTGCTGCGAAGATTTATCATCCTCAAGTTTCACGTTCCCCAAACTAAGCTTAAAAACGAGATCATTGTTATTATAAGTTAGCAAAACAACACTTACACACATGGCTTAATTATATGCTTAAACTCCCTTATTCCTAGGTGTATCTCTTATATTTTATTTTTGTCTTAGAATGATCATGAAGATGGATTTTTGGACTTATTGCGATAGTTTATTTAGGCTGAAAGCAAAGTAGGACGATTTGATCAATAGTTAGCTAAAGGACAAAATCTCTTAAAACTGCTTCTCGGGATATCAAAAAGTTCATATCTTGGCATAACTCGGTTCACGATTTGAGACCTTTCTCGGGCTGATATTTGGCATGTACTTCATACTTCATATCTTGAGAGACGTGCTTGAGATAATGGTCTTCTCATCGTTAATAGAGTTTCTTTACTTGGAGACTTTTGAGGGGTACTCCAACTTTGTTGACCACGACTTCATGATTATTTCTTCAATCTCTAATTGGGATTTTGAGATACAACGATCCGCCTCCTTTTCGGACTTGGATCTATTTATCCTCATAGCTTGTTAGGGTCTTTTCGGATAGACTTCTCCATGATCTTTACGGGAGTTGATTGCTTTTCGTCGTGAGTCTTGATCCTTCATATTGATTTTAGGAATAATGCTTTTCACATCACCTTGGATCTTTAGCAATAACATTGAATCCTCATGCCTTGTTAGGGCCTTTTCGGACTCGCCAATCTTCGCACCCCGCTTCATAAGTTATGCCTTGGCTATGAACTCTTATCATTACCGAGCAACTTTTAAACGATCTTGGGCTAGAAGCTAAGTATCTTTTCAAATCGTACGACCTTACTTATTGCAGATAAATTATTAGCAAGTGATGGGAGAATAGGCAGATAATTACACCAAGTGAGCTTGCGCAAGAATACCGACTGATAATTGACTCTATCATTTCTCGTTCTCCACAATTTAAAATCTCAAGTAATGAGACTCGTGGATGCTTAGCCTAATAAACCAATTAAGGTCTACATGGTTAAGGATACTAGCTAGAATAAACTTGGATAAGTCTATTCGGGTTGAGTCAAAATAATCGCAACGGGCCTAATATGTCAAAGATTTCAAAACTAGCTACACCACTTTATGAATATTTTTGACTTTATTGCGGGATATATACATATGAAAGCAACGATAAAAATTTAAAAATTACGACTAAATGGCCGAAGTTAATTAAAAATTTGAAAAATGTTGAAAAGATGATTTTCCGGTTAAATGAAGGCATTTTAATGGAAAAGTCCACTTAAAACTTCGATAGAAGTGCCCCCTACACTTAAGATAAACATTATCCTCAATGTTTACGCATGTGGGAAAAGTCTCCCGTACACTTATGACATTGTGCACGTTGGTTAAATCAAGTTAAGGAAGAGACGACTAACGTGATCAATTTCAAATGTGAGTATGAAGAAAATTGAATCGCGATAGTTGAGAGATAGAACCGGATTTGCTTATAACACGGGAGCACGGTTCTTCAAAGGTTCCAAAAGTGCATTCATCCCTGTAATCACATCACCACACAAACACAAGAAACTAAAGAGGTCCCCCTACACTTAGGTGGTTAAACGGAAAAGGATAGATACTCGGGCTGCCTCCCGAGGAGCGCTTGTTTTTTATAACCGAGTCACGAGCCTGACTCGACCCAAAATTAGTTCATGGGAAACGTGGTGAGGGATGGAATCATCTCATGAGAGATGTCCTCACCAAAGTACAACTTCACTCGTTGGCCATTCACCTTAAAATTAGGTCCATTAGGTTGAGCGAGCTCGAGAGTACCATATGGAAAAATTTGGGCAATGGTGAATGGGCCGGACCAACGAGATTTCAGCTTGCCCGAAAAGATTTTCAACCGAGAGTTAAAGAGTAAAACTTTGTCTCCAACTTGGAACTCTCGGTTTTTAATCTTAGAGTCGTGAATGAGCTTAGTCTTTTCCTTATAGATCAAAGAATTTTCATAAGCCTCATTACGGAGTTCATTGAGCTCATTGAGTTGGATCTTGCGTAGGTCACCGGCTTTGTTGATATCGAAATTAGCCCTCTTCAAGGCCCAGTAAGCCTTGTGCTCCAACTCAATGGGGAGGTGGCATGCTTTCCCGTACACGAGACGATATGGTGTACAACCAATCGGAGTCTTGTAAGCGGTACAAAAAGCCCACAGAGCATCATCAAGTTTATCGGCCCATGAGGCACGATGCTCTCCCACGGTTCGTTCAAGAATTCGCTTTAATCCTCGGTTAGAGATTTCAGCCTGGCCATTCGTTTGTGGGTGGTAGGCGGTGGAAAGACGATGATTTACACCATACTTAGCCATGACTCTAGCAAATTGATCATTGCACAAATGAGTCCCGCGATCACTAATAATGGCACGAGGCACACCGAATCTAGCGAATAGCGATTTCAAAAAGTTACAAACCACCCTTGCGTCATTAGTGGGTAAAGCTTTGGCTTCAACCCATTTGGAGACGTAGTCAACGGCTACAAGGATGTATTGTTTCTTTTAGAGGAAGGGAATGGCCCCATAAAGTCGATACCCCAAACATCAAAGATTTCACATTCTTGTATGAAATTTTGAGGCATCTCATCTTTATGTGTGATCTTGCCTTGTTTTTGGCAAGAATCACATCGTTTAACCATCGCGTGAGCATCACGGTAAATGGTGGGCCAATAAAATCCCGAGTCAAACACTTTTTTGGCGGTGTAGTTGGGACCAAAGTGACCACCGGTGGGTCGTTTGTGGCAAGCGTCAAGGATTTCTAAAGCTGCCGGTCCATCAACACATCGGCGAATAATCAAATCAGCACATTGTTTGAATAGATACGGGTCATCCCAAAAGTAAGTCTTAATGTCTTTGAAGAACTTTTTCTTTTGTTGGGATGTTAACCCGTCAACGAGAATTCCACCCGCCAAGTAGTTTGCAATGTCCGCAAACCACGGGGTTTCATCAGAATTCGAGTTGATAGACATTAAGGTCTCCAGGGGAAAAGAATCATTGATTTCTTTGTTCGGATGATCCCCTTGAAATGGATCCTCAAGTCTACTGAGATGATCCGCGGCTAGGTTTTCAGCTCCCTTCTTATCACGAATTTCGATTTTAAATTCTTGAAGTAGCAAAACCCAGCGAAGAAGTCTTGGTTTGGAATCTTGCTTAGTCAACAAGTACTTTAACGCGGAATGATCGGTATACACGATGGTGGTAGAAAGGACAAGATAGGGGCGGAACTTTTCAAAGGCATAGATAACAGCTAAAAGCTCTTTTTCGGTTGTCGTGTAATGCAATTGAGCCCCCGTCATTGTCTTGCTAGCGTAATGGATCGGTTGGAAGTGTTTGTTCACTCTTTGGCCCAAAACCGCTCCAATAGCAAAGTCGCTAGCATCACACATCAACTCAAAGGGAAGCTCCCAATTAGGGGTAACCAAGACGGGTTCCTTAGTCAGCTTATCCTTAAGCAAGTTGAAGGCTTCAATACACTCTTTGGAAAATATAAAAGGAGTATCTTTTTCCAAGAGGTGGGTCATCGGGTGAGCGATTTTAGAAAAATATTTGATGAAATGACGGTAGAAGCCCGCATGACCGAGGAAACTTCTCACACCCTTCACGGTTGAAGGTGGAGGCAACTTAGAAATAACATCGACTTTAGCACGGTCCACTTCAAGACCGGCTTTGGAGATCTTGTGTCCTAGCACGATGCCCTCTTTTACCATGAAATGGCATTTTTCCCAATTAAGAACAAGGCGAGTGTCTTCACACCGCTTAAGCATACGTTCTAAATTAGCAAGGCAAGCAGAGAAAGAGTCGCCATAAACCGAGAAATCATCCATGAAGACTTCCATAGTTTCTTCAACCATGTCATGGAAGATAGCCATCATACATCTTTGGAAAGTCCCAGGAGCATTGCATAAACCAAAAGTCATACGTTTGTAAGCAAATGTTCCATAGGGACAAGTGAATGTGGTCTTTTCTTGGTCTTTGGGATCGATGGGAATTTGAAAATACCCGGAGAAACCGTCTAAAAAGCAGTAATAATCATTACCCGCTAGACGCTCGAGCATTTGATCCATGAAAGGAAGAAGAAAGTGATCTTTTCTCGTGGCATCATTAAGCTTGTGATAGTCGATACAAACTCTCCACCCAATAACTAGACGAGTGGGAATTAACTCGTTGTGTTCATTGGGAACAACAGTTATTCCGCCCTTCTTGGGCACACAATGGACGGGGCTTACCCAAGGCGAATCCGAAATAGGTTAAATCAAGCCGGCATTAAGAAGTTTGATAACCTCTTGTTTGATGACGTCATGAATGCGAGGATTAACCCTTCTTTGGCTCTGGATTGCGGGTTTAAAGTCATCTTCCATGAGAATCTTGTGAGTACAAAAGTTTGGATCAATTCCGCGGATATTAGAAATTTTCCAAGCAATTGCCTTCTTATGATCTTTAAGCACGGCGATGAGGCGAGATTTCTCTTCTTCTTTCAAGTCCTTAGCAATGATGACGGGTGACTTCTTCTTATCTTCAAGGAACACGTACTCGAGATGGGGCGGCAACTCCCTAAGTTCTAAATCCTGAGGATTTTCGATGGGAGGCGTATTCAAAGTCGGCGCATCGATAGCAATATCCTTGGGAGATGGTGGAGAAATATTGTCTTCTTTAAGAAGGTTCTCAATGAGGCGAAGATCTTCATCCCAATCGGTGGGAGAATCGTCATGTTCTAAATTCACAAGTCCCATGGTGGCTTCCAAATCTTTCCAAAGGAAATCACTTTCTCCAAATAGAGATAGTGATGAATCAATAGAGGAAACGGTCTCAACATTGGGAAGAGAGGTAGGAATACTTTTACAAGCATCTTTGAAGTGTTCTTCACAAGCCTCATCAAGAACGTCAATACAATTAACACTCTCGTATAAATAAGGCTGTTTAGAAAGTTTTCCCATGTTGAAGACGACTTTATCGTCCCCCACTCTCATGATAAGCTCACCGGCTTCAACATCGATGGGAGTGCGACCGGTCCTCAAGAATGGACGACCAACAATTAATGGCACACAAGGGTCCATATCGTAGTCGACGACGACGAAATCGGCAGGAAAAGTGAATTTGTCGACTCCTACAAAAACGTCTTCGGCTAACCCCACTGGATAAGCAACCGTACGGTTAGCTAATTCCAAAGTCATTTTGGTGGGGACTAGCTCAGGGAGAGATAATTGCTTCCAAACGCTTAAAGGCATTAAGTTAATACTGGCACCTAGATCGGCTGGGGCCATGCAATTCTCTACTCCCGGGAAATTGCAAGGGATTAAGAAACGACCCGGATCACCAAGCTTGGTTGGCAATTTCCTTAAGAGAACCGCGGAGCAATTCTCATTAAGTTGGGTATTAGCAATATCAAGAAGCTTCTCCTTGTCGCTAAGAAGATCTTTGAACATCTTCGCGTATTTAGGCATGTGAGCGAGGGCCTCAGCGAAGGAGATGTTAAAATTTAATTGTTTAAACATTTTGAGAAAGTTCGAAACTTGAATATCATCCTTGCTTTTGAGCTTCTCTTTCTTCAACCTTGAGGGATAAGGTATATCGGAAGAAGAGGAAGGCTTTGGGAGAATAGGATCACTCACATCCTTGGGTGGAGGAGGGGTAGAAGTAAGAGGTGGAGAAATTGGGGAAGTAGAAGGATGAGGAATAGGAGCAGGTGACTCGTTCTCCTTAGTCACAATCACCGGTGGAGGTATAGGAAGCTCGGGTTCCTTGGTACCTTTGCCACTGTGAGTGGTGATTGCTTTCATCTCCCCTCTTGGATTTGTAACGGTGTTACTCGGAAGAGTACCCGAAGAGATGATTGATTACCTTGGAAGAAACCAGCCATCATGTTCCTTAAGTCATTCGTTTGACTTGCCAAGGTGTTTCTCATATCAGCTCGCAGATCGTTCCCTTGTTTCACCATATCTGCTTTCAAGTTGAGCACTTCCCCCTGGAGATTGTCCACGATCACATCATTAGTCCTCATGTAGGTTCCAATATCTTGATGTAATGTGGTGGGTTGGTTGGGGGGAGCATTGTAGGCGGGTGGTAGATAAGCAGGTTGCTGGTAAACTTGGTTGTTTCTTTGAGGTGGATATGGTTGTTTGTGAGGTGGTAGGTATGGTGCACGAGGTTGTTGTTGAGGAGGGCGATTGAGGTTTTGTTGTTGGTTTGGGTTGTTAGGAGGAAAACCGGGCGAGGAAAGAAAGTTGTTTGAGCGGTAGCTAAGCAAGTTGCGGTCTCCTTGAGGACGAGCTTGATAAGCGGCCGGAGGATAGGTACCGTATGCTGCATTAACATTCTCAGAAGGATAGTCTTGGGTGGCGGTACAAGTGGTGTAAGAGTGAGGACCCCCGCATATTTCACATGGTTGGCTAACAGCATTGACTTGAGCGTCTTGAGCGTTTTTAGCGTTGATGTTGTTGGTGTTGTTAGCGGTGTGGGTAACAAGCGATTCAATAAGCGTAGTAATTTTGTCAAGTCGCTTGTCGTTGTCACTAGTACTAGCACTAGCGGCATTGGTCCGAACACTCTTGGTTTGCACACGAGACTTATTCTCGATAATATCCCAAGCGGCATTGGAAGTCTTAACCAAAATATAACCCCCCGAGGCACTTTTTAGTGAATCTTGGTCATTCATGCTTAAACCATTATAAAAAGTATTAATTTGGTGCACTTTGGTAAAACCATGTTGTGGGCACTTTCTAAAAAGATCTTTAAAACGGTCCCAAGATTCACTAAAAGACTCATCGTACTTTTGTTCAAAATTAATGATTTCATTCCGCAAAGCGGTAGTACGAGAGGGTGGGAAAAAGTAGTTTATGAACTTGGTCTCCAAATACTTTGTGGCGGTTCCTTTGCAAGCCAATGCCGGGCTTGTCCCTCTAGGGAGAAAGGAAAAAGTTGTAAACGGATTACCTCTTGTGGAACACCATTGAATTTGACCGTATTCGTGAGTTGCAGGAACCTTTTGATGTGGTCATGAGGATCATCAATGGTACGCCTCAAGAATGGTTGACCAAAGACCATCTGGATAAAACCGGATTTGAGCTCAAAGTTGTTGGCTGCAATCGCGGGTATGACAATTGGATCATTGTTTCCCTCTACATGTGCTTGCAAAAGTTCAATCATCGGGCGATTGTCTGGTAGAGGTTCATTGTTGTTGTTATTATTGTTGGTGAGAGGTGGATTGTTATTGTTGTTGTTGTTTTGAGGTAGGTTATTGTTGTTGTTGTGTACACCGGCCATGTCTAAGTCTTCGAGAGGCTCGGGATCTTGATAAGACGTTGATCGTGTACGCATGCACCTGCAAAAGAATTCACAAAGCAAACAAGAAATATTTTTGGTTTTTATGGTTTTTTAATTTTTTTGGATTTTTGAAAATGTTATATTTTTTTAGGGTTTTTGAAAGTTTTTATGAAAAAGTAACGTTCACGGTGAACGGATCCCAAAATCCAAGTTCTCACAAAAAACTGTTAATCTTAACGAGAAGAGCCGACAGCGGCGCCATTTGATACAAGAAATTTTCATTGGGGTTCAGTATTAATCTCGGTATCTTCTCGAATTGATCACGGCTCAAAGTGGAATGATTGTTCTTGGTAACAAATAGGGGGTTTGGTTTTTTATTCTACTAAAAAGGTCAATGAATGAAGTAAATAAAGATTTAAACCAAAAAAACAGTTAATGAAATCAAACTTGAATTTAAATTAAACAACTAAATGATTAAACAGTAAAATAACCTTACTCAAGAAATACTCTATTCGGAATAATGATCATGCAGAATAAATGGTGCTATTCGGAATAAAAGGCCATCCGGAATAATATGCTACTCGGAATAATTAAGCTATCCGGAATAAATGGCTACTCGGAATAAATATGCTATTCAGAATAAAAGACTACCCGGAATAAAAGTCCTACTCGGAATAAATATGTTACTCGGAATATGGGCTATCCGGAATAATAAATATTCCGGATGGAGAAACTCTATGCGGAATAAAAAGGCTATTCGGAATAACTGAGGTACTCGGAATAAATGGGCAATCCGGAATAATAAATATTCCGGATGGATAAACTATATTCGGAATAAAAAATGAACAATTCTTATACGGGATAAACGATTGGTTCGGAATATCTGGGGAAATGAAGAACAGAAACAGCAAGAAAACAAGGGAAAACGAATTTATCAAAAATCAACCAAGTTTTTAACCAAATCCTAAACAAAACTAATAACAAATCATCTACTAACCATAAACATCAAATCCCAATCATAAAAACACAAAACCCACTAACTTTTGAAGATCAAAATCAACTAAATAAGAACTTTAGAACTTTGAATAAAAAGATGAAGATGAACAAGATGAATGAAAAGATTATATTGATGATTAAGGTTTAAACAATCAAAAGAAAGGATTAATACTACAAGATTTGTGAACAAACAAGAATCAAAATCACCAAACACCCTAATGGTGTTGGTGATACCTACGAACAAGAAGGAAAGAAAAGAGGAAAAACAAAAACTAAAAAACTGGTTGAAAAGTGTGAAGGGAATACTTTATATAGTTCTTCTATTTGGTTGGTGAGTGGACTTTCTCCCTATCTTCTTGTCTTCTCGTCTTTTCAGAAAAGTTGACGTTTTCGATTCTGATTCGGGATTTGTCGACGATTAAATTCAACTTGTCTTTTAATTTCTTCGTTTAATAGACTTGAGTTTCTTCGACATATGTAAATCTTCCATCCTTGGTCCTTTTCTTTGATAAATCTTCAAATAGGCCCAACGACTTCCAATCTTTTGCATCTCTTGGACAATAGACTTCGTCTTGAGTCTTTTTCTTCGATAAAACCCGTGCAATCCCATGTTTTCTTCAATATTCATCCGGTTGACTCTGAAAACACAATAAGCACAAAAACCACGCATAATTCCAAACAAATGATATTAAACACGCGTTTTGGTCTTGTTTTAGTAAGAAATAAGTGGTAAAAGGATGGGTGTTTTCACACCTATCAAGTACCTTTCAATAAATCAATCCCTTCCAAATTACGAATGAAGCATGTATGCTCTCGAAAAGCAACTTCTAGGTTTGCATCACAAAATTGTCTCACAGAAAATAAGTTGTGACCGAGACCTTCCACATAATACACTATTGAAATTATAACATTCCCATATGATATTCATTATAACCCATTATCTTTGCAATATGATCATTTCCAAATCTAACCGTACCAAGAAACTTGCTGACGAAATTTCTGAGCTGAGAGCGATCTCCAGTCATATGCTTTGAGCAACCAGAGTCCAAATACCAGAGAAAAATTTGGACCACCTGTTTTCAACAACAACAGTAGACAATGCATTGGAAACTATTGGTTCCGGAGTGTTAGCAGATACAGATAAAATATTATCAGAATTGCTAACATGTTTGTGACCCTTAGATTTCCTGCGTTTTTTAATGTGAGTTTTAGCACTAACAGGTTTTACTGTTCCAACTTTCTTAGGTTTTGGATTATTCGCGGGCACTACAGTGGGAGTAGACCTATTTAAAGGGCACTTGGTTCCTACAGTAGTGTCGGTGTTCCTAGTTAAAGGACACGCTTTGGTAGCCTTGGTACTCCTAGTTAAAGGGCACGCTTTCTTCGTTGTAGTGGGAGTGATCCTAGTTAAAGGGCACGCATTTCCTACTATAGTGAAAGTTCTACCAGTGGGGCGCCACAACCAACCAACTTGGGTTAACACTTTCCCAGTCGGTTTCCATTATAATCCATTTTTCCGGGCATGCATCTCATTCACATGGTCAATAAGGCAAGAATCATGACGGCTAGAAAACATACATTCATTGCAATTCCAACATTTCAAATTAGAATTCACACTAGGCTTAGAACGTTGCACAACTGCAGAGCCTTTAGGTTTAGCTACATGATTCTTTTTATTCAAAACGGAAATAACATTCCTAGGATGGGCTTCTACTTTGTTCTTCACTTGACTACTAGATGGGGGCAAGATCCTATCATTCTTCTTGTTTCTTTTAAGCTTAGATCTTTGAGCCTTAGTAGTGGTGCTTACTCCTGTAGAAGGCAACACGGGAATATTAGAAGCTGGTTTTGATTCCGCTTTATCTTTAGTGACCAATGTTTGAGAAGGTTTAGTCCTAGGGCCCTTATTAAATGGTGTGACGGCTATAATGTTCCTTTTGATTGCACTAGAGGACGATGCTGAGACAGTGGCTGCGTTATCCACAAAACTCTTACCTTTTAGAGTACGAAGTGTTTCCTTTAACTCAGCCAAGACCAGATTCTTATCACAAATTTGTTCCCTCAAATCAGATATTTCCACCGACTTTTGATTCAATTGTTCAATCAATGATTGATTCTGTGCAGTGGTATTAGCACATGCGGGCTTTACTGAATCGAAGAGTCGTGTATTTTTTGTTTTAAATTATCAACTTTGGACAAAATCTTGGAAACTCGATTATCTAGATCAAGTTTAAAATTCTCAGCGGCCTCAAGTATGTTCACACAATTAAGCTCCTTAGATTTCACTATTTCTATCGGCAAAGATTTAGCAACTTTGTCACTTGGCTGACGCTGTTTTGATTGTAAATTCAATCGAAAATTCTTTTCAAAGTTTGCATCATCGATATTAACACCTTCGAATGACGTTTCAAAGATTTCTTGAATAAATTGTTGCTTGCATTCAAGCGAAATACAATGTGTATGAATCTCATCAAAACGTTTTGAAAGCGAAGAATATGAATCTTGAAGCTTTAAAAATTCAACGTCAGATTCGTGACAAGTACTATCTACCACATTATCCACAGATTCAACATTATGCACAATAGAATCATTATCAACACTTTTATTCACACAGACAGAAACTATATCATGAGACATCACTTGCTTCAGAAGCTGATCATTTTAGCGTGAAACCCGTTCTATTTCAAGTAAACTGTTTTCATAAGCATCATCCATTTCATTGAAAACATGTCTAACTTCTTCTATTTCCAAAAGCAAATCTTGATCAAGAGTACTAAGACAAGCTTTAACATTCTTTACAAACGGAACAATTTCATCTCGAAACGCAGCTCTAGTGTGCTCAAAGTTCCATTCACCTTCCGTTATGGCCGAAGTCGTCGTACGTTCCAAAATGACCTTGTCAAAATCGGCTAAGTGTTGGTGAACCGCATTTAAGTTAACGGACGCCTTGCTTACCGGTGGAATTAACTTTGTTAAATCCGTTTTGACAAGTGTAGGAGACGTACTAGGAAGGTTTTCATTTGACAAACTTTGGGGCACAAGAACTGTCAATTCTGCTAATTCCTTTTGTAAGCGAATGCGTGTCTTTTTCGAAAATTGATCTTTGTTATGTTGATCATAATCAAATGTATGGAATTTTGAAAGCATTTTAGAATGAGTTTCATCCGCAAGTGACTGTGTCTCCTCAGTACTACGAACAAAAGGTGCTTCTTTCGATTTGCCAATTATGGTCATATCATAAAGACCGGGAATATGTTCCTGAGTTTGTTTTGCATAACCGGGATTAGGTGGTAAATCTTGAAGACACTTAAGTTCGAGTTCTTTAAATGATTTAGATAAAAGATGAACCTTTTCTGTGGAAGCGTATTGTTTTAAAAGCTGTTGTTCTTTGAATTTAAGAAGTTTGGTAGCATTAATTTCCGATTCAAACTTTTTAGACTCGAGAGTTTCGAAATCCATTTTAAGTTTCTGAAAATCATTGACAACCGTCTCTTTAGCTTTTAATTCATTGGAAAGATTAGCTTTTAATGATTCTATTTCTTTTAAGTGTTCAATCTTTTCAAAACGAAATTGGTCAAATTCAGAACATGTTATTTTCTCTGCTTGAGGGACCATTTCAAAAGTTTTGACCTTTTCTTTATGCAACACAAGCTCAGCAGTTAGGGTGGAGTTGGTATCTACGGATTATCTGAGGGCCATATGCATTTGATCAATAATATGTTTAGGTACCATGACCAAATCATGTTGAGCATAAGATTCCATACCCGTCGTAGCATTTGGTTGAGGTTCACTCAAATGTGTAGGTTTGGGTACCACATCATTTGAGTTACTAGTTCCCGAATGTTGTTCGAGGTTGTCATTTTCATGCCCAACTTGATGTTGGTTATCATCATTACCAAGATTGGTTGTGGTGGGTACCTCACTGATGACATCAGAACCGTAGTGAGAGAGATTAGCAACGAGAGCAGCTTGGGCAGAATGAATGTCATCACAATCTGAATCATATGTGTCAAGATCATCTGCTTGATAAGCTGCATTAGAAGTGGAAACGACTGCAATGCCTTCAGTATCTGATGCTCCTGGGTCTGCAAGAAATGCTAACTCCTCTGAATCCAAAATCTTCCCCTTAGACTGAGCATCAACCTAATACATCTTCTCACGAAACCATGCATCATCCCTTCTCCTCTTCGGCTGAGTGCATTGCCTAGCCATATGAACTTGTCCTCGGCAATTTTAGCAAGTCACAACCTTTTGAGGACCAATGGGGCTTCCATTTCCATTAACTTGAGAATTCATAGCTTGAGCATTCACAGTCCTTGTAGGAGGTCCATATGAATTTTTCCTTCCCTGAATAGGTTGCACTGTTATTTGACCATCTTGAACAGTAGCTTGTTGTCGAGGATTTGAAGAGGTGCGGAGCTGATTGTTTGTTGGTGGAAATCCTCTAGTTGCAACAAGTTTTGACAAGTAGGCAGTGAGATGGTTTAGAACATCAGCTGGCGTATCATTTGGAGTAAAGACCAGTGCTTGGATTGGTGGAAGTTCATTAGAGTAGAGAGCTTGTGCTGGTTGTGCTTCTATTGGAAAATATCCTTGCTGAGGAGTATAGCCCATTGGAGAAGTGTTGGCTTGTGATGGTGATGTCTGATATGGTGGTTGCTGTGGAAAAGATTGTTGATGAACACTTTATTGAAATGCTTGTTGTGGCATCATTGGTGGTTGATAAGATGGTTGATGTGGTTGCTGATAGGTGTGTGGTGGTGATTGCTGCAAGTATGATGGTTGTTGATAAGTATAAGCCATGTTTTGTTGAGAAGCATACATGGCAAGTGCATCATGAACTTGAGGTGTAGACAATCGAGCCTCGATCACATGGCATTCATTTTGTTGAAGAAAATCTTGAAGTTGATCCACATTGGTGTTATGCAAATCCTTAGCCAATTTAACATCCGTCACGTATTTTTTCCATTCTGGAGGAAGAGTGTTCAAATACTTGGTGTTCAATTGAAAGGTGGGAATTGCCATGCCATAGATATTGAGCTCATTCAACACTAGGGTAAATCTCAGATAGTAGTCATTGAGAGTCTCCCCTGGCACATAGGCAAACTTATCAAAAGTATCATAAAGCTTACACTCTCGTTCTTGTTTAGTTAACGAGGTGCCTTGCATTAGAACACGAATTCTATCCCATAACTCTTTGGCAACTTTATGTTTGCTGACGAGTTTGTAGACATCTAGAGGAAGGGCTTGGAGAATGATGTTTGTAGCATACTTATCACATTTGTCTTGAATCTTCATATCTCCAGTCAATTCACCCGTTGTACGAGGACGAGTAGTCGTACCTTCCGTCACTGTACCATAATCTAATGGTCCATTGAGCACCGATGCCCAAATTAGATGTCCATTTTCCTTGTTCAACATATAGAGTTCCATTCGGGAAGCCCATTCCTCATACATAGTGTTCACCAACATTGGTGGACGATTATCCGTACCCGAGAGGATGGACTTATCCGTAAGAGATGTATACTCCCTTTCAATAAGTTAAGATTTACAAAATTGATCGATCAATGAAAGAAAGTAAATGTGTTTGTTGTTGTGTGTAGAAGCCGAGAAATAATGTTAAAATCCCTTAAAATATGTTATCGATAAACTAAAAATTCCAAGATGAAATTGCACAATTTTCAAAAACAAGTTCTTGAAAAAATCTTGGAATACTTGTTGCCCTATCGCAATGCCTAAAAGGAATGTTGTCGCAATGTCCAATCGCAATAATTCCTATCGCAATAATCCAATCGCAATAAGTCCTATCGCAATATCCAATCGCAATAAGCCAATCGCAATACCCCTGTCGCAATACCCCTGTCGCAATACCCTGTCGCAATGCCCTGTCGCAATACCATGTCGCAATACCCTGTCGCAATATGAATCGCAATATGGATCACAATAACAAGGAACTCCAATCGTAATCTGGATCGCAATGACAGAAAACACACAAATCGCAATCCCAATCGCAATGTTTAAACCCTAGATATTGCGATGGAGAGGTTGTCGCAATGGTACAAGCAGTATGCTATTTTTTCCACTTTTCTCGGACAAAACACCCCAAATTCGAGATTTTAAGCCAAAAATTGATCCAAACACCCAAAAATTTTGCGCTTTTAACCAAAGAAACAATACCAAATCACTACCACAACTATGTAGATGATTTGTATCAAGATCAAACCATAAAAAACACAAAAAAAAATTGGACGTTTGTTTCTATTGATCAAAATTTATCAAAAAATCAAGAACACAAACACATAAACAAAACAATCATCACATGGCTCTTGATAACATTTGTAGGATATGTAAATCTTTCTTATGTTTTAGAGAGAGAAAGAGATAGAGAGATGGTGAGAACACACACACGTAGAGAGAGAAAGTGAAAGAAAAACACTTTTCAACTATGTGTAAAATGAAGAACCACACACCCTCTCCATCTAAGGAGAGGGTTTATATACCCAAGCCCTTGTCATGGGCTTGGGCTTACATTTGGGCCGGCCTACACATGTTGTAGGCTAGGCTTTGGTTTGTTTGATAAATAAAGATAAGTAACTAAACTACGAGCTATTACATGGACTATCGTTGGAGTGACCGATCCTTCTTAATACGTAAAACGTATTTCCAACATTACTCATTCCCACTGCTGAGCTACTGGACAAAAAAGGCCCAAGTGTCATTGTCAGAATCTTGATATTTTGTCTTTAGTGGCCAAAAATAGGATTTAGGACTTGAAACCAATTTTATTATTTTTCTTATTTTATTTTTGATTTTTCTGTTTAATTAATTTTTCAGTTACTGTTCATTTAATATGTTTTGGGTTAAATAGCTATTTAAATTACTTTTAAATATTCTGTTTTTGTCTTTTAGTGTAGAAAATCAATATTTTTCAATTTTAAAATTTTTCTTAGACTTAGAAAAATAATTTAAGATTTTTAGTATAAAAAGATTTTACTTTTCACTTTTTAATTATTTTCTAGAATTAATTTAGCTTAATTAGGGTTTTATTATTATTAGTTTTGTCTTTTAGTGAAAACTTTTACATTTTTCAAACTTTTTCAATTTTCTACTGTTCATTAGTATAATTTAGGATTTTTAAAATTGTAAAATCATTTTTAGCATTATTTTATTATTTTTTATGATTATTTTAGTTTAAAAATAGTTTTTAGTGATTTAAAAATAGAAAAATAGTTTTAATAATCTAGGAAAAATACTTTTTAGTCTTTAAATAATATAAGTGAGTTATTAGTTCAATAAAATAATATTTTGGGCTTTTTCTTAATTATATTTAATTTTAGGGCTTCAATTAGCATTTAAAATTAAATATTTAATTATAAAAGGTTTTAAAATTTATTTGTTGGATTTTTATTCTTATTTATATTATTCTAGACTTAGTTTAAACTTTTATTTAATTTTTAGGTTTAATTTTTAATTTTGTCACGTTTTACATATTTACGTTCGCGTTTTACGTCAAATCGTCGTAGTGTAATCGTAATCGTAGCTCGTCTTTAATTTTTCTCTTCTAAACCAAAAACGTCACTAATACAAACTTGATTTTATATAATTGGCACACCTAATCCACACACCTCCTTCGAGAACGAACTTGGACTTTATTCGTCTTTACGTTTTTCCTAAATCGTATCGATTAATACTTACCACATACGCGTTTTTCCTAAAACGTGTACGATATACCTACATCAAAATTTGGCGCCGCTGCCGGGGAGGTGTTGTTAGTGTTCCATTATTGTTATCGTGTTTGTGTGAGTAGTGCGTTTTTGCTTTTCAGTTTTTAGAAAGCGTACATATCGCACATACTCATTTTTGTTATTTTTCTCTATTATATTATAGTATCCAAATAAAACGTGTTTAATTTTCCTAAATTAAACACAAACCAATCTTTACTATATTGTAGATATCCATTATCGTTTTCGTTTTTCTTGTGAATATATTACTATATTGTACTTACGTAGAACAATAAATATACAAGTACTCCAAAAGCGTGAAAACGCAACCTTGATTCGGGATTTCATCACTCGATCATCGTATTCGAATCCAAAGCAAAAGTTTAAAGGAAAAATAGATAAATACTTTCGCGAGGCTTAATTTTGATTCACACAAACTATAAGGTGGGTATAAGGCGGTTGTATTTCACGACCTAAGGGAAAAATGCTCTTAAGTGCTTAGCGCCGCCTCGTTTCCCCCGCTTGCTTGTGCGTGTTTTGAGAAAGAGAGCTAATCGAGGGTTTGTCGCCCAAGTATTATCTACGTATATTATATTTGCTTGTTTTCAAGATTAAACCCTCTTGAACGTTTTGGTGTTCCACCAACGTTCTAAAGTCATCGAAAGCGTTCACTCCACGTGATCGTTTTCATTCCTTGAGGCTCCTTTAATCGAGAAGATCGATTCGAGGAGAGATTTGTGGATTTGAGTCTACGTAATACAACAAAAATCCAAAAAAAAATTAAAAACAATCAAAAACCAAAAAAATTGAAAAATAGAAAAACCTCAAAAAAGAATCTTCTTTGCTACCACCCATTCTACGCTTAGTGCATGCGCACTCGATCGAAGGATTATTCTAATTCTAGCGACGCTTCGAATCGACGCAATCGTAATCGAAGGAATCGACGACGTAGACAAGATTTAGAAACCGACGTTCCTAATATCGTTGTTGAAGAGACCGTAGAGGAGATGGCCGACAATCGTTCGATGATGGAATTGCTCCAAGCACCCACCGAGGGTTATGGAGACGCGATCGTAATTCCCACTATCAAAGCGGAGAATTTTGAGATTAAGAGCGGAATGCTTTCGTTGATTCAAGCTACGAAGTTTCGAGGCCGTGAAGCCGATAATCCTCACGACCATATTCGGAATTTTGGTCGTCTTTTAGCCACGAGCAAGTTTAAGAACGTCGACACCGATGTCGTCAAGCTTATGCTTTTTCCATACTCGCTCGATGGTGCCGCCAAGGATTGGTACGAGAAAAAGCCACTTAATTCCATAAATATGTGGAAGGATCTCGTTTCCAAGTTCGTTAATTATTTTTTCCCACCGTCTAAGACAACGTTTTTCAAGAATGAAATTACGAAATTTGAGCAAAAACCGAGTGAATCTTTTAGAGACGTGTGGGATCGCTTTAAGGAATTGCTTAGGCAATGTCCTCACCATGGTTTTTCCGAGTTGCACCAAATCGATACATTTTACAACGGTCTTAATTTTCAAGAGCAAGATTCGTTAAAATCCGCCGTCGGTGGCAACTTTTTGTGTAAAACTCCGAAAGATGCATTGATAATTATCGAAAACCGATCCAAGGTTTACCAACTCCGCAACGCACCGAGTGTTGCCAATGTCGCCAATGTTAGTAGTTCTAATCGCGACATTGAGAGAGTTGATGCGAAAGTCGACAAGTTGACGAATGTGTTTACGTCTTTTCTCGTTGAAATGCAAAAGAAAGACGCTCCCGCTACGGTGAAAGCGGTGGAGGTTTCGTGTACGTTTTGTGGTGGGCCTCATAATTATTACGAGTGTGCGGCTATGGATGGCCAAACGTCGAATGTGAGTGCATTAAATGGAAACAACAATTTTCAAAATCAAAATAACGCGGGTCCATCACAACAAGGCAATTATCATCAAGGCAACAATTTTCAAAATCGAAACAATTTTCAAGGATACAATCAACAAGGAAATTTTTTGAATCAAAATCAAGGTTATAATCAAGGTCGTAATTTGAATTGGCAAAATCGAGACAATAATCAAAACTCGAATTTTTCAAACAACAACAATCAAGGTAACAATTTTTCAAGTGGTAATCAAGGAAATTTTCAAAGAAGTAATCAAAACCAAGGGAACTTTAATTCTAATCAAAATAGTTCGTCAAACGATTTTCAAAATTACATGAAAACGAATGAGGCTAATATGAGACGATTAGAGGGAGAAATTGGTACTTTGAAAAACGAATTTACAAATACTTTGAAATTGCAAAACACAAAGATTGAGCAAGGACAAATTGACATTAAAAAGATGTTTTCAGCCATTATGAACAAGTCTTCGGGTGCTTCGTCGAGTTCGTTACCTAGTGACACCGTTGCAAATCCGAAGGAACAATGTAAAGCCGCCTCATCTCGTGAGAAAGGTCGTGTGATTACCCCTAACCTTGAAGGATTTCGAGTTGTTACTTCTTCTCAAACCTCGACTTCTAAGACGTCCTATTGTTCTAAAGTCGATGGGGTGAACGTGGCGACCAAGGAAAAGAGTGCACACCCTCGTGTACCTCAAATTCCATCCACGGTTCAAAAAGAGAGTTTTATCGACCTTACGAAAGTAACCCTTGAAGAAACTTGTGCTTCAATCCTTCTTAAAAAACCTAAAAGGCGTATGCCGAGAAAGGAAGAGGATCCGGACCAATTTCTACTACCTTGTGATTTTTCCGAGATTGAGGGATGTTTAGCCCTTGCCGATTTAGGTGCTAGCATCAATCTCATGCCTCATTCTCTTTGGAAATTTATGAGATTGCCTTCACTTACCCCCATGAACATGAAAATCGAGCTTGCAAATTGTACTCCACTTATACCAATTGGAATAGCCGAGGATGTCTATGTTAGGATTGGAAAGTTTGTTTTACCCGCAGATTTCGTTATATCCGATTACGAGTGTGATCCTAAATGTCCCATTATTTTAGGCCGACCATTCTTATCGACGGCTCGAACCGTAATCGACGTTCACGAGGGGAGACTTACTATGAGATATGGGGATGACAAAATGGACTTTTTCGCTAGAAAATCCCAAGTTTTTAATGATCATGAAAAAACAGAGGTTTCAAAACCTAATGATTCAAATCCTAATGATTTCAAAATGTTCACTTTAGCGGAAAGAATGAGGCTTAATGCATGTTTTGAAAGAATTAAGAAAAACGGTTTTAAAGATGATGATTTTAATGATAAAGAGTACGTGTACCTAATTCAAAATGGTATGTGTAAATTTATGGATGAAAACTCACTTTGGGATGTATTTAGCGAAACAAGTGACCAACCAATTCCGAAGGGCGACGTTAGTGCCATCACGACAATGACCAAAATGGGCTCGTCTTCACCACCTTCGAAGGACCACGTCTTTGAGGCTTCAACTTCTAACTCCATCGAAGTGCCTCCTTTGCCTAGCCCAAAACCCGTTGAGGCTAAAGGGTTTATCGACATCGATCCTCTTGTCTTAGAAAACTCACCTAAGAATAGTCATTCGACTTGTAAGACCATGGTTGTGAGTGCTCACATCGACTCTTTCTTTGATGATGACGATGGCGATTTTGCCGCGATTGATCACGTACTTCGAAATCCACATGCAATTTTTTATTCTCCTAAAAAGAAACATGTGAAGTACGATGATTACGAGTTTGATCCCGAGATTGAGGAAATCATTGAACGAGAGCTAGCTCTTATGCCTTCACTTCCACCTATGAGTGAGGTCGATCTTTCCAAAATCGAGGATGAACTAAATGAGTTGGAACGTCTTATTTTCGATGAGGAACCAACTCATGTGACCACCCAAATTCCAATTCTCGAGGAGTTACCTAATCAACACTCCTCAAAGGAGAATTACGTTTACCACATTCGTGAGGATTTAACTTATCAACAATCCCCACAAAAGAATGATGGTTTCGTGCTTGATCGTGATCTTTTCGAGAGAGTTTCTGAAATACTCAAGGAGGGGAATGACAAACCTTGGTTTGACAAGCCTATCTTTGATGAAGAAATCGATGAGATCGACGTTCATGAGGATGACGAATATGTTGACCCCGAGGGGGCGGTGTTCTTTATTGATCGACGTTTTGAGAACTTATATAATCCGCCACCCCCTCCCACCAATGACTTAAATGTGAGGATTTTTAGCGCGATTAATTTTGAATTTGACACGCCAAATATTTTTGACATTATCAAATCGGGTTTTCATAAAGAGTTTTAAAATGATGAAAAAGGAAAGGATTTTAAAAATGTTTTAAAAGAACTTTCTACATGTTTAACTCCGTCATCACCGCGTTTTATGAGTGCTACCACCTTGTTTACTCCTTTTGACGATGGTTAGTGTGGATCTAGTATGGGGGGAGCCCCTTATGTTCCCTCACATTTCTCCACCGAGGACGAGATCTACGATCCCGGAATTGCTTGTAAAGGGAAATCTCGGTCTTCCACCGATGCAATAAATGGAAAATCTTTTCGTTTGCTTGGTGTGAGTCTACCTCGAGTAGCTCATAAGTTTGACTTACCAATTGCCCCACCCATCTACTTCTCATCTCTTTTCTTCTACCCCTTTGGGGTTCTAGTTCATGTTGGAGTGGCGTTGTTTCGTCTTTCATCCGAAAACGAGGACGCCATCTTCGACCCCGGTATTTTGCATCATCAAAGGACTTAGTCCTTCGTACCGGTTGCTTTTGGGCCTTGTTTATCATGTAAGCCCCACCAAAAATGACCATACCATGATTATCCCTAAATGATCACATTTATGGGGATCCGAGTCGAGCTTTTGACTCGGTTATCAAAAACAAGGTGCCTCGTGGGGGATTCTCATGCTTATCCTTGTAAATATTATCGCTTTCTTAGTTTAATATAACGAGGGAACTTGTGCTCTTCTGACCTTTGTTTCGTGGTTGTTTGTGATTGTGATTTATTAGGTTCATCGTCATCATTGAAGCCTCTCGTGTTCGTTTTACGGATTACTCGATCTTCGATCGTTGCCTTTGGAGATTTCGATATCCGATGATATCCTTTTATGTTCTAACGTTTATCTTCTTAGCATAATTCATAAACACCTTGTAGGATATTCGTTTTACCCTTTCCATGCTCGAGATTAAGCATTCGACTTCATCTCTAGTATGGGGGTATTTTCACCCCTAGACTCGAAACATTGAGGACAATGTTTAGTTTTAGTATGGGGGATGAGTATGTACTTCACCATGCTTACATTAACACGTAATCCAATATTCATCTTTTTGCTATCGTTTTGTTGCAAATAAGGCTAAAAATGGCCAAATTTCAAAAAATTTCTTGCTTTTCATAAGTGTTTAAGACACGAATGTAGGTTTTCCGATGGTGAGAATAAGAGTAATTTTTGACTCGACCGTGCGTGTTGAGCACTTAGTTTTGATTCCTTAACTTTTTAGGCTAAGTCTCTTAAATGAGGACGAGAAATGATAGAGTTATTTATAAGTCTCGTAATCGTCACGATCTCATGTGTAGTAATTATTAGCTTATTCTCCCCACGCTTTTGCATAATAAATTGTTAATAAATATTGATTTAGCGGTTTAGTCACTATTGTTGGTTTCTAATTTGTTTTAGTAGCTTCCATGTAATTAAATTGGGAAAACATTAAGGTATCGCCAGCGTCACGGTTTTGAGGTATTGGCACCCGAATAATCGAAAGCTTCACCTAATAATAAGATTTCAAGTGCTCACCTAAATTAAGCAAAAATTTGAAGCTCACAAGGCCGAAAAATCTATGCCCAAATTGAAAGTGAATCAAGCCTTAATCTTTGAAGCTTTAAAGATCCAAAATTCGCTTTTGCGTGAGGATATACGTCTTTGGCTAATAAAACCACCGATGAGGCGGATAATAAAAGGCAAGGCAAGACCGAAGTCATAATAAAAGCTTCATGGCGAAGTTGAATAAAAGATGGAGGTAAACCATGATAATAAAACCACCGATGATGGGGGATAATAAAAGTCATGGTAATAAGTCTCATGTTCAAAACCGTTATAAAATCGTGTTTATCGATCCTTCTTGTTGACTTAATTTTTTGACATCGTTGTCTATTGGGATGAATTATTAATTTAATGATTTTGGTTACACCGTTAAGACTCTATTTTTAGACTTAATCTCTATTCACGCATAAGTCAATGATGTATCCTCGTGATCATTAAGACAAAAATAAAATATAAGAGATACCAAGTAGGAATAAGGGAGTTTAGGTTCGTAATTAACACTCATGAGATATGATCGTGTTGCTAACTTATAATAACAATGATCTCGTTACACGCTTAGCATAGAATTGGGTGAAAATCGAGGACGACGAAATTATTTCTAACGAAGCATTATGTGTTCTTATTCTATGATCCTAAAAGTCACGTTCTCGTGATGAAAACATTACATTATGTCTAAAACACGTGTAGTAGTTTATTTAAATTTATGTCTTCAGTAAATGTCATCATAAAATGAATTTTGGAAGTGCTACGATACTTAATTCTAGCATTACGTGGGACACGGCAATGGTTTAGTATGGGGGAGTGATGAGACTGCAATTATACATAGTCTCATCGTCCAAATCGGGCTTAAAACGCTTAAAATATCGTCAAAATACCCAAATATACGCTTGTGTTTGTTCATTGTGTATTTTAGGTACGGATATCGTGAAATCAACAAATGATCACAAGAATGAAGCAAGAACGAACACGGGAAACGAAGCCGCACAAGAAACCGGGCCCAAGTATGGAATTTACAAAATTGCCCTTGAAGTTTGAAGATTATACAAGATTGGTCCCTCAACTTTGGAAGACTTGTCATTTTAAACCCTTGCAAAACTCAAATATTGCTTATGGGTCCCTTAAATGTCAAGATTGTACAAGAAAGGCCCTTGAAATATGTTGATATTGCATGTTAAGCCCTTGGAATAGATTTACAAATTTTTTTGTGGCCAATGTTGGAAAAAGAAAACTTTTATACAAAGGGAAATGCATACTTGGCTGTTTAAACATGAAGTGACAAAACAATGGGAGTAGGGGGACTGAATGTGCCCAGACAACATAACTCCTCCTCACCACTCAGAGCATGACACATCACCACCCCCACCAATCCCACCTCCCCACGTCACACCCTCCATCCCAGTCACCATCCACTCCCCTTTTTATTAAACTTTTTAAATAAACTTGTTTTATTTAACCAAAATTAGTGGGAAACAAAACATCTAAACACAAACTAAATCAAACCATACTATTTGCCCACCCCTAATCCAACGAACCCTAAATCCCAATTACTAATCCAAACTTGATTTTATATAATTGGCACACCTAATCCACACACCTCCTTCGAGAACGAACTTGGACTTTATTCGTCTTTACGTTTTTCCTAAATCGTATCGATTAATACTTACCACATACGCGTTTTTCCTAAAACGTGTACGATATACCTACATCAACCATAACATAAAATAGTTTAACATGAAAGAGGGTAAATGTAGGGACCTGTTGTTGTTCGAGTTATTGGCATTGTTATGATAATTATCATTACCGCCACGCCTCTCTGAACCAGAACGGTCGTTGGTCTGACCGTTTCCCTTAGATGCTTGCTGCTGAGCGGCCGTAGGCTTACGGTCGTCTGTCTTATGTCTGAAATGTAAAATTGAACATAGGATGATTTGAAAATTACCTCTTCACGGCTCGATCATCACCAAACTCCTCTCGTTCCTAAAGAATATCAAGCTTTCGGGCTGCATCGGCCACATGTGCCACTGTAGTGAACATAACACAAATCAAACTGTTGGCAACTGAAGTGCGAAGAGCCCAGCGAAACGTCTCAGCTTGCTCCTCAGCAGTAGCAGCTGCTGCTCCCAAGAAACCAGCCAAACAGAGAAACCTCTACATGAATTCGTTGCTATTTTCCCCAACAACCTATCGGATGTTATGATAATCCCTCTTAAGCTTCTCCTACTCAGCATGTGGGAAGTACTGATTAAGAAAGAGCTCCTTAAACTGGTCCCAAGTCAACAGTGCAACCGAATTATCGCCACCATTGGACTGCTTGGCAGAATTCCACCACTGCAGCACATCACCTTCAAACTTATAGCAAGCCAGTCTTGCCTTGAGAACGCCGCACAACCCATCAGATCGAATATCTTCTCGATGTGAGAAATCCAAGCCTCAGCCTCATTGGGGTTGTCAGTCTGCTCAAACGAACGGGGTCACTGTTTGTTGAATCGCTCCAACCAAGTCATAATGGTAACAGGTGGTGGTGGTGGAGGATTATTGTTGTAGTGGTTTTTAGGATGTGGGCCAAATTGAACGCCCTAAGTTTGAATTTCAGCATGAACTTCATCCCTGATTTCATTGCAAAGTTGGGGAAGGATGGCTTGCAAAGCTGCATTGACAGCTGCAGCCAATTCTTGAGCATTACGTGTGTTCACCATCTGACAGTTTAAAACAAAATGCAACATAAATGATAAGTCTGAAATAAGATGAACATAAAATGCATGAACCATCTATAGTTCAATGAAACTGTTATATGCGCGAGGGTGAACGCCTACGGTCAGTTCACCAAAACAAAAGACATAGCGGGGAACGCCTATGGGTTGGTCTCAAAGTTAAAAGTTTCGATAAAAGCACATGCGACTAAATAGGGCCAGTCCTGTACCAACCATTACTTAGTCATAAACCTGTGACATTCATATGAATGCATGAAAAAATAAAAATGAATGAATGCATGAAACCAACTGTCAGTTTTAGGAAGACGCTGGTGACTACCCATAAGTCACAGGTCATGTTTTACAGAGCTACAGGTCGAAACCTTTGGCTCTGTTAATGCAAAGCAATGCCTAAAAACATTGTTAATATTAATTAATCTCTTAGTTTTGATCACGACAAATTACAACGACATTTATTGTCAAACATGATCATAAAACGAATTATCTAACAAACAATATCATCAAGGTAATAATCATTACACTAGCATATCTTAATCATGCTTAGTGATCTTAAAAGTAATTAGCCTTAAATCTTACTTTTGTCAAATGTAACAAAAGATTTTTAATAAACTTTATTTTTAAGAAAATGTTTTATTAAAATGAAAATGTAAATTTGAATATGGCATATTCCAAATGCCATAAGATATCCTTTGAAGGTTTAAACAGCCTCAGATATCTCAAATTCACTAAAAGAAAAAATCGAGCAGACTCTACGCCGGTGGTACCTTAGCACCTACGGCGGTTCCTTATTGATAAGGAACCGCGGGCTCCAATAAGGAACCGTGGGCAGATATAGCCGTTGGATGTTTATCTTATAAATAGTGAATCAAATCTGCATTCTCATCAACCCTTTTTGGACATCTCTTTCAGCCTTCTTTCTCCTATCTAATCCTAGTCATTTGTAAATGATCACTTAATGTGTTTATGTTTACTCATGATTATCCTCTTGATCTCCTTCTTTACCTTGTCTAAAGAAAAGATCACTCACACACTTGTGATGTGATTAAATATGTAGCATTGATGAAGATCACCTTCTCCTAAAGATCTAGTCATGTTCATCATTTGTTTATTTGTGTCTTGTGTAGATCCAATGTATTTGTGAATACTTGGACTAGTTGTGTTCATCCAAGCTATATGTGAATACTTGGATTAGAGTTGTGTAAATCCATTGCACGCGTGTGTGCTTGGATTTATGTTGTGTAGATCCAAGCTACATGTATGTACTTGGATATGTTTAGTTGAGTTGTAATTAGTTGTGTTAGTTCTCACTGAACTATAAAGTGATGTGGTCGTGTCTTGTGAGTTCTCACTAAACTATAAAGTGATGTGGTTGTGTCTTGTGAGTTCTCACTAAACTATATAGTGATATGTAGTTGTGTCGTGTGAAGTTCTCACTTAGCTTCAAAGTGAAGAGTCGTAAAGATTGGTTCTAGCTTTGGATTAGAACTCAACATCTAGCCTTGTGCCGGAAAATGGTGAAGTAGGCAACGTTGTGAAGATTGGTTCTAGCTTTGGGTTAGAACTCCACATCTAGCCTTGTGTCGTAAAATAGTGAAGTTGGCGACGTTGTGTATATTGGTCCTAGCAAAGATTAGGTCTCGACATTTAGCTTAGTGTCGGAAAATAATGTAAGCGACGTTGTAAGGTTTTCTCCGCCAAGAAGGGAGCTTGTGGATATAGTGGAAATCTCGAGTAAGGTGTACTCGAGGAGTGGAGTAGGAACGAGGATAGAGCCTTGTTTCCGAACCACTATAAATCTTGGTGTCTTCCTACTAGGTTGTTTATTTCCTTACTCATTACTTACATTCATCATCATTATACTTATTACACATTGTTAATGCATTAGAATTGAACCTCATCATTATGCAACTAGTTTTTAAGTAAAAGATAGTTTTATGCATTCACCTAATTGAAAGGAATTTTAATTAGGAGATAAACCGATGAGAAACTATTCAACCCTCCCCCCTTCTAGTTTCTACAATTGGTATCAGATCGATGGTGCCACAAGATCTTTGAAGTATATTGTACTTTAAAACTTGGATCGATCCATTATCTCCTCAAATTAGAAGGTTAAGTTGTACTAAAGTTTTTATTTGGTCATAACTATTTTTTGTTGAAAATAAGCCTTTTAAAATGTTAATATTGCATATTACTTAAATTAGTAGTATTAATGCATTTTAGATTTACTCTTGAAATGTATCTACTAGTTTGCAGCTTGTTATCTGTAGGTACTCATGAAGATAAATCATCCTATTGATTGTGGATTGAGTTACTTACACTTGTAGAAGACTCATCTTCTTTGATTTCCAACATCATTGAATGATGATATCAAGATGGGTAGAAGTGATACTAGTCTTTGAAGACTTAGTAGTCACTATTAGTCATAGTTGGGCTTTGCATCGGTTTTTAAAAGCTCAGAATGAAATTTGTGGCTAAGGTACGCTTTCGTTCTTCCACACGCCCTATTGATCATTATTTTGATCATTAATTGACTATATACTTGTTCTTGGCATCCTTGCCTTGACATTTATTTGTGGTTTGTGATTCTTTCCTTTTTCCCTCTCAAACCTTCATTGCTTGGATACTTGACTCACTATAGAGATGTAGGGTGAGTTAGTAGAAGCTTAAAGTATCAAGCATGATTTCCATGGTTTACACCCTTACGGTTAGTAGGCCCTATATCATGTGTAACTTGTGCAATTAAGCTCATCTCTAGGATGATTAGTGAATCCCTTGAGATACCAAACTACTTCATTAAGTTGTAGGTGGATTTTACATATTTGGAATTGAAATATTCCAAGGATGTTGTTATTGTTAATTCTAGCAATAATTATCCGATCATGTGGGAGAGAAAGTGAATCTATAATTTGCTCATATTTTGAAATAGAATAAGACTACTCTTGAAAATGATTTTATTCTATGCATCAAAATTGCTTGGTATAATTCATTACCAAAGCCGTTTAGACTTTCGCCGGAAAGGCACGTCTTAAACCACTATATATGACACAAGCTCTTCACCTCCTCAATTTGAAGAATTCCATTTGTCTCTTGAGCAATGTTCTTGGTCTTGATTCACTTCTCTTGACTCCTCTCCCTTTGCTTCTTTGCTACGAGTAGTCGTTTGTTCGTTTCGGTCTTTTCCTATCTCGATTCAACTCGTAATCCTTCAACAAGGCATTATTACCTAGTGTTGTGGTGGTCCAATGATATCCTAAAATGTTTAAGATATATTTTTAAGTAATTTAAAAATTTTGGTTTTCAAAAATTCCTTGTTTTTCTTTGATAAAAACCTGCCTCTGTAGGCGGTTCTTTATCTCTGGCGGCTCAATAGCGTGGTTCCTTATCGATAAGAAACCACGGGCAGAATCTTTTGTCAGAGCGCCATTTTTTTAAAAATAACTTTTTCAAACAAAACCTTCTCTCTCCTCCACACACAGCCGATGGTTTTCTTGTTTTTCCACCATTGTTGAAGCTTCAAAAACCTTCAATCACTCAAATTAATTGATTCAAGTTCGTAGGTTTCACTCATCCATCATCCAAGATCAATTAATTGTAAGTTATTTCTTTCAATTTCATCTAATTTGTTCTAGGGTTCATACATTCATAATTGAGGATTTTTAGAATTGACATTGAATTAGAACCTTCCTAGGAATAAGAGTGACATAGTATTGTTACTATGATTCCTTAGGTTCATATTCATTGAGATTTCACTAAAACCCATTTGTAGAACAAATCCGAATTTTGACTAAATAGTTTGGTTGATTGATGGAATTGATATGAACCCATGAACAAGTTGGTAATGGCATTGTTAAATGCTTACCTAAAAACCTTGTTTTGAAAAACCAATGTTCTAGTTCATTATTGATTTTACATAATTCATATGTTTTGATCAATGATGAAATGGGTACATTGTAAACATGAGAATGATAAGGATTAATCCTTTGTTTGTCAAGCTATTGATGAAACACATTCTCATCTTTTGAATTTTTATTTTTATTTTTTCATATGAGTGATTGGAAAAATATTTTTGTTTATTGTATTTAGGTACAAATCATGCCTTTAAGATACCAAAGAGATCATCAAAACACTAGACGATATATGCCAAAGATTTCTCAAATTTTTGCTTCTACCCAACTCCAAAACTACTATCAATCTCTTTCAAAACGTTGTTTCCATGAGGTTAGAACTGTCGATGAAGAAATTACAGGTTATGACTATATCAAATCTATGTTTGAGCCTACAGGATTTGATTGTTTGCTTTACATAGATGAAGAGATATATCCCGTATTTCTTTTGGAGTTCTTTAGCACCTATTATATCTTTGAGTTCAATGGTAGAATATTCATTAGATTCTTGTTGAATGATCAAGTCATTCAATACTCTCTCGAAACCTTTGGTCAAATTCTTGGTGTGCCATTTGAAGGTATTTGTCGTTTCACGGACAAATGGAGACTTGATGCTCTCGATGAATCCAACGATAAACCTCCGAATGACCACAATGAAGTTGATCTTGACTTTATCCTTGAAATCATTTCCAAAGAGCGTGATGGAAACGTTGTGAGAATCCTTCATTCTAATAAACGACTTGTAAATAGTTATGAGGTTCTCTCAAGCGACCTTAAGGATTATATGGTTCGTTGGGCCGAGATACTTAGGGAGAATGTATTTTATCTTGGTGGGAACCGGGATCACATTCTGGCATGTATGGTGCATATGCTTATTTGCATCTTTACCAAAACCAAGTACAACTTGGCATACTATACCGCTCGACGAATAAATTATGCTCTTTACAAACCTAAAACAAATCTTCCCTATGTTATGCTTCTTATTCGCCTCTTTAAGAGGGTTGTTCATGATTTTCCCTTCCTTGACTTCTCTCGCTTTCAACCGGTTCAACGGGTGATGTTACCTATTCAAGAGGTATATGAAAGAAAGCCTTGTGATAAAGGTTCGAGAAAACATGATCAACAAGAGTCCGATGATGAGGACACCGACATGCCAACAAGTGATGGTGATGGCATAGTTACTAGTGCTTATGCCGGCTCTTCAAGTAACTCCTGTCAATCCACAAACTCATTCGTGGATGGACTTGAAGACTTAGCTCCTCCTCCTCACCATTCCACTAGTGAAGTACCGGAAGACCTCAACATAGAGTGTCTCTACCGTAAAAATCTTAGGACTCGAGGTGAGTTGTTTGATCATCGAGTGGAGTCAAGAAAGGGATTCAAATACTTGAGGAATTTGATCAAGGGATTTGGCAAGAAGAGAAGATAAAGAATTTGATTTAATTCAAGGAGAACATGTTGTTAAACATGTTATGTGTTGAACATTTGTTTTCTTTTCTTCTATGTGTGTATATTAACTAATACCTACTTGTTTGGATTACTAACTATTTTAGTCCTTTATTAACTATGTAGTTGTTCTTTCGATCTACATAGCTTTGTGCTCATTATGTATTTGTTAGCTTCCTAGATTTTGATTTATAGATAACTTTGGCTTGCTATTTACGTGTGTGAAATCTGGGCTGACCAAAGTTTGAGGAAGTGCTACTTTTGAACAACACTGGACGCGGTTCCATATCGAACCCGCGGTTTCTTAGCGATAAAGAACCACGGACCTACTTAAGGAACCGCTTGTCCCTGTTTTGACAGAATCTTTGCTTTACACTGTTTTCCTTAATCTGTGTAAAACTTTGATAAATTTTTTGAAAAACCTACACTTTCCTAAACTAGGGTACCTAATTTCATTATTCACCTAACATGATTTTAACCCATTACTAGTTTGGATCATTCCCTTCTCTTCTTAAACCCTATCATGTTGATTGTGTTCTTCATCCCTTCAAATCTTCTCTAAACCTTAACACACAACCATGGTGTCCACTAGAACATTCACTTCTTCCAAAACTTCCTCCTCATAAAGAAGCCTCAAAATTAAGATTAAGATACCTAACATTGGTTCTTCATCTTTTCACACTCCCGAAATTGAGATCTCTCCCATTCTCATTTCATCTTCACCTTCACCACCCCTTGCTCCATGCAAGACAAACTCAAAACATGGTACTAACCATTCACATGGTTTTACCTCCTCTTCATTCCAATCAAGAATGAATGAGCTTTCTTCACCTTTCACCCCTAGTCCTACTTTGGATGGGATTTCTCAACCTCAACCTCTACAAAGTATCCCCTTTGTACTTGAGCCTTTGGTCACCTCTCCTTTCACTTTCCAAATTCTCCCATCTCACCCTTGGACACTATGCCTCAACCACCTCTTCAACCCTCTAACACTAATGCTCCTATTTTGGGCCTTCTTATCCCTTACTTCATGGGTGATCCTTACCTCTTTGGGTTCTTAGAAGCTCATGGTGCAAATTGCCCATGTTGTCTCTATAATAACTACATCATTCAAAACCTAAGGATGGGGATGCTTGGTCTTCATAGAAGGTTGTATTATTTCTTGCTTGTATTGTTCTTCATGCCTCCTCCTAGGAGATGAATGATGATTTTCAAAATAACATGCTTTTTAAAAGAAGGTCAAGCCAGAGAGAACTATGAATTCAAGATCTAGTTGTTAGTTATCTTTGTAGTAGTTAGCTGTCTTTTTATTTCTTGTATTTCCTTTCTTTTCCCACATGACTTTCTCGTGTGGATGATTTATGGATTTAGTTTTTATGTGCTTTAATCTATGTGATCACATTAAACAACTTCAATTTATTTAAAATTGAACCTAAATCTATTACAACCTCTAAAAACTTGACTTAAAATTGGACCAAAATGTTATCTAAATATTTTGTCACCCTTTGTCAAGACATTCTTTGTGAATGTGTTGCTTTTATGCAACCCTAGCATACTCTAGTGCTAAAAGAGGTAAAAATCCAAGATTTGCAAAATTTTGAAAAAGTCTTATTTTTCTTCCAAACTTTTGAAAATCAAGGTTTGTTGTCTACCGGACGCGGTTCCTTAGCCCCCAGGCGGATCCATATCGATATGGAACCGCGGGCTATTTTAAATAACCGCGCTTAGTAAAGCCGTTCTTGTCTTATTTTTGGTCTTTCTTCTTTGACCACTGTTCTGGTTAAGATTCTTTGTTTACCCAATTTGGCTAAACATTTCCTAAAACCTTTATTTTTCATTTCAAATCTTTGCCTTGTCTAGTTTCTTTAAATTTTTCTCTTTTGGGAGTTCTTTTCTTCATCCCTCATAATGCCTAATTCTTCCTTTCCTAACCTTGACATTTCTTTGGCACAAACTTCTCAACCTAAAGCTTCTTCTTCTAAGCTTTCAAAGAAACCGGAAATCTCGGTTAAACCCATTTGGATAAAAAAGAATAAGAATCTTCATGATTCTTCTTCTCCAAAATCCTCCAAGAATTCCTCTTTCTCTCCGATTCAATATTGAAATGAGACTTACTCTATAAATCCAATTACCGGAGAAAAGGAAATTCTTCCACCACCACCAAAACCTTTCAACTCTCCTCAACTCAATGACCTATCTTCTTTTCCTAACCTCACTAGGCATTGTGAAAACATCTCTTATCCATTATCTCCCTCTCCACCTACCTCTATTTTTTATGGACCTCCCCCATCTAACGATTTTGTTTTGCATCATGGTTCCTCGTGTGCTTGTTGTCGTTTTCAACAAATTGAACTTGCTCATATCTATGACAAGCTAAATTTTCTTGAATTCCTCCTCACTGAACCTCCTCTCAAAGTTTTCGTTCTCGTGAACAAAACTTCGAATGATGCTTCGTCGTCTTTCTTTTCCAACTAAGGCACATTTTGTACTTTATTTGTTTGAGTCAATAAAACTTAAGCAATCTTGGAAGATTATCACTATTAGAGTATTTTATGTTTTGTGGTGTATTTTCCATATTTTTTGCTTTAAATATTCATATTATGTGTATGAATATTTCTCTTGTATGTTATTTTATATTTATGTAATATAAATGTTATGTGTATTATCTTTCCCTCTATTTCTATTTCACACATTGGTTAAAGAGTTGATCTAGGTTGAAACTTAAAATTAATTATGGGTGATTCCATAAACTCTAATTTTAACCCATTCACATTTTAAATAATCTTTGATTGGTTTGGATGTTTCTTTTCTTCTTTTATTCCACCAATTGAACTATGATGTTGTTAATACACACTCTTTGGACATACTTAGCAAATGCTTGCTTCTAATTTGAGATTTCTTTTCCTTCTCCCTCTCAAGTTAGTTAGTAAGTAGTGCACATACATACATACATTGGTATTTCTTTTCTTTCTTTTAACCTTTGTGTAGCATGTCACCTTAGCTCATTTACTTGGTGCCCCAAACAAGGGGGAGTAAGCACCAAGGGGGACCTACTAGCAAAAGTCTGGTTCTTTTCTTTTTCAAAGACTTGTGCTAACCTTTTTGCTTCGACAAAGGGGGAGAAATGATAGTGAAAAACTCGTTAATAATTCGAATAAACTTGTATTTTATGTAAATGAGTTTATAGTTTGTCGTAATAAAAAAGGGGAGATTGTTAATGCAAAGCAATGCCTAAAAACATTGTTAATATTAATTAATCTTTCTTATTTTTGATCACGACAAATTACAAAGACATTTATTGTCAAACACAATCATAAAACAAATTATCTAACAAACACTATCATCAAGGTAATAATCATTACACTAACATATGTTAATCATGCTTAGTGATCATAAAAGTGATTAGCCTTAAAACTCACTTTTGTCAAATGTAACAAAAGATTTTTAATAAACTTTATTTTTAAGAAAATGTTTTATTAAAATGAAAATGTAAATTTGAATATGTCATATTCCAAATGCCAAAATAATATCCTTTGAAGGTTTAAACAACCTAAGATATTTCAAATTCACTTAAAGACAAAAGGGAGCAGACTCTACGACGGCGGTACCTTAGCACCTACAGCGGTTCCTTATCGATAAGGAACCGCGGGCTCCAATAAGGAACCTCGGGCAGATATAGCCGTTGGATGTTTGTCTTATAAATAGTGGATCAAATCTGCATTCTCATCAACCCTTTTTGGACATCTCTTTCAGCCTTCTTTCTCCTATCTAATCCTAGTCATTTGTAAATGATCACTTAATGTGTTAAGTATGTTTACTCATGATTATCCTATTGATCTTCTTCTTTACTTTGTCCAAAGAGAAGATCACTCACACACTTGTGATGTGATTAAAGATGTATCATTGATGAAGATCACCTTCTCCTAAAGATCTAGTCATGTTCATCATTTGTTTATTTGTGTATTGTGTAGATCCAATGTATTTGTGAATACTTGGACTAGTTGTGTTCATCCAAGCTATATGTGAATACTTGGATTAGAGTCGTGTAAATCCATTGCACATGTGTGTGCTTGGATTTATGTTGTGTAGATCCAAGCTACATGTGTGTACTTGGATATGTTTAGTTGAGTTGTAATTAGTTGTGTTAGTTCTCACTAAACTATAAAGTGATGTGGTTGTGTCTTGTGAGTTCTCACTAAACTATAAAGTGATGTGGTTGTGTCTTGTGAGTTCTCACTAAACTATAAAGTAATATGTAGTTGTGTTGTGTGAAGTTCGCACTTAGTTCAAAGTGAAGAGTTGTGAAGATTGGTTCTAGCTTTGGATTAGAACTCGACATCTAGCCTTGTGTTGGAAAATGGTGAAGTAGGCAACGTTGTGAAGATTAATTCTAGCTTTGGATTAGAACTCCACATCTAGCATTGTGTCTTAAAATAGTGAAGTGGGCGACGTTGTGTAGATTGGTCCTAGCTAAGATTAGGTCTCGACATTTAGCTTAGTGACGGAAAATAATGTAAGCGACGTTGTAAGGTTTTCTCCGCCAAGAAGGGAGCTTGTGGATATAGTGGAAATCTCGAGTAAGGTGTACTCGAGGAGAGGAGTAGGAACGAGGACTGAGCCTCGTTGTCGAACCACTATTAATCTTGGTGTCTTCCTACTAGGTTATTTCTTTCCTTACTCATTACTTACATTCATCATCACAATGCAACTAGTTTTCAAGTAAAAGATAGTTTTGTGCACTCACCTAATTAAAAAAAGTTTAATTAGGAGATAAACCGATGAGAAACTACTCAAACCCCCCTTCTAGTTTCTATAGGCTCTGATACCATAATTGTAACATCCCATTTGTTAAGATGGAATTCTATAGTAAATTATGGCGTGTCATTAAAGCATGCAAGGTAAATGTCCAGACATTCATGACCATAAAAGAAAGTACCAGAATCAAACATCGGTAGTCCAAATAACTCACAAACAAGCAAATATAAGTACTGTAAATGAAAGGATTAAACAATGTCCAAATAAAGTAAAGTATGAGAAAGTAGGAATAAATGCATAAGGTAAAAGAGGCTGGATAGCTTCCATTCGAATGCACATACTCTGGAGATCCTACTTGCGACCTTAGGTACCTACCGTTCGGGAATATGGAAATGGAAAACGGCTAAGCATAACGCTCAGTGCACGGATATACAATAAAGCATGGAAACATAGAGTAATGAAGCATAGTAAGAGCATATAAAGCATGAAAAGCATGAAAGGCAGCGGAAATGAATAAGTCCGGGGAAACCTAGACATATGTCATATTTACTGGTTTTAATTCTGAAAACATAGCTTATGTTACTTATGAAAATCTGTATTAGTTTAATATACCAAAAGCCAATATAGGTCATGAGGTCAACAACATGCATGAATACTTAGAGGGGTGACTCGTCATGCAATCAGAAGGGATGCCTCTAATTAAATGGTAATGGGTAGAAGGGATCAGCTTTTAATTAATACTTTCCCGAAACCCGAACCCGTGATTTAAAATTAACCCGAGCCCGTACCCGTGTGTCACATATAAGCCAAGCCAAACACCCTTGACAGTGGATACCCGGCCTAGCCGGTTGCCACTGTCCGAGTGGTTTACCCTCTGCCGAGCCACGGCTAGCCGTCGCCCGAGCCCGGTTCACACCGGTTCACAGCCGATTCCCACCGGTGCGTGACCGGTTCCCACTATTTTTGTTGTTTGGTTCCCATTGTCCAAAACAAAGTCCCACCGAGACCCTAATGGTCTCGGTTGACATTCGATCCAACGCAAAACCATACCCCAACCTCGATTCAGGGTCCCCTTGCTTGCGTCTGAGCCAAACTGACCAAGCCGAGACCTTGGGAGGTCTTGGTGGTGGTGATTAAAACAAGCCGAGAGCGGTGTCTCGGCCGAACCAAAACAAACACCAAACACCCCCTTAAACATGATTTTAATCAATCCCCATGTTTTATAACTTGTTTTTAAGATTAATTAAAATAAGAACATGAATTCAATAAAGAATTAAAAAGAAAAAGAAAGGTTTTGATTATACCGAATGCGTAGTTGTTTATGGTTTTCAAACACGAACACGAACACGTAAACCTTGAAGATCAAAACTCACAAACACCCTCATTGGTGTTCTTGTTGGTCGACGATAGAGAGAGAGAGAGAGAAAAGAGATATTAGGGTTTTTCTGTTTTGTGAAATTATATTATGTTTAATTCCCTGGAGGAATTAGTTAAGGATTATACTTGGGTCATGGGCCAAGCCCATTCTTCCCCTTCTTGCTCTCTTAGCCGTGGCACCCTTAGGCCCACAAGGGAAAAACCCGTAACTTTTGTTAAGTTAAATATTCACGTGATCGTTCGTGTTTTTTTATCGTGAATATAATTATCGTGAACGTAACACATTTATAATATACATACGTTAGTACATGTTATTTATTATCGTGACACGTGAAATATATTATAAATTGTTAATGCAAGTAATGCCTAAAAACATTATTAGTGTTAACTAATCTTTCTTAGTTTTGATCACAACAAACCATACAACACATTTAGTGTAAAACACAAAATGAATTATTTAACTAACACTATCATCAAGGTAATAATCATATCACTAACCTTTCTTAATCATACTTAGTGATTATCAAAATGATTATCCTTAAAACTCACTTTTGTTAATATGACAAAAGACTTTTTAATAAACTCTCTTTTTTAGAAAATGTTTTATTAAAATGGAAAATGAAAATTTGAAAAATAGCATATTCCAAATGTTGTTAGAATATCCTTTGAAGGTTTCAAATACCTCAGATATTCCCACCCTACTAAAAGACAAAAAACGGAGCGTAGTCTAGTGGCGGTACCTTAAGTACCTACGCGGTTCCTTAGCGATATGGAACCGCGAGGTGAGATAAGGTACCGCGCACAGCTAGCCGTTATAGATCCGTTATACTTTGTCTCCTTTAAATAGTGGGTCAAATCTCATTTTCCAGAAAGCCTCTTGGACGTTTTTCTCAGCCCTCTTTCTATTTTCTATAGCATAATCATTAGTAAATGATCACTTAAATTGTTAAGGATGTTTACATATGATTATCCTCTTGATCCCCTCCTTTACCTTGTCCAATGAGAAGATCACTCACTCACTAGTGTTGTGATAAAGATGAATCTATGAGCTAGTCATATTCATCATGATACCCTTTTTGTTTTAGGTCAATCCAATGTATTTATGAATACTTGGACTAGTTGTGTTCATCCAAGTTATTTGTGGATACTTGGATTTGTTGTGTACATCCATTGCATATGTGTTTGCTTGGATTTGTGTTGTGTAAATCCAAGATACATGTGTGCACTTGGATAAGTCTAGTTGAGTTATAATAGATTTGATTAGGAGTTCTCACTAAACTATAAAGTGATGTGGTTGTGTCTTGTGAGTTCTCACTAAACTATAAAGTGACTAGTAGTTGTGTTGTGTGAAGTTCTCACTTAGCTTCCAAGTGAAGAGTCGTGAAGATTGGTTCTAGCTTTCGATTAGAACTCGACATCTAGCCTTGTGTCGTAAAATGGTGAAGTAGGCAACGTCGTGAAGATTGGTTCTACCTTAAGATTAGAACCCGACATCTAGCCTTGTGTCGTTAAATTGTGAAGTAGGCAACGTTGTGTAGATTGGTCCTAGCTAAAGATTAGGTCTCGACATTTAGCTTAGTGTCGGAAAATAATGTAAGCAACGATGTAAGGTTTTCTCCGCCGAGAATGGAGCTTTTGGATATAGTGGAAATCTCGAGAAGGTGTACTCGAGGAGTGGAGTAGAAACGAGGATAGAGCCTCATTGTCGAACCACTATAAATCTTGGTGTCTTCCCACTAGGTTGTCTCCTTCCTTACTCTTTACTTATTTCATTATCATTACACTTACCTATTATCTTTGCTAGTGCATTTGAATTGAACCTAATCATTATGCAACTTAGCCTCAACTAAAAGATAGTTTTGATACAAACCAAATTGAAAGTAATTTTAATTTGCTCACCAATCAAAGAGAAACTATTCAACCCCCCTTCTAGTTTCTACAATTGGTATCAGAGCGATGGTCACTCAAGATCTTTGAAGTATATTGTACTTTGAAACTTGGATCGATCCATTGTCTCCTCAAATTAGAAGGTCTAGTTGTAATAAAGTTTCTCTTTGGTCAAAATTATTTTTTCCTTTGAAAATAGGTCTTTTAATTGGTAATATTGAATCCCACTTAGATTAGTAGCCTTTATACATTTTATATCTACTCTTGAAATGTATCTACTAGATTGCATCTTGTTTTATGTAGGTACTCATGAAGATCAATAATTGAATTGGTTGCGGATTGAGTTACTTGCACTTGTAGAAGACTTATCATCATCGATTTTCAATATCTTTGAATGATGAGTGGGATTGATACTAGTCATTGAAGAATTGGTATTCATGATAGTCACTCTTGGGGTTTGCATTGATGGATTGGAATGCTCTTGTGGCCAAGGTACGCTTTCGTTCTTCCACACGCCCTTTTGATCATTCTTTTGATCATTACATGACTATGTGCTTGCTCTTGGCATCCTTGCCTTGACATTTATTTGTGGTTTGTGATTCTTTCCTCTTATCCTCTCAAACCTTCATTGCTTGGATACTTGACTCACTATGGTGATGTAGAGTGAGTTAGTAGAAGCTTAAAGTATCAAGCATGATTTCCATGGTTTGCACCCATACAGTTAGTAGGCCCTTTGTGGGAGAGAAAGTGAATTAATACCTTGCTCATATTTTGGTTTAGACTAAGACTATTATTGAAAGTGATCTTAGTCTATACTTGAATAATTGCTTTGTGCTTATTCATTACCAAAGCCGTTTAACGTTTCGCCAGAAAGGCACGTCTTAAACCACTATATATGACACAAGCTCTTCGTTACCACTATTTGAAGATTGTCATTAATCCCTTGAGCATTGGTCCTAGTCTTTATTCACTTCCCTTGACTTCTCTCCACTTTACCGTTTTGCTACGAGTAGTCGTTTGTTCGTGTCGGTTCTTTTTTATCTTGATTTAACTCGTAATCCTTCGTTAAGGCATATTGCTTTGTGTTATGATGATCCAATGATATTCTAAAAGGCTCATGATTTAATTATAAGTATTTTAGAAAAACTTGGTTTTCAAAATTTGGCGTTTTTCATAGATAAAAACCTGCCTCTGTAGGCGGTTCCTTATCTAGGCGGCTCAAACCCGCGGTACCTTATCGATAAGGAACCGCGGGCAGAAACTTTTGTCAGAGCGCCAGTTTGATTATTTTATTCTTTTCAAACCACTATCTCTCTCCCAAAAACACACAACGACGGTTTTCTTGTTTTTCCACCATTGTTGAAGCTTCCAAAACCTTCAATCACTCAAATTAATTGATTCCAAGTTGTGGGTTTCACTCATCCTTCATTTAACATCAATTAATTGTAAGTATTTTCTTTCAATTTCATCTATTTTGTTCTAGGGTTCATCCTTTCATAATTGGGGATTTTTAAAATTGAAATTGAATTAAAACCTTAATAGGAATGTGGGTTGACATGGTTATTTTACTATGATTCGTTAGGTTGATATTCATTAATATTTCACTAAAACCCACTTGTAGAACAAATCCTAATTTTGATTAATTACGTTTGATTAAAAGATGGATTTGAGATGAACCCATGAACAAGTAGGTAATGACATTGTTAATGCTTACCTAAAAACCTTGTTTTGAAAAACCAATGTTCTAATCCATTGTTGATCTAACATAGATCATGTGTTCTTGGTTAATGATGGAATAGACACATTGTGAACATGAAAATGATATGGATTCAATCCTATGTTTATCAAGAAATTGATATAACACATTTTCATTTTTTGATTTATTTATAAGTGATTGAAAAGATATTTTCTTTAGGTACTTATCATGTCCCAAGATATCAAAAAGATCATGAATGAACACGAGCAAACATGCCCTCTTCTTCTTACCCTCATTTGATTCATTCTCATAATAACTCGTCTAAGTCTCTTAAACATCGTTGTTTCCATGAAGGACGCATCGTTCCTTCTAATTGTGTAAATGAGTTTATTCGCTTCATGTTTGTGTCTATTGGCTTTGATTGTCTTCTTGATATTGACGAGCCAATATTTCCTTCGTTCCTTATGGAGTTCTTTAGCTCATTCACTTTGATAGGCATCAATAATGGAATATCTATACGATTTTCCATCATGGGGAAAATCATTACTTACACTCTTGAAGAATTTGGTGATATTCTTGGAGTGCCATTCAATGGTCAATGTCGATTTACCGATGCTTGGAGTTTAGACTCTTTAGAATCGGCCCCTATTGATGCTCATTATGTGACCGTGCTTCCAACTCCTTCGAACATCATTCATGCCATTTCTAAACCTCGTGAGCATCCTATTCATGGTAAATTTCAAGGAGTTGTTCGAACTCTCTCTCCTTGGGAATTACTATCTAGTGATATTAATGATTTCATGACTCCTTGGGCCGAAATCATTAAGGAAAATGCAATGTGTCTTGATGGGAATCGGGATTTAGTACCCGCTTGCCTTGCACATATGTTGTATTGTGTTCCCACCACAACTCCTTACAATCTCGCATTTTTCATGGCTAGAAGAATTAGATTTGTTCTTCTTGAATCTAAGTCAAGTCTTCCCTATGGAATGCTTCTTTCTCGTCTTCTTAGAAGAGTCCTTATTGACTTTCCGTCTCTTCTATCTTCACCTTATTGCTCCGTTGATCGTGTCATGTCTCCCATTCAAAAGAACATTTCACCCGAGATCAATGTAAACTCGAGTCAAGTCGAAAATACTTCTCAAGAAGAGTCTTTTAGCAACCCTCCTTCCAATTTCATCAACTTCATGACTTCTTCTATCTCAATTTCTTCCTCCCATGAAATTGATTCCGATTATCAATTTTATCTCAATCATCTTCTTCGAGAACGTCTCAGAAGTGAATCAAGAAATTAGAAGTTATGCTCATGATTATATGCCACTCTCATCAAGGACGGCTTCTTGTTTTCTTTTCTTCATTTGGTTGTGTATTGACTTATGTTACATGTTTGGATTATTATTTATTTTGATCCTAAATGTTGCTTATGCCATCATGTTTGTGATTTACATAGCCTTGTGCATCTTTGTGATAGTTAGCTTACTTAGATTATGATCTGTAGTTAACTTTGGCTTGTGAATCTTTTGGTAAAAATCTTGGTTTATCAAAAATTGGGATGGGAAATTTTTTTGAAACCTCTGGTCGCGGTTCAATATCGACCAGCGGTTCCTTATCAATAAGGAACCGCGGTCCTAGATAAGAAACCGCCGGCCACTGTGCACGACAACATCTTTTGCTTTACACTGTTTTCTTAAATCTGTGTAAACCTTGCATGATTTTCAGTAATAAACTGCACATTTCCTAAACTAGCTTACCTAAATTCATTATTCACCTAAAATGATTTTAACCCTTTACTAGTTTGGATCATCCCCTCACCCATTTAAACCCACCTTGTTAGACATGTTCTTCACACATCAAAACATCATTCCCTAAACCTTAAACCACCCTTGTCAACCATGGTGTGTACCAAAACCTCAAACACTTCCAAGACCTCCACCCCAAGGAAAACACTCAAAATAAGGATTAAGGTAGCCAAGCCTAACTCCTCACCTTTCCACACACCTAAGAATGAGATGGTTCCTATCCTCATTTCTTCATCACCTTCCCCACCTCTTGCACCATGCAAGACATCATCCACCCATGGTACTAACCACTCCATTGGTTCTACCTCCTCTTCATTCAACTCAAGAATGAATGAGCTCTCTTCACCCTTCACTCCAAGTGCACCCTTGGATGTGACCACACAACCCCAACCAATCCAAAGCATTCCTTTTGTGAATGACTTTGATGACACTTTGGTGACTTCACCATTTACCCCTCATAACTCACCCATTTCACCAACCTTCGAGAATTTACCTCCACACTCACCCATTTCCCCTTTAGGGAACATGCCTCCACTCTCACCCGCATCACCCTTGGAGAACTTGCCTCCTCCACCTCCACCCAACTCAAACATTACAATTTTGGGTGTTCCACTTTCCCTCCTTTTGGGTGATCCATACTATGGGTTTCAACAAACACATGGCTAGTTGTCCATGTTGTCTTTACAACCATTACATCATCCATAACCTTAGGATGGATATGTATGGACTACATAGGAGGTTGCAAGAGTTCTTGCTTGCCTTGTTCTCCATGCCTCCTCCTAGGAGATGAATGATAGAGTTTTCTTAATAAGAGTTTTCAACAAAACCAAGCCAAAGAAGACTACTTATCTAGATCTAATGTTAAGCTAGCTATGTATTAGTTAGTTTTATTTGTCATTGTACTTGCTTCTTTCATGAATGTTTCATGTTGTTGATCTATGGATTTAGCTTTATGTGTTTTCATCCTTATGTGCACTTTAATCAACTTTAATTTGAAATTAAAATTGAACCTAAATCTATCACAACCTCTAAAAACTTGACTAAAATTGGTTCAAAAGGATATTCAAATATTTTGTCACCCTTTGTCAAGACATTCTTTGTGAATGTGTTGCTTTTTGCAACCCTAGCATAATTTGATGCTAATAGAGGTAAAATTCCAAGATTTGCAACTTTTTGAAAAAGTCTTAGTTTTTCCCAAAACCCATGAAAAACATGGTTTCACGTCCACTGTAGGCGTCTCATTAAAAGTCGCGCGGTTCCTTATGTGGTAAGGAACCGGCGGTCCCTTTAAGGTACCGCGGGCAGAAATCAGTTTTTGACGAATTTTTGATCAAAACTTTTAAAACCCTATACCCTGTCAAGATTCCTTGTTTACTCAAATTGACTAAACATTCCCTGACACTTCACATTTTGTATTCAAATTCTTACCTTGATTACATTTTACTTAGACCCCAACCTTGAGATCTCATTCTCACACCTTCCCAACCTTGAGATTTCATTCTCACACAACCTTGAGATTTCATTCTCACACAACCTTGAGATTTCATTCTCATACTCTCACAATGCCTAACTCCTACATTCCTAACCTTGAAATTTCTTTGTCACAACCCCACTCACCCAAAGCTTCCTCATCCAAGCTTTCAAAGAAACCGAAAATCTCGGTTCGACCTATTTGGGTTAAGAAGAATGAACCATCTTCGTCCAAACCACCCAAAAACCCTACCTTCTCTCCAATCAAGTATTGGAATGAGACTTATACCATAAACCCCATCACCGAAGCAAAAGAAAATGTTCCCCCACCACCACAATCCTTCAATGCCCCTCAACTCAATGACCTTTCAACCTTCCCAAACCTCACAAGGCATTGTGAAAACATTCCCAAACCCATTACCCCACCACCACCAAACCCTAAGTTTGATGCCATACCCCCATCAAACGATTTTGTGTTGCATCATGGATCCTCGTGTGCTTGTTGTCGATTTCAACAAATTGAACTTACTCATGTGTATGAGAAGTTAAATTTTCTTAAATTCCTCCTCACTCGACCTCCTATTCAAGTTTTCGTTCTGGTGGACAAAACTTCGAGTGATGCATCATCGTCTTTTTAGTCTTTTATTTATTTTTAAGCAATCTTGGAAAATATCACTATTATACTAGCTTATGCTTAGTGGTTTATTTTCCATATTTATTGCTTTTAGATACTCATATTGTGTGTATGACTATCTTCTTTGTTGTGTCTTTTTCTTTTATGTAACCTTTGTGTTGTTTGTGTGTTATTTCATTAGTTCTATTTTGAGTTGATCATGGTTAATTTTTACAATTGCTTATGGGTGATTCCATCAATTCTAAACCTTAACCCATTGACAAGCTTATCATCTTCATCGGATTAAAGCTTGATTTTGTCAATTACCTCTTTGGACATACTTAGCAAAATACTTGCTTCTAATTTGAGATTTCTTCTCTCTCCCTCTCAAGTTACTTAGTAGGTAGTGATCATATATACATTGGTGTTTCTTTCCTTTCTACTAACCTTTGTGTAGCATGTCACCTTAGCTCACAAACTTGGTGCCCCAAGCAAGGGGGAGCAACCACCAAGGGGGAGCTACTAGCAAAGTTCGATGTTCTTCAAAGACTTGTGCTAACCTTTTTGCTACGACAAAGGGGGAGAAATGATAGTGATAAACTAGTTAATAATTCCATATTTTGTGTTTCTACGTAAATGAGTTTATCGTTTGTCGTAATCAAAAAGGGGGAGATTGTTAATGCAAGTTATGCCTAAAAACATTATTAGTGTTAACTAATCTTTCTTAGTTTTGATCACAACAAACCATACAACACATTTAGTGTAAAACACAAAATGAATTATTTAACTAACACTATCATCAAGGTAATAATCATATCACTAACCTTTCTTAATCATACTTAGTGATCATCAAAATGATTATCCTTAAAACTCACTTTTGTTAATATGACAAAAGACTTTTTAATAAACTCTCTTTTTTAGAAAATCTTTTATTAAATTGGAAAATGAAAATTTGAAAAATAGCATATTCCAAATGCTGTTAGAATATCCTTTGAAGGTTTCAAATACCTCAGATATTCCCACCCCACTAAAAGACAAAAAACGGAGCGTAGTCTAGTGGTGGTACCTTAAGTACCTACGCGGTTCCTTAGCGATATGGAACCGCGGGGTGAGATAAGGTACCGCGCATAGCTAGCCGTTATAGATCCGTTATACTTTGTCTCCTTTAAATAGTGGGTCAAATCTCATTTTCCAGAAAGCCTCTTGGACGTTTTTCTCAGCCCTCTTTCTATTTTCTATAGCATAATCATTAGTAAATGATCACTTAAATTGTTAAGGATGTTTACATATGATTATCATCTTGATCCCCTCCTTTACCTTGTCCAATGAGAAGATCACTCACTCACTAGTGTTGTGATAAAGATGAATCTATGAGCTAGTCATATTCATCATGATACCCTTTTTGTTTTAGGTCAATCCAATGTATTTATGAATACTTGGACTAGTTGTGTTCATCCAAGTTATTTGTGGATACTTGGATTTGTTGTGTACATCCATTGCATATGTGTTTGCTTGGATTTGTGTTGTGTAAATCCAAGATACATGTGTGTACTTGGATAAGTCTAGTTGAGTTGTAATAGGTTTGATTAGGAGTTCTCACTAAACTATAAAGTGATGTGGTTGTGTCTTGTGAGTTCTCACTAAACTATAAAGTGACTAGTAGTTGTGTTGTGTGAAGTTCTCACTTAGCTTCAAAGTGAAGAGTCGTGAAGATTGGTTCTAGCTTTCGATTAGAACTCGACATCTAGCTGATAACTAGGTTTTTGACACCCCGTATAAAAATTAAGTTCGTTGAAGTGGTCTAATCGAATTGATCTAGGTTCTATGTGCGACTCAGTCGTTGTTTGGTGAAACAAAAGTGTGTCGTTGTAGTATATAAAATAAAAGTGCAAAACAATTAAAGTAAATGACTTAAAAGTAAATCTAAGTCTAATTTAAAGTAAATGGTGCAAGTATTTAAAAGCGTGACTAAAATTAAAGGGCACTAAATGTAAATAATGCAAACTTAAATCTAACTAAGGCAAACTTAAAACGCAACTAAAACTTAAAACTAATGCAAGGATAAAATAAATCAAAGGCAAGTAAATTTAAAGTGCAACTAATTAAAAAGGCGGGAAAAATAAGGCTCGAAATTAAAAAGCAGAAAATTAAAAACTGAAATTAAAGAAACTGAAAATTAGCTTATCCGGAATAATACCCTTATTCGGAATAAATGGCTTACTCGGAATATGTCACCTATCCGGAATGATCCTCTCTATTCGGAATATTCGTCTATTCGGAATGTTTGCCCTATTCGGAATAATTGGCCTATTCTGAATAATTTCCCTATTCTGAATAATTTCCCTATTCTGAATAATTTGCCTATTCTGAATAATTTCCTATTCAGAATAATTTGCCTATTCTGAATAATTGGCCTATTCTGAATAATTGCCCTATTCTGAATAATTGTCTATTCTGAATAATTTGCCTATTCTGAATAATTGGCCTATTCTGAATAATTGCCTATTCTGAATAATTGCCTATTTTGAATAATTGGTCTATTCTGAATAATTTGCCTATTCTGAATAATTGGCCTATTCTGAATAATTTGCCTATTCTGAATAATTGCCTATTCTGAATAATTTGCCTATTCTGAATAATTTCCCTATTCTGAATAATTTCCCTATTCTGAATAATTGCCTATTCTGAATAATTGGCCTATTCTGAATAATTGCCCTATTCTGAATAATTGCCTATTCTGAATAATTGGGAAGTTCAGAACCTACAAACAAACACCCCGAAGAACATGGAACAAGAAAAAGATACGATCTGGATAAAAATTAAGCAAAATCAACCACAAGATTAAATCAAACTATTCAACAAACATATACTAATGATAATCAAACAATCCAAAACAACAAAACTAACAATAAAGATCAAGATAATCAAAACCCACTTTCATCAAAATAAGAACATGAACATGAACATAAACATAAAAATCAAAGATTAAAGAAAGGTAGGATGAGATTAAACAATAAAGATAAAGATTAACAAGAATTAAAAGAACACTTACTTGAAATTAAATGGAAATTAAGGTGCAAGACAAGTATTTAAATTTGACAAGTAATTAAATGACAAGGTAATTAAAAGTGGAAGAACTAATTGTCACTATTAGCCAACAAAGAAAAATGTTAATCTCATCTAATCTATATATAGGGGAGGTTAAGGAGTGCTTAGGAAGCTTCCTCCCCTCTTTCCTTTCTTCTTAATTGCATGATTAAGTCCCTCAAGCCTTTAATCTTCATTTAATTGCACCATTAGTCCTTAAGCCTTTAATCTTCATTAAATCTTGGACTTTAATGACATTTGGCTCGGGATTTCTTCAAACTCGTCTTGTAATTCTTCAATAAATTAGACTTGAGTTTTTCGGCTTTAAGTAAACTTCCGTCTTTTGACTTTTTCTTCGATAAATCTTCAGAATTGGTCTTGGACTTCCGTTCTTTTTGCACTCTTGACTTCTTGACTTCGTCTTTCATCTTTTTCTTCAATAAAAGCCCGTAAATGCCGTGTTTTCTCCACTTTTCACAATTTCGTCCTAAATTACAACAAAAACACAAACCACGCATAATTCCGACATAAAAGACATAAAATACACGTTTTGGCTCGGTTATTATTGTAATTAAGTGGTAAAAAGGATGGGTGTTTACACACCTATCAAATCCCCTACACTTGACCATTGCAATGTGTCATGCAATGCATTAGTTACAAAGCACGTTTACACTTTTCATCATAATCAATCCATAGTGGCCTTTATTAAAGAGATAGAAAATTACAAACATTCAAAGTAAAGAAATCAAAAGCATACCTTGGGTTTTGGAAATGGCATGAATAATCATCATCCTCAAGTTTTCACTTTCTCCAAACCAAGCTTAAAAACGAGATCATTGTTATTATAAGTTAGTAAACTAACACGAACTCATGTGGGCCAATTATTCACTTAGACTCCCTTATTCCTAGGGGTATCTCTTATATTTTATTATTGTCTTGAATGATCACGAGGATGCATTGTTGACTTATTTCGATAGTTATTTAGTCCGAAAATAAAGTGAACGATTTAATCAATAGTTAGCTAAAGGACAAAATCTTTTAAAACTGCTTCTCGGGACCTCATAAAGTTCATATCTTGGCATAACTCGCTTCGCGATTTGAGACCTTTCTCGGACCGATATTTGGCAGCGACTTCATACTTCAAACCTTGAGAGACGTTCATGAAATAATGGTCTTCTCTTCATAATGGAATTTCTTCACTTGAAGTTTTGAGAGATTCATACTTGGACCACGACTTCTTCATTTTTCTCCAATCTTTATTTTGGATTTTGATATACAACGATCTGCCTCCTTTTATGACTTGGATCTATTTATCCTCATACCTTGCTAGGGTCTTTTCGGATACACTTCTCCATGACTTTTGGGAGTTTTTGCTTTTCGTCGTGTGTCTCGATCCTTCATATAGATTTTAGATAAATGATTCTTCACATCACTTGGGATCTTTAGCAACAAAATATAGCCCTCATGTCTTGTTAGGACCTTTTTGGACTCGCCAATCTTTGCATCCCGCTTCAATAAGTTATGCCTTGGCTATGAACTCTAATCCATACCGAGCAACTTTTAAACGATCTTGGGCTAGAAGCTAAGTAACTTTTCAAATCGTACAACCTTATTTATTGCAGATAAATTTATTAGCAGGCGATGGGAGAATAGGCTTATAATTAACTCACATAAATTCCCGAAAGAATACCGAACTTATAATTGGCTCTATCATCTCTCGTTCTCCACAGTTTAAAATCTCAAGGAATGAGATTCGTGAATGCTTAGCCTATTAAATCAAAGTTTTGGGTTTTCAAGTCGTCTATAGGATCTTGCAAATTCTTGGACTTTTTCAAGTTTAGAAATCGCATTTTAAAGTTCCCTTGATAAACAACTCTCTAGGATCAATTATAGGAACTTGAGAAAAGTTCTTGTTCTTAACCCGTGAGAGTTAAGACTTTCGCGTTTTATAGCTCCCTATATAAAAACCTAGCAAAACTTGACTTAAACACGTTAAGGATACTAGCTAGAGTAAACTCGGGTTGAGTCAAAAGATTCACAACCGTTTTGAAAATTAAAACCACTTTATTAAAATTTATTCTAGAAAAGAAAGAAAATAACTATACAAAGGGCAAAACTAATGGGCCAAAATAGATCAAAAATTTTGAAAAATGTCGAAAAATTGATTTTCCGGTTAAAATGAGGACAAATACAAGGAAAAGGCCACTTAACTTCGATAGAAGTCCCCCCTGCACTTAATATAAACATTGTCCTCAATGTTTAAGCATGTGGGAGTAAACTCCCCTACACTTAGGACATTGTGCACGTTGTTTAAATCTCGCTAAGGAAGAGACAACTAAAGAGATTCCTATTTTAATATTGGAAAATATAAAATAGTGAATCGAAAAGAGTTTAGGATAGAACCGGGAAGAAGGGAACACGGAATCACGGGTCGTCAAGAATCATCAAGAGTGTGTCTTTGAAGCTCGAATCCCTGATTAGAAGAAGAGGGGAGAAAATAGCAAACCAACGGGTCTCCCCTACACTTAGGATAAAGAAAGCGAAAAGATAGATACGTGGGTTGCCTCCCAAGAAGCTCTTGTTTTTGTTACCGAGTCGTGAGCCTGACTCGACCTTGATCATCATAGGAAGAAGCGGGAAACATATCCACCAGGATCAAAGACATAGTTTTCGTCCATCAAATAGCACAAGCTTAAGGCGAACAAGGCAAGCCAAAGAAGAGTAGGCAAGGTTCCCTTAAGCAAAGATGGAGCACGGTGGAAGCAAGGGTGAAGTGGTGCAAGCAGATTTCCATAAGTTCCAAAGATATTTCCTTTTATTTCATCAGGTGGATACTGAGATGGCTGCAGAATATCGATACCGGGGTCGAACACCTTTTCCTTTAAGGGAAAATAGCACTCAGGCTCAGCAGAATGGGAAGAAGATCCGCGAAGAAGCCCAACCTCGTCCTCAGAAGGGGGACAAAGAGGTGTTAAATCATACGTGCTGCGGATGTTGGTGTCGACCGGTTTCTTCTCCTTTGAAAGAATGTTCTTCAAATCCAAAGTAGGATCAAGAAGATAATCTTCAAAATCATAAGGAGGAGAATCACTCTCATGAGGGAAGTAAGTATTGAGAAAAGCAGAGAAATCATCCTCAAATGAGTAATCGTCCAAAGTAGGATCGAGTGATGGCGGAGGATCTTCATCATGTGAAGAATCGCTCGAAAGAGTATCGGCCTCATCAAAATCATCATATGTGGGTAGATCGGGATACTCAGAAGTAAGGTCATCATAATCATCCGAATCTAAGCTAGAATCATCATCATAAGCATCAAAGATCGGTGGAGAATCATAAATGGGAGAAGGTTCCAAATTGGAGATAGAATCATCCACATCATCTTGAAAAAGTGGATTATCAATGCAAGAATCAAATAGAGGATTGTTGTAGATGACAAAATCATCAAGCACATTAATCATATTCACTGATTCTCGGCCTCCAAAGGATGTACTTGTAAGCTTTCCCATTTTAAAAACTTGTGAATCATTCCCGACTCGTAAGATTAACTCACCTTCGGCCACATCAACTAAAGCTCGTCCGATTCTCAAGAATGGCCGACCAAGTATTAAAGGAATACGAGGGTCCATTTCATAATCAACAACGACAAAATCGACCGGGAAAGTAAATGTGCCAACTTTGATGAACACGTCTTCGGCAATACCAACGGGGTAAGCGAGAGTGCGATTAGCAAGTTCAAGAGTCATCTTTGTTGGAGTGAGGTCGGGTAATGATAGTGTTTTCCAAACACTCAAAGGCATCAAATTAATACTAGCCCCGAGATCAGCAAGGGCAGTAAATTCTTCAGTTTTGTTGAAAACGCAAGGCAACACAAAACGACCGGGATCTCCAAGATTTTCCGGAAGTTCTTTAAGAATAACTGTAGAGCAGTTTTCATTTAAGCGTGTGTTGGCGAGCTCAATCAACTTCTCCTTCTTGCTCAGCAATTCCTTGAATGCTTTGACAAATTTCGGCATGTGGACAAGTGCTTCAACAAGGCTAATGTTGATGTTCATTTGAGAGAGCATATTCACATAGCTCGTCACTTGAGAGTCATCCTTGGTTAGCATTTTGGTCTTGCCTAAACGTGAAGGATAAGGGATATTGGGTTTGGGTGGTGAAGGTGTAGGTGAAGGTAAAGGTTGAGATGTTGAAGGTTCCTTCCTAGGTACATCGTCATGACGAGGCGGAGACGGTAATGGTGCACTAATACTAGGTGTAGGAGGAGTAGGGATAAATGGTGGTGGAGGAGGTGTAGATGATGGGGGCGGGATAGGTGGATCGACAATGGTAATTCCACTACGGGTAGTAATAGCGCTCACATTCGCTCGCGAATTGGGGACGGTGTTTGAAGGTAGAGAGCTCGAAGAAGAAGGTTGAGATGCGGGCAAGAAACTAGCAAGCATATTCTTCAAATCATTTGTTTGAGTGCTAAAGGAGGATTGAATATTATCTCGAAGCTCGGATCTAATCTCATTTCCTTGCTTGGTGATATCTCCTTTTAGATTGATAATTTGGCTCTGCAGATTCTTGATTTGCTCACCTTGGGTTCTCATTATAGCTTCAACATCTGGATTAATGGGTGGGGCTTGTTGGGCGGGTGGGTGATAAGGATTAGAAGCTCTTGGTGGGATTTGGTTGCTTCTATTGTAGTTGTTGGCGGGGTTTTGGTTTTGAGGAGAAAAACCGGGTGAAAGGTAATTGTTTGACCGGTAACTCAGCAAATTTCTATCCCCTTTAATTTTCCGGTGAATAATTACCATAAGCTGCATACACATTTTCCGGATTTCCTTGTGTAGAAGGACAATCGGTGTATGAGTGAGGACCGCCGCATGTTTCACAAGAAGGTGCAACCGCTTTAACTTGTTGTTGTTGTTGGTTTGAAGCGAGAAGCGTGATACTTTTGCTCATTTTAGTCATCATGCGGGTGAGTTCGGTCATATCAGGGTTTGCTGAGGTAGAAGAAACATTGACTCTCGGTTTGTTCCTTGAAGAAGCGAAGGAATCCCAGTTTTTGTGGTGAGTAGTCATGTTCTCAATAAGCTCTCTACACTCCTCGGGTCTCCTTTTCATAAATGTGCCACCGGCGGCTGCATTGATCGTATCACGATCTCGAAAAGTCAATCCGTTGTAGAAAGTATCTATTAAGGTCACAGGGAGCATGTTGTGGTTTGGACAACGATCAATTAAGACATTATATCTTTCCCAAGCATCATAAAGAGATTCATCGGGTTCTTGCATGAAACCGCTGATTTGATTGCGAAGGCTTGTGACCATGGATGGTGGAAAGTAGCGCGACAAAAAGCGTTGAGTCATGTCATCCCAAGTGTGAATAGAATTCTTCGGGAGACGATCAAACCATTTCTCGCCATGATGTGATAAAGTATGTGGAAAGAGTTGAAGACGAAGAACATCCATTGTGGCACCAGGTAACTTCATGCTTTGGGTGATTGTAATGAACTTGTCGAGGTGTTTGTTGGCATCATCATCAGGCAATCCACGGAATGGGTTAGTTTGCACTTGCTGAATCATGTGGTGCTTCAACGAAAACTCCGGAGCCGTGATTTGCATCGGCGCAATCGGTCCTCCTCGTCCAAACATGGTAGGTTGACAAAGCTCCTCCATGGTCCGAAGATCGGGTTGTGGAAGAACATTGTTGTTATTGTTGAGGTGCGGTGGATTATTGTTGTTGACACCTGACATACTTAAATCTTCTTGAGTCTCGGGCTCTTGATAATTAGAAGATCTAGTACGCATACACCTGAAAATGTAAAAGAAAAAGAAACCAAACACAAAGACAATATATATACACAATAAAGATAAAATCTTTTTGGATTTTTGAAAATTTTAATTTTTATGGTCTTTTAGCAATTTTTAAGTTTTTATGGAATTTTGAAAATTTTTGTGCAAGAAAAATAACGCTCACAAGTGAACGGATCCCAAAAAGCAACGCGTCTTTCACAGAAAACCGTTAATCTTTACGAAAAGAGCCGGCAGCGGCGCCATTTGATAACTAGGTTTTTGACACCCCGTATAAAAAATAAGTTCGTTGAAGTGGTCTAATCGAATTGATCTAGGTTCTATGTGCGACTCAGTCGTTCTTTGGTGAAACAAAAGTGTGTCGTTGTATTATATAAAATAAAAGTGCAAAACAATTAAAGTAAATGACTTAAAAGTAAATCTAAGTCTAATTTAAAGTAAATGGTGCAAGTATTTAAAAGCGTGACTAAAATTAAAGGGCACCAAATGTAAATAATGCAAACTTAAATCTAACTAAGGCAAACTTAAAACGCAACTAAAACTTAAAACTAAGGCAAGGCTAAAATAAATCTAAGGCAAGTAAATTTAAAGTGCAACTAATTAAAAAGGCGGGAAAAATAAGGCTCGAAATTAAAAAGCAGAAAATTAAAAACTGAAATTAAAGAAACTGAAAATTAGCTTATCCGGAATAATACCCTTATTCGGAATGAATGGCTTACTCGGAATATGTCACCTATCCGGAATAATCCTCTCTATTCGGAATATTCGTCTATTCGGAATGTTTGCCCTATTCGGAATAATTGGCCTATTCTGAATAATTTCCGTATTCTGAATAATTTCCCTATTCTGAATAATTTGCCTATTCTGAATAATTGCCTATTCTGAATAATTTGCCTATTCTGAATAATTGGCCTATTCTGAATAATTGCCCTATTCTGAATAATTGCCTATTCTGAATAATTTGCCTATTCTGAATAATTGGCCTATTCTGAATAATTGCCTATTCTGAATAATTGCCTATTCTGAATAATTGGTCTATTCTGAATAATTGCCTATTCTGAATAATTGGTCTATTCTGAATAATTTGCCTATTCTGAATAATTGGCCTATTCTGAATAATTTGCCTATTCTGAATAATTGCCTATTCTGAATAATTTCCCTATTCTGAATAATTTCCCTATTCTGAATAATTGCCTATTCTGAATAATTGGCCTATTCTGAATAATTGCCCTATTCTGAATAATTGGGAAGTTCAGAACCTGCAAACAAACACCCCGAAGAACATGGAACAAGAAAAAGATATGATCTAGATAAAAATTAAGCAAAATCAACCACAAAATCAAACTATTCAACAAACATATACTAATGATAATCAAACAATCCAAAACAACAAAACTAACAATAAAGATCAAGATAATCAAAACCCACTTTCATCAAAATAAGAACATGAACATGAACATAAACATAAAAATCAAAGATTAAAGAAAGGTAGGATGAGATTAAACAATAAAGATAAAGATTAACAAGAATTAAAAGAACACTTACTTGAAATTAAATGGAAATTAAGGTGCAAGACAAGTATTTAAATTTGACAAGTAATTAAATGACAAGGTAATTAAAAGTGGAAGAACTAATTGTCACTATTAGCCAACAAAGAAAAATGTTAATCTCATCTAATCTATATATAGGGGAGGTTAAGGAGTGCTTAGGAAGCTTCCTCTCCTCTTTCCTTTCTTCTTAATTGCATGATTAAGTCCCTCAAGCCTTTAATCTTCATTTAATTGCACCATTAGTCCTTAAGCCTTTAATCTTCATTAAATCTTGGACTTTAATGACTTTTGGCTCGGGATTTCTTCAAACTCGTCTTGTAATTCTTTAATAAATTAGACTTGAGTTTTTCGTTTTTAAGTAAACTTCCGTCTTTTGACTTTTTCTTCGATAAATCTTCAGAATTGGTCTTGGACTTTCGTTCTTTTTGCACTCTTGACTTCTTGACTTCGTCTTTCATCTTTTTCTTCAATAAAAGCCCGTGAATGCCGTGTTTTCTCCACTTTTCACAATTTCGTCCTAAATTACAACAGAAACACAAACCACGCATAATTCCGACATAAAAGACATAAAATACACGTTTTGGCTCGGTTATTATTGTAATTAAGTGGTAAAAAGGATGGGTGTTTACACACCTATCACTAGCCTTGTGTCGTAAAATGGTGAAGTAGGCAACGTCGTGAAGATTGGTTCTACCTTAAGATTAGAACCTGTTGGGTCTACTAGATGTAGATCTTGCAGCCTGTCAGGACCGGTGAATGACTTCTGTAATCACAAGTCAAATCACAAAGAGAATCTATACACAATATGAATGTAAAATATAAATGTAATCAAGAAGAACAGAATAACTATAAAGACTTGATCCTTTCTAAGGATTTCTAATATTGATAATCACTAGAACTACGTTTTGTGAAGGTGTGTATAACCCTTCTGCCTAAGGTTCCTTTTATACTACAAGGAAACCCTAATACAGCATTAAAGAAAACGTGTAAAACTGATATGCATATCCTTTCCTAACATATCTCATGCATATCCTAACAGAATATTAAGTAAATAATAAAGTTTGACTTCGACTAGGACCAGGAGCAGGACTTGCTCCTACTACTACTAGGACCAGGAGGAACTACATACCTCCTAGTCTACCTATTACATATAACTATTACAATGGTCCTAACAATCCTCCCCTAAACTTGAATATGACCTGTTGAGTTCAAGTTTCCTGGAAAACGTGCAAAGAAAGCCCGAGGATTGTATCAGCAAAACAAATAGCAGCATCAACAAGATAAGAATCAGAGTAACCGCCGCAACATAAAACACTAGAAGCTTCTCCAAAGCTTGGAACAAATCAGCATCGTGTTGAATCTTTTCAGCAACATGAGCAGATTTGATGAGCCTTTACCAAGTAGTTGCTCGCTCTTGGGCTAGCTAGTCATTCCGGTGGAATAAGCATCACCCTGGGAGACTAGAACCCAGCCCAACTCTTAGAACGTGAATCAATTGTGAGTGGGAGTACCCTGATGATTTTAGGCAAACCATCACAGCCGTCAACGGATTTGATGCGTCTTTACCAGAAGTCGTACCCCTCCGGACTCGCCAACTCTTAGCAATGAAGCATCGGTGAGTTGAACACCCTATAGCTTTAAGCAAGCTATTACAGCTATCAACGGATTTGATAAGATCTTTACCAAGAGCTGTACCCCCTTGGATTAGCCACTTTTCAGTCCAAGACTATGTCAAGTGAAAACCATCCAGTTTTGGGTAACCTGGCAACCATCAACGGATTTGAGAATCGCACCAGGAGTCGTACCCTCAAGGTGAATCAACTTTTTCTTGTCGATTAGACATGGTAAGTTGAGAACCATTTGTTGTGTGGACCACGTCCAACACCAAGTGAAGCCAAATACCAGGACAAGCACAAATCAGTAACCAGAACCCACAATGTGAAGCAGCCAAGGGATATTATTAACAGGTATAAAATCCAAAATGTGTGAAAAGTATAAGCAGATATTATATAAAAAGTATGTTTTTTTTATGAAGTGTTATATTATTTGTTTTTGTTTTTTTTTTTAAACCATAAAGAATGAAGTTCACCAATCACTGTACATATTGGTGAAAAGAATGAGAATAAGAACAAGTGAGAAAAATACAAAACATAAACACTTACAACCCAATCACATCACATACCAGAAGCAGCCTTCTTATCTGCTATCAACCGCGCCTGAATACCTTCCACCAATGCCGTGGCCATAGAAGACTCATTTCCAGATGGAGCAGTAGAAATTTGCAAGTGACTAGCCAACATCGCCTCCATCGAAGAAATTGTCAAAGGATACTCCACATCCGTCAGCATAAAAACCATATGACCAGATTCTAATTCCAACATATGAACACCACATCCAGCATATAGCTTCCAGCGCTGAATCACCCATTGCATTTGATCCTTCCATATGCCCGAAACAGGAGCATTAGGAGGAGCATCCAACATCAGCTTAAGATCAGCCCAGATACGCAGACCAGGCCATGAAGACACAGCCATTGGGTCAAAAGGCATACTAGAATCAACAAGTCCATACAACGCCATAAGATCCATACGGTCAGCCCAAGACAACACACCCTACAAACCCGTTGCCAAACGCACTGACCCATCACTCAAAGTAATCCGATGGGATACGCCACTAGGAAGTGTTGTAGAACGCTCAACCGTATAACCAGTAATGTTCCCATTGCCCAAAGGTAAGTCAGAATCGCTGTCAGAAGCTGCATCAATCAAATTCTCAGGATCACGCTTCTCATAAGGGACTGTCTTACCACGGCGAACACGACGAGCTTGTTTCTGGCGAAGGGAACGTCTAGGTGTGGGATCACTAGGTGTGGGCTCAACCTTTACCCTAACCTCAACAGCAGCAGGGGGAGCAGTAGAAGTAGACTTATGAGTGTGCCCACCCAATGGATCAATAGGAGCTGCATCAGAAGTAGGATTTGGTTGAGTTCCAGGAACTGGTGGGGATGGAGATGGCAAATCAGGTGTAGTAGCATTAGTTGTGGTGGTGGTAGAAAAGGTGGTTGTTGGAACATGTGTGGTGGTGGTAGTAACAGGTGTGGTGGTAGAAGCATGAGTGGTGGTGGTAGCATCAAAGGTGGTGGTAGCAGGACCAGCAGTAGAACCCAAAGGAGCAACCAAAGGAGAAGTAGAAGTACCAACGGAAGTAGCAACAAAACCAGATGGACTAGCAGCAGAACCAGAAGTGGTAGCAGATGAAGGACCAGTAGAAACAGCAGGCGTAGAAGAAGTCACACCACGAGGATGGTAAATAAATCTTTCCGAAATTGGTTGACTCTGACGCTTAACCATATTTTCATAAAGTGCCTTGAGCTCATCAAAAGTCAAAGCCCGCACCCGGTCCCACTTCCAAGGAGCATTAAAATGAGCAGCAGACTGATATTTCACATAACGTTGCATCTGCTTGCGCTCCTCAGTCCGAGATAAAGGTCTGTTCTTTCTCTTTTCCCTAAGTTGTGCAGCAAGGGCCAACTGGTGCTTACGCATCAATACCATAGCCCTCGGAATACAATTGTGCTCATCAACATCGTCACCCAAAAGATCTGTAAACTGAGCATAATCCCGGGTGAGAACAGTCAAAACTTGCATCCATTCACTATCACTCCAATGCATGGCATCGTGCTGAATTTGTTCACGCCTCCGCTTTCGAAGCTCTTCCTCAACAGCCCTATCAGCTTCATCAATCTCGGCTTGAATCCGACGAGCAGCCTCCTCACCTAGCCTTTCCTCTTCAAGCTGGCGACGGGTACGCTTGCGAGATGGGGATGGAGCATCAGGCATTGGGGCCTTGCCCTTCGAATCATGAGAGGGACCAGCATTAGAACCAGCAGCAGGATTAGAATCACCACCCATAGAAGTGGGAGTAGCACCAGGAGAAGGAACACTGGAGGACACCGGAGGAACCGGCAAATCATCATAAACTTTATCAGCAAAGGCAGCCTTTGCCAATAATGTCAAACCATCCTCAACATTCTCCGTACCCTCCTCATCAGAATCTGAATGGATCACATGCTTCTTGCGACGCCGTTGCTGAGTTTCCAACGCTTTGATGCGATCAGCCAGAGGAAGAACAAACTCCCTAGTAAGTTTCCGATGTTGGTTCAAATCAGCTTCCAAAGAAATCATCCGCTCATGGTACCTGCGCATAAGATCAAGCAAAGATATAAGTGTAGTAGGCTCCTCCGCCTGCCCACCAAGAGAACTTGGATCAGGGAAAGCGTCATTGGAGCCCGAAGCAACATATGGGTCAACTGTGGAGTACTAGCACCAAACGGTTTATCAGTCGAGTGTGGGGCAGGACTAGGAGGTGGAGTCTCCACAAATGGAGACTTTTGTGGGACTGAAGAAGGACCAGCCTTGGAAGGGGATGGTGTTTCAACCACCACCTCCTCAACCAGCTCCTCCTCAACCACATGAGTGGCACCAGCAGTAGGAGCCTCCTCCTCCATGGGGTCATCATCAATTACAACAAACTCAGGAGCCTCCTCCTCCTCACCCATAGGACCCTGAGCCAATCCCAACATGGCCTCAGTCAGGGGCCTCCATTCCCCAGTAAACCCATTGACCATATTGTAATACATTTTTGCTGTAAGCTTAGACGGTACATGCTCAGTCCTATCACGAGGAATGCAAACTAGTATTTGCTGAAGAAACCTAGGGTACATAAGAAACTTCTTTCTCGAACCAGCATTAGACAGATTACTAACCATCCCCTCAAATAGATAATGAGAAAAGTTAAAAACTCTACCCTGGGCTAAGCAAATAAGACCAGTAGCCAAAGGAGTAGGGAAAGCATCCCAACTCCTAGACTTGGGACTCATACAATGGATTAGAAAGTGGACCAGAAGCTTCCATTGGGGGGAAAACCTATTTTTCTGGAAGTTAAACTTCCCCCCATGTTCGTATCCTAAAGCAGCCATCCCCTCCAATACTTCCAAATTAGGGATGGATTCAACATCACCCTCATCCTGAAGATGAAGGGAAGAGCGAATAGAAGCCTCCGTCACCACATATGCACGTCCATCTATAGTAGCATGGAGTGCACGTGGACGACCAGCCACATTCACAAGTGGAGCAGACGCCCAAAATTGACGAATAACACTATCATAGATGGTGGGACAAACCGTAAATGCAAACCTTAGGTTGGAAGCTTCAACGAAATCCAGAATGTCAGCAAAATGTTCACGATGTGGACCATCACCCAGATAAGCAACTCGGTTGTGAGCAGGTTGGTAAGCAAGAGCAGCCATGGATCTTGATGAATTGATGGAAGAAGGATTGTGATTAGGGTGGAGATAGTAGGAGCGGTTTTGTGTGTGTGTTTATTGTAATGAGTGGGTCAAGGGTGTATTTTGACCATAAATAAAGAAAATGGTAACTGTTCATTGACCCCTATTAATGGGGGGTTGCCCTTTCAAATTTAACCATAATTACATAGTAACCACTTGCCCTTTTTAACATAATTACCAACTCCCAATTAACCATGCTTAATTAAAAATGTAAATACCAGGATTGGGAGCGTTGACCAAAAGTCAAAGCACACAATGGTCAGACCAGGAGCAAAACGTGATTAACAAAGGACAAAAGGAATGAACAGTATCCCAGACCAGTACCAGAAGCCAATTACCACTTGATAAGGAAGGATTTTGAACCACCAAAAGCCAACCAAGTATGACTAGAAGCTGACCAAAGAGGACCAGAAGCCAGTCATGTAAGGCCATATCCACTAGAAGTGATCAAAATCCTCCATCAGAAGTACCACACACCATCAGAACCAACAAAATATGTTGTTAAAATCTTTCAATACGTTAGTCTGTCCTAATATGTACACAAAGCCTCCCCTTAGGCTTTGCCTCCCCTTAGGCTTTGCCTCCCCTCAATCCTAGACCTCAAGGATTGACCATCCCAATATGAACCACCAAGTGGTTAAACCGAGGACCATCAAAAGCTTTAGTCAGCAAATCAGCAACATTGTCATCCGTATGAACTTTAAGAACCTGTATCAGCTTCTTCTCATTGGCATCCCGTATAAAATGATGCCAAATTTCAATATGCTTCGTCTGCTGATGAAAAACAGGATTCTTCACAATGCAAATAGTGCTTTGATTGTCAATAAAAATTTTGGTATTCATAAAATTGAAACCATAATCCAACATCTGATTTTGGATCCACAAAACTTGTCCACAACAACTAGCAGCTGCAACGTATTCAGCTTCTGTTGAAGAAGTAGCTACTATTGTCTTTTTCTTGCATTGCCATGAAATAAGTCGACGACCCAAAAACTGACAACCACCAGTAGTAGAATTCCTGTCATTATTAGCACCAGCATATTCACTATCACTATAGGCTTCTAGAACAAAAGGAGATTCTCTAGGATACCATAGACCCAATTTAGGTTGAGCCTTGATATACTTGAAAATCTTCTTTACTGCATTTAAGTTCGAAACCGTTGGAGTCACCTGGTGTCTAGAACAAGCACTTACTGCAAACATGATGTCCGGACGTGATGCAGTCAAATACATGAGGGAGCCAATCATAGACCTGTACATGTGAACATTTATCGGGGGGTCTGGCTCATTCTTAAGTTTGATTTTAGCAACTTCATAAGGAGTTGCTGCTGGTCTAAGAGGATCCATGTCAAACTTCTGAAGAATCTCATGGACATATTTATCTTGACTGATGAAAATCCCATCCGATTGTTGCTTGACCTGAAGACCAAGGAAGAACGACAGTTCTCCCATCGCACTCATCTGAAATTCGCCTTTCATCAAGTGTTCAAACTCATCACACCACTCCTTCCTAGTAGAACCAAAGATAATGTCGTCCACATAAACCTGAACAAGGATAATGTCCTTGGTATTCCTCCGAAGAAATAGTGTTTTGTCAATAGTACCTCTTCTATAGCCATTCTTTAACAAGAAAGTTGAAAGACTCTCATACCAAGCTCTAGGAGCCTGATGTAACCCATAAAGAGCCTTGACCACCTTGTAAACTTTCTTAGGATGAAGTGGATCTACAAAGCCCTTAGGTTGAGTAACATACACTTCCTCGTCAATTTTGCCATAGAGAAATGCACTCTTGACATCCATCTGAAACACCGTAAAGCCCACATAAGAGGCAAAAGCCAAAAACAGACGAATGGCCTCTATCCTTGCAACCGGAGCAAAAACTTCAGTATAGTCAATGCCCTCAATTTGAGTGTGTCCTTGTGTGACAAGCCGAGCTTTATTCCTTACGACAATTCCCCGTGCATCCTTCTTATTCTTGAGAATCCATTTGGTATTGATAGCTGTCTTTCCATCTGGTAAGTCAACCAGAACCCAAACATTCTGAAACAAGAACTGTTGCATTTCCTCCTGCATAGCCTCCACCAAACTTTGATCCTCAAGAGCATGAGAAACAGACCTAGGTTCAACCTGTGAAAGAAAACAAGCAAACAAACAGTGTTGAAAGTCCGTATGATTATTACGCTTTTGATCTTCAATATAGCTCACAAGAGCATGATGATCAGACGAGGCCTTCTGCTGCATTCTGCGTGTCTTGACAGTAGAACCAGGATCTCCAATGATTTGAGTGGTAGGATGATCTTTGTGTGATTGCAAGACTAGATTGGAAGAAACCTCCACTTCTGGTGCCAAGTTATTGAGATCACCAACAAAGTCAGCATCATATGAAGCATTGTGGAAAATCCCATCTACTGGTTGTTTATGAATATCATCCAGCTTGGTAGAAGACTTCTTTTGATGGTTCCCCAAATCAGAAGGACTGGAGAAACGAGTATTGGAAGCAGACTCACTAGCCGGAGTACCAATAGGTGATAAGCTAGCACTAGGAGCAGAAGCTGGAGTACCAGGAGCAACTTTGTCAGTAGGCTCAACCAAGGGAAACTCAAAACTACCTTGAGCAGCTGCTTTAGTAGCTTCTTGTTGTTGTTTGAGAAGAGTGTCAAGAGCTACTTGGGAATCTTGTACATCTAATGGAGTTGCATCACTAGGAGGAGTAGGAGAAACTGTGGTGGAATAGGATGGAACCACAAAAATGTCATCCTCATCATCTGAATCAGAAAGACTAGAAGGAACACCAGTACTAGAAGTTGCAAACACTTGTGGTCCTGCATCATGGTTAGTTTTGAAACGAAAATATCCTAACGAATCACTAAGATAATCAAGATCAAAATACCATTCTGGACCCGTGCCTTGGATGTTTGACTTTTCCTCAAAATACCTAAGATTAATAGTTTCAATGATCCGCTTGGCTTGAAGATTGTAGACACGATAAGCCCGAGAATGAGCTGAATATCCCACAATGTATCCTTCATCTGCCTTGCCATCAAACTTCCCCAAATAGTCACTAGTATTCAGAATGGTGACTGGACACCCAAAAGGCTTCAAATGAGCAATATTTGGAACTTTGCCCGTGAGCAGCTCATAAGGAGTCTTCTTGTGAGGATTGGTAATAGAAACCCTATTCAAAACATAACTTGCAGTATTAACAGCTTCTGTCCAGAACATGGTTGGAAGCTTGGAATCGGCAAGCATAGTTCTTGCTGCTTCTATTAGTGTCATGTTCTTTCTTTCTGCCACACCATTCTGTTGAGGAGTCCTTGCAGCACTATAATCTCTTTTGATGCCCTTAGCATTGCAAAGTGCGATGAGGTCTTTATTTTTAAACTCGGTTCCATTGTCGCAACAAATACCTTTAACTTTCTTAGACAACTGGTTCTCTATCAGGGTAAGAAAATCTCTAAGAATTGAGTAGGTCTCACTCTTGGCAGCCATGAAGAACACCCACGTAAACCTGCTATATCCATCAGTTACCACCAGACAGAATTGCTTGTGGTCAATACTTCTAATGGAAGTAGGACCAAATAAGTCCATGTGTAGTAGCTGCAATGGTTCAGTAATAAGACTAAGAGCAGTAATGGCCTTGAAGGATGCTTGTGCTATTTGCCTTTGCTGCAGGCAATACAATTTATATCATTTCTAAACGTCTTGGGAGGTAAACCAGAGACCAGATTCAGATTTGCAAGTTTGTGAATGGTCTTGAAGTTCACATGCCCCATCCTTCGGTGCCATTTAGTGGCTTCATCTTCTGAGGCTTTAGCAACGAGACATGCTAGTTGACCAGTAGGGTTGACTTCATTCAACTTGATGCTATAACGATTGTGCCTTCTAGGGATTCTGAGTAACACTTGTGAGTCATCCGGAAGCTGAAAGTCTTTGGAAAGCACAAGTGCATCGGTATCGGTGAAGAGAACAAACTGCTTCTTGTCACAAATCTGAGAGACCGATATCAAGTTGAAGTGTTGAAGTGCTTCCACATAGTAGACCTGCTCAAAATTTAGATTAGGAGTCTTTATCGTTCCTTTGCCAGTGATTCTGCCTTCACCCCCACCAAAATAGACCTTGCCTCCATGAAATGGTACAAAGTTAGAGAGAAGACTTTTATTGCCAGTCATGCTCCTGGAGCAACCACTATCGACAATGCCTAGACTAGGATCCTGGTATGGAGTAACCTACAACAACAAGATAAAAAAAATGCAAAAGTTAGTGTCTTAAGGGGACCCAAACCTTTTCAGGTTTGAGCCTGCCTTGTGGATCTTTAGAAGTGTGCCAAGGAGATTGATGAGATCCACCGTTGTTCCTTGGTTGCCTATGCATCATTTGGGTATTATTATTTGACCAAGGACAACCTGCTGAGGGCTTAACAGCAGTTCCCAAATTTCCCAAACCAAAATACGTGTGGTCCAAATTATGTGGATAGATTGGATTAAAATTTTGAAAATAATTACTGGTTGTTTGGAATCCAATATTTCTCCAATAATCAGAAGCTAAGGGAGAGGACACTCGAGAAGAAGTAAACGTTGGAGCACTAGGATTAAGTCTTCTAGAAGCATATGAAGCAGCTCCTGGTGGACCAGGAGCAAGAAAAGCATGATTAACAGAAGCATGTGTGTCATAATAATCACAATCTTTAATTAAATGAAAGGCACTGCCACAAACAAAACATGTTTTGAAAGACCTTTTATTAGAATGAAATTGTTTCATACTGCCTACTCTATTACACACAATTCTAGGAGAAACATTCTTCCTAGGACTCAATAAACTAGGACCAGACACACTTGACTTGACAGCAATTCGTTCTTCACACTTCCTAACACCAGTAGCAGCATGTTCATTCAACTTGGAACTTGTAGGTCCTGACTCTTCACTTGAACCACTAGATGCAGAGTCACCGGATTTGTCACTGAAAGTACATGAGACAAAGTCATTAGTATTAGTAGAACTTGTTGGGGACTCAAGCATCTGTGATCCATCCAAGTCATTATGCCATGCAGTGGGCATAAAAGTTCCAGTAAGAGGAGGAGGAACAGCATGCATTTATGCTGCTGGTTTAAACCTATTGTAACTAGGTTTGCCCTCATCCTCTTTGTCGGCATCAAAGACACTTGAAAAAGATAAATCAAATACATCTTCTGAATCAATATATTTTTCAAATCCTGAGCCTCTTTTAGTTCTGCCAGACATGCTACTATCAATTAATTTTGAAAGATTTTTAGGTGCCTTTTGCCATTTTTCAAATCTTAGCATCGTAGCATTTAATTTAGCTTGCATCTCCTCTTTTTCTTTAATACTAGCATCTCTTACTGTTTCTGTATATTTAAGCATATTTGTCGTGTTTTCTAAATCAATGCTTAGTATCCTGATTTTATCCTCATACGCACGTTGTGTATCTTGTAACCACCTCTTTTGTTGTTCCAATGTGTTTAATGAAGCCTTATAGGCTTGAACCTCTAAAAAATACTTATCATTTTGATCATTTACTTCATTAAATTGGGACAACAATTCTGAGTATTTATCATGACACCCAAGAGGACAATGTTGTACCTGAGGTGAGATGCCCATAAGAGCAAACTCGTCTGCTTCTTCTGCATCAGAGAGATTCCCAGCAATCATTGCAAACACGTCAGTTGAGGACTCAGCTGATTCCAGAGTAGAAGCCTGATGATCATTCCAGTTGACCATAGAGTCAACAGATACCAATGCCTTCTTGTCATCTTTTATCTCCTGAACCTTGAAAGCAGAGTACCTGCTCTTCTCCTGATCATTCTTGCTAGGGCACTCCCTTGCAAAGTGACCTTGTTGCTGGCAGTTATAGCATCAAACCTTGCTTCTGTCGAATCTTGCTGACTCCCGAGGGTTGTAATTAAATTTCCTTCCTGCTTTCTTCTCAAACTTGTGAACCCTAAGAGTAAGCATGGCCATCTGCCATTTAAGATCCATCTCATCCAGGTCAAGTTTATCAACCTGTTTGAAGTCATCAAAAGCAAGTTGTTGTTCAGCATTAACATCAACCACAAACGAATGAAGAACGGCTTCTACCATACTACCAGACTTGGCAGTAGGATCAGGAGCAGAAGTATGCTGAACAGTATGCTAAGAGGAGACAGTATTGCTTGGGCTACTTGCATATGACATGGGACTAGATGCCATAGAACTCACAAAGGCAGAATTAGCCGGAGTGGGAAAAGAGTCACTCGAAAATCCTCTTACATGAGGTTCGAAAGTTCTGAGCCTATGAAACAGATCATCAAAGTTGAGATAGTCAAGCCCACCTTTGGCTTTGAGAGAGATCACCACCTGATTCCATGAGTAGGGTAAGGCTTTAAGAAACCTTGCATTAATGTCACCATCATCAGGCTTTGACCGAAGTTGATTCAACTGGCTCAATATTTTTTGGAACCTATCATACCCTTGATGTAGCCCTTCAGTTTCTGAGATTTTGAATTTTGTGAATTCATCTCTCAGCATGGACCTTCGCATTTTCTTTGACTCCTCATTCCCACCGAACCTTGCTTTTATGCCATTCCAGATCTCTCTGGCATCATCCAAATGGTAGAAGTCACCCATGTGATCTTCAGGAAGAGATTGAAGCAAAATTGTCTTTGCTTTGACCTCCTTCTAAATAGCTATGATTTCTTCATGAGACTTAGGGTCAAGAAGAGTAATATTACCATTCTTGTCTCTTCCAGTAAGCTTCCTGTTGTTCCCATTCAGAATTATCTTCCAAAGATCTTGATCAGTATTGATGATCCACCATTCCATCTTCATTGCCCAGTTTTCATATTCACCCTTTTTTAGAAGAGGGAATTTACCATTCGTGTTTGAAACTGTAGCAAGGATCTGCTGAGGTTGCACAATTTTAGGAGTGCTGTCTTCTCCTGTTTGAGTAGAAGTTGAGGCAGACATGATAAACAAAATGTCAGTAATAACAAAACTTGATTCTTCTTGTATAGAGACCCTTCCAGGCTCTGATACCACTTGTTGGGTCTACTAGATGTAGATCTTGCAGCCTGTCAGGACCGGTGAATGACTTCTGTAATCACAAGTCAAATCACAAAGAGACTCTATACACAATATGAATGTAAAATATAAATGTAATCAAGAAGAACAGAATAACTATAAAGACTTGATCCTTTCTAAGGATTTCTAATATTGATAATCACTAGAACTACGTTTTGTGAAGGTGTGTATAACCCTTCTGCCTAAGGTTCCTTTTATACTACAAGGAAACCCTAATACAGCATTAAAGAAAACGTGTAAAACTGATATGCATATCCTTTCCTAACATATCTCATGCATATCCTAACAGAATATTAAGTAAATAATAAAGTTTGACTTCGACTAGGACCAGGAGCAGGACTTGCTCCTACTACTACTAGGACCAGGAGGAACTACATACCTCCTAGTCTACCTATTACATATAACTATTACAATGGTCCTAACAGAACCCGACATCTAGCCTTGTGTCGTTAAATTGTGAAGTAGGCAACGTTGTGTAGATTGGTCCTAGCTAAAGATTAGGTCTCGACATTTAGCTTAGTGTCGGAAAATAATGTAAGCAACGATGTAAGGTTTTCTCCGCCGAGAAGGGATCTTGTGGTTATAGTGGAAATCTCGAGTAGGTGTACTCGAGGAGTGGAGTAGAAACGAGGATAGAGCCTCGTTGTCGAACCACTATAAATCTTGGTGTCTTCCCACTAGGTTGTCTCCTTCCTTACTCTTTACTTATTTCATAATCATTACACTTACCTATTATCATTGCTAGTGCATTTGAATTGAACCTAATCATTATGCAACTTAGCCTCAAGTAAAAGATAGTTTTGATACAAACCAAATTGAAAGTAATTTTAATTTGGTCACGAATCAAAGAGAAACTATTCAACCCCCCCCCCCCCCCCCCCGCCCCCCCCCTTCTAGTTTCTACATAAATGAAAAGTTTTAATTTTATCGTATTTTCGTATATTTACTGTTCATGTGTACTGTTCATAGTATTTTAATGCGGCTTTTACAAGGCAGCCTATTACAGCTACTGATACAACAATATTCGCATTTAGTTGTATCTAATTAATGAGCTGGAGTCACTGCATACTCTTATTCATAATAAAATCATACTAAGCTTAGTGCGGAACCAAGAAGTTGTGTGCGCACTAAAATAAAGACCGGGATACAAGATTTTACATTGCTTACTTCTCTTGGTTGGCGTGTTTTTTTAAGCGTACGTGTGAAATCACGAGGTTATTTGATTTCGAGTTATATTTCAGAAAACCTCAACCTTTTATGACTTATTTATTTGATTTTGCGATGCACTTAAATAAAATGGTCGGAAAAAAAGAAAATGAACTCTATAACGATTTTATTTGGATAGAACTTGTTGTGCATTCTAAAATGAAGACAGAGATACGCCTCTATACAAGGTTTATACATTGCTTCTCTGGGGTGATTTGATTTTGCGATGGGTTCATTTTAATAAAATGGTCGATTGAAAAGAAAATTTACATTAACGTGTCGTTTAGTTCGTGAATTTAAAATTTCGGAATTATAAAATCTGGAACTTAAAATGCCAACGCATGTTTGGTTGATACAAATTCATAAAAACCGAATAAATATTTTTTATATAAATTTTATAAATTTTCTACGTAACGAGTAAAAACAGAATTTTTTACTTTTTATATAAACTTTAAAAATATATATATAATTTTTATTTTTCCTATTTAAATGAATAAAAACCAAACAAATATTTTCTTATAAAATTTTTTAAAGTTTTTAAAATTTTCTATCTAAATGAGTTAAAATATAATTTTTACTTTTTATATAAATTTTAAAAAATATATACAAAATTTATATAATTTTTTATATACATTCTTTTTTTATTTAAACGAGCAAAAATCAAATTTCACTTTTTAATTAAATTCATAAAAAACGTTTATATAAATTTTATATATTTTTTAGATAAATTTTCTATTTTCTATTTAAACGAGTAAAAATCAAACAAATAATTCTTGTGTAAGTTTTATAAATTTTCTATTTAAACAATTAAAATTTTTAATAAAACCGCTAGAAAAAAAATTATAAAAAATAATTTCGAGTAAATGAATATTCTTCATTTTTTGAACAATTTTAATTTCCCCTTTTTCGCAATTTGAGGAATTTTCAGTTACTTAATTTGTTAACAAACACAATATTTGAAATATAATACTTGTGTTTTGATTTGACACTATTAGAACTGTCTCTTTGATTTAGAGTGAGACTTTCTATATCACTAAAAGCGTAACTATTATTCAAAATATAAGGTTCATTGAAATATCGCAAAAAATTTCAAGTAGCTTACATTAACAAAAGTACAAAAGTTAAATATAACGCTGCTAACTTCTAGCATTCTATGCCAGTGCTATACTTTAATTACCAAATTTGTTGATCAATAATTTATAATCAACATTTTCTAATATATCATTTTCAATGGCTATCATTGTCAATTAGTTGGTTACCAAAGATAATCTTTGGAAGATATTTTTAAAGGTTAAAGCTATAAATTACTAACAAACTTAACTTTTTTTTTGATATTACAAATAATAAACATAAAATACTTATGTAGCCATTGAACTTTAGGATCCGTTTGGTTTAAAGTTAGGATTTACTTTGAATGTGGGTTTATAAAGTAGATGATTTAGAATTAGATAATATTAAATAAAAAGTAATGTTTGATTTAAAGTTTAGATTTAGATTTTAGTTTAATGTAGGAAAGAGAATATATATTATTAAATGTATTGGTAATTGTTTGATATTAAATGATATATTTTTTATTTAAATATGAGATTAGAAATTGTTGTCCCTTAATTTTGTGATGATTAAGCAATGAAGAGAGAAAGAGAATAGATGAAGAAGAGATGAATTCCTAGAGAGAGAAAGTAGTGAGAGAAAGTAGAGAGAGATGATTAACTTGGTGAGATTAGATTAAGAAAAGAAGTTGTTACAAATGACCATCCACCCTCCTAACATGCTAGGAGGGTTATATATATAGTCCACCCACATGCGGGCTTTAATGGACTATATATTGGGCCGGGCTTGTCTTTTTGGACTTTAATTAGTTTAAATCCAAGCCCGTAAACCACGACTAATTAACTATCTATTACAACGTTCTAACTAATGCTACAATAATAACCTATGACCGAGCATTCTTGTTTGACTCAATATTTTGAGGCTAACAATCTCCCCCAATGTGAGGTCATTCCTCTTTGATATTTGGATTCCAATGGAGATTTATGAATTTCGTCATAAATGAGTCTTGAACGTGTAACAGTAGTTTTGTTCCTTCATGCTGTGATCTTTGAGCATTTGTCGTTGTCTTTCGACTTTGTCTTTAAGTCTTGAGATCTTCAAATCATTCTTGACTTGTCTTTGCCATCTTGTGATCTTGTGTCTTTATCCACATGCTCACACTATCAATTGTTGGATAAGTCTTTGGGCATGAATATGTGGTTGTGAATCTTTGACTTTGCTGAGTACACCGTGACGCCACCTTCTCGAGACAAAACATATACACGGACTGAATGGCTTTGACATTCGTCCTAAATCGGTAGCGTTTTACCTCCGGTCGGTGAAGACCGTTATACGATATTAAATATCGTACCTGTGATCAGGTAGATTCAATTAAGAATCTCCTTGACAGGGTTTCGCGGCAGTACTAGCCGTTCTCTTTACTCGACCGTCTCAAAGCAAGACTGCGAACATAAAGAGTGAATCAATTGGATAAATATCCGCTTGATTAAAGTCGTCAATTCAAATTCCTGGAACAAGTTTGATTCATTAAGAATCTTACCATTGTTTCTTTCCAGTTGACACAAGTTTGATTCATAAGAATCTCACAAGTTACCTACCGTAGCGTTGTTTGATGTTGACGCTAGAAGGATTTTCATTCGTCACTGTGAATATTAATAAATATCACACTGAATGTTCTGGCAAGACCATAAAGATATTGCGTAGAAACCTGAAACGAGTTTGAATCAATTCAGAATCAAACCACTGTTGCTTTTCAGTTTTACATATGTTCAATTCATAAAGAATCTTGCATATGACCTACCGCAGTGCTGTTTGATGTTAACACTGGAAGGATTTCCACTCATCATTGTGAATACTAAATAGTATCACTCTGAGTGTTCTAGCAATATCACAAGGATATAGCGTAGGACTCTCTTGATCTTCATCCGTGTGTCCTAACGAGATTTGATTGATCTCTTGGCTCTAGACTCGATTTGTGCACTTTTAATGGTCGGAGGCTGGAGCAGATGCCACCTATTCAATATCAACTATCTCGGAGTGAGAAAGTCAATAGAAGTCGTGTTGATCTCCGTGACAATAAAACAAACTTCTTTTGAGAGAAGTCTGAGTAGCTAGGAAAGGGTTGTGCTTCACATCACTGGGTCCATGATGAGTTTGTCTTCATGATGAGTTGACCCGGTTTCTACCTAAGTTGTATGGAGGGCTTCTTTCTTTAGACCCTTTATCCTTACATTTCTTTTTCATTCTTCAACCCCTTCAATGCTTACCAAGACATCATTAATAGCACCTTGTTGTGATTGTTCCAGTGCTATCATCAGTACTTAGTCAGCATTCAGCTGCGTTCACATTCTACTCCATCTTTCCTAAGGACTTCTAATAATCTATTGGATTGTCCCTGGGAAGATCCCTCCGGTTCTGGTAGGATCATAGGACTTAAACCTAACCACCCTTTTGACACCAGTAACGTCGTGAATTAAAGATGTTGTGGGTATTTGATCGTAACCATGAAAACCACTTTAAATTCTAACAAAGTGTTTGAAAAACATTTAACACCTTGCTAGTTTTGTCGTTTCAGAAAAGCTCCCCCTTCACATGTGCATCGATAATCGAAAGTGTTTCGCACATGTGGGTAAGAGTTAAAGTGCTTGAGTCTTATAGATCACATTTTAATCACATTTTCTCCCCCTATCTCTAATATATAAAATCTTTTGATCTTAGAGATACCAAATTTAATTAAAATATTTTGAAAAATAGTCGAGAAAATCTTCGGGAGAAAAATGTGTCAAACTTAGCATGAATTTTGGAACGCTCCCCCTCAAAAATTGATCCAATGGAATTGTCATTTCGAGGATTTGATCCACATTAAACTTTTTGAGGATAGGAGTTGTTGAACACACAATTTTTGAAAGATTTTGAATATCATTGAGAAATTCTTGAAAAAATTGTGTTCAACGCTTTTTGAAAAATCAATTCTTTTTGTCGAAAAGGTTTTTCTTAAGCATAAACTTGAGTTCATAGACTTTGAATGTCTTGACGAATCCACTCAAGTGTAAGAAGATTTAACTTCTTTTGCTAAGGGTAAGAGCACTAAATCATACACTCCCCCGTGAATATAGTTCCGGGTTGCAATCTGAAAGTGATTACAAACCATTGTGTTGAGCTCAAAACGTTGAATGTTTTGTGACAAGCTCTACCCGTTGTTGGAATATGGTATCTTTAAAGATACACTTTCCTTTATTTGAGGTCCGAGTTACAGTCTGACATTTAACTGTAAGTCGTTTACATGAGCTTAAAAACTTTGAATGTTTTTAATGAGAGCTCATGACCGAGAAAATTTATTTTCCCGTTGTTAAGGATAAGTTATCATTCGTGATCAACTTTCCTTTCTTGGAAGTACGAGTCACAATCTGAGGTAATTGCAAATCATTGAAATGACATGTTTTGAAAAATATTTACAACTTTCATTCGAGCTTTATGTACACACCCGTGTCGTTATTGAGCGACATTTCTAGGTACGTCCATATAATCGATACTGAAAGACATGTCGAGAGGAATATTTTTGGTATTTTGAAAGTTTTTCCATTTTTTTTTTAATTTGTTTTTCTATGGATATTTACATTTTATTATATTTTTTGTTTTCTCAAGTTTTTCGAAAATAATCCAAAATAGACTTTTGTACAGAAGAAGAAGGTGATATCGAATATACATAATTGGAACCCTTTGAAGAAGGAGAAGTGGGTTCAAAATCCGCTGTTGTACCTGCAATCACAGAAGAAGAGTTTGCACAAATACTAGAATTAGGAGTAACAACTTCCTTTTCAGCGTGTAGAACAGTAGCATTAGTGCTGGTGCAGGTGTCATCACTCTTCTCTATTGGAATTCACTTAATACCAACTTCTGTGAAGATCCGTCCCGTTGGTTTCCACTGAAGACTAGATTTAGGAGTAGCTTTCTCTTGCACAGCGGAAGACTTCTTTGGAGAGAAACTATGTCTTTTTTGAATCCACGTCTCAGATTTGGTGTGGTTGCTTTTCTTTACGACGGGTTTGTATCTCCTTGTTGTCTTATGGGATTCTGTATTCGATCTCTGTTCAAAGGAACGAGATTTGACCTCATAGAGGTATTGCAAAATGCAATGGTCATGATTTCCATTGTGAATGCCCTTTTTGCAAGTGGGACATACAGGGAATTTTGGATTCACGAAAGTACTTGTATTCCTTTGTTTTCCAAATCGTTCAGGCGTAGTGTTTGAAACACGACTATTCATGGATGGTTTCCAATTCCTAGATTGCTGAATAGGGATCCTAGGTTTTGGTTGACTACCATTAGGAGTGTGTAGAACTCTAGCGGGATTTGGTGAACTAGGTTTTTCATACACTGGTTTATCTTTCTGAATCTTCCCTTTTTGTTTCGCATCCTCTAGGTTGTGGGTATGAACGAGGTCATTTGAACCTACAGATTCCTTTGTGGACGTGAATGTCACACGTTTTGGAGGAGTCCTAGAAGTGCTAGGTGCATTCACATGGTTGGGTTTAGCAGCAGTGTGCTTTCTAAATGGAGGAACATAGGGTGATATGGATGGTTTTGGAACACTTGGTTGCACATCAGTCTTAGGGGGTAACCTAGATTTCATATGAGAAGAATTGGAGAACGGAGTCGGTTTTCCTAAGATAGACAGCTTTGGATCCTTGTAGGCATTGGGTCGTCGAACAACAGGTTTCTTAATGCTAGGTTCCACAATTTTCCCACCCATTTTAGCAACGAGTTTCTGCAACTCTGCTATAGCTCTGTCCCTGTCTTGTAATTGAGCTTTCAACCCTTTAATTTCCAAATTCTGTTCATTCATTTCTCGAAATGTTTGCGAAAGTTTTTCTTGCAATTTATTATCATGTGGAAAACGACCAACATCTTTTTGCAAAGCAAGTTCAAGTGAATGACAATGTTTTTGAAAGAAATCAGTTTTGTGTTGAAGTAACTCAAAAGCCTTTTTGTCAACATTTTCTTTACGTTTCGAAAGCTCAATTTCAAGACATTCACATTCTTTGATCTTATCAAGATATTGGCATGCAACTTCAGAATATTCATCAATATCAGCACAAGATGTAAAATAAGCACACATAACATCTTTAGAAACGCATTCTTGCAAGAGTAAATCATATTCATCTGAAAAATCAGACTTCTCCATTTGAAGATCATCAATGTGTTTCTCAAGAGATTCAACGTATTTTAAATCATCAAACATTTCAGTCCGAATGAACTCCTCAAGTTGAAGAACAGTTTCTTTAATCAACGCCGTGTTAGGAATTAAGAGTTCTTTCACAAGCAATGTAATATCTTGAGGAATCGGACGTGTCCATTCAGCATTTTCACGTTTTGCCCAGTCTCTTTCAACAATAGATTTAACATTATCTATGTGGTGTTTAAGAATACCTAATGTTTTCCTACTCTTGCTTTTAGATTCATCTAAAGGGAGGTAGTTTATGTATTTGTAAACATTAGATTTCTTAGGGGCAAATGCTTTCTTCCATTGAATTCTCTTTTGTTTGCATTCTAGAAACACTTCCTCACGAGTTTTCTGAGTTTGTTTGTTGAAAAGACCATAAAGACTATTCTCATAAGCATAATTATATGGTTTCACAAACTCCTTATTAACAAGTGGTTGACTATCATCGTCCCAAAGGGCAGTCTCTTCACTATTGGCACTAACAGGCATGCAATCAAGATCTGTCCTTTCAGTCCCATCAAGATAGAGACACGGGTTCGCAGCTTGAGCTTTGGCAAGGTACTCAGGACTTGCGAAGCTAGCTTGACCCTTAAACATCGATGGAGGTGCTAGCATTCTTACGGATTGAATAGAATCATGCGTTTTATAAACAACGTTCTTCAAAAAGTCGACTTGTGCTTCTAATTTCGTAACCTTTTCGGTTTCTTTATCATATCTACTTTTGAAGTCTTGTTTTAACGCATCTACCTCTTGTTTCTTATCCTCAAGAATTTTAGCAGAATCTGTAGTGGTCATAGAGAGCTTTTGTTCAAGTTCATTAACTTTGGTATTGGCAAGGTACGTTTTTTGACGTTCATCCATTAAGAAAACATTATATTGACGCTTCTCTTTAGCTAATAACTCAAGAGTTGTATTATATTTGTTCTCAAAATCGTCCTTTTGACTTTTTAACGCACTTCCCTTGTACCCCTCAAGCTCTTTGGTTTTCTGAAGAAGCTCCGCTCTATAGCTATCTATAGTTTCACTAGACTTAATTAGAGCAGCTTTGCATTCTTCAAAATTTTGAGTGAGTGTTGCGTTTGCCTTCTTTAATTTCTTTTGACTCTTTTTATTTTCTCTGACATCTTTTTGTAAAGTAGCAATTAAATTGGCTAGCGCAACACGCTCCTCGTCATCATACTCATTTGCATGTTGATCATTGTCAAACGAATTATTGCACGTGTCTAATGGATCAGGTATGGTATTGTTATCAACCTTTTCCGTTATACATGTGGGAATAATGGTTTAAGGTTGATCACTATGCTCATGCGTATTAGCATTTCCAAACACATTATATTCATCATAGTGTACCTCTTCCAATGGCTCAGAATCGAAAACAGGACCATTATCATAGGAAGGTGTATTGCTGATGACATTCTCAGAGTCGATGTGTTGTTTGCCAGAGCTGCTGTTGTCTTTCCTAGAGTTGTTGTCATCATTCCCTGAACTATGCGTTGGAGTCTCATATCTGTAGCTTGTATTCTCAACATCTGATGCGATACCACAACTGGTATGAAGTCTGTCATCAATCGTTTGTTGCGTCTGTATTGTGTGATTCACATAGGTTACAATGAAGTCGATGTTGCGGGTTATCCGATCTTTGTATGATAAAGCATACATTCCATGATATCGCTTGAAGCACTCGTTGGTAAGCGAAGACTTGATGAAGACAGAAGAAAACATCGTTTCAAGTGATGTCTTGAGATCAGTGAAAGTGATCTTGCATTCACTAGCAATGATTCTTTCGTTGACAAGTTGTGTTTGAAGTTTATCCATGGCATGAGTGAATGTTTTGTTGAATGTGCCAGTGGATTCACGTAAGTCGAACAAGACTTTTGAAAGGTTCTGAAAAGAATCTTGAAGTACTCTAAAACCGTCCATGGCATTTTTTCTTAAGAAACATATCTGTTGTTGTAGTCGTTCCATTTCAAGGTCTTTCACGTCTGAACTTTCAGTAACCGCATTACTCATTGGCATGATGATCGTCTCTCTCTGTGGATGAAGTGACTTTGGATCTTAAGTAGATATGCTGTGATTGTGTTGTTGTTGAAATTTCGAAAATTTGAAATTTTTCCTCAGTCCGACAATAAATTCCTCAGTCCGACTAAAAACGGTAAACCGAAATTTTTTGAATAACCAAATTTTGAAAACGAGTTAGAAATAGCCAATAACTAGTAGGGAAAAAATTTGAAAAATGAAATTTGTAACGAAAAATAAAACCTAAAAATGGCCTAAAAATTTGAATTTTGGTCCGAAAATTTGAATTTTTGGTCGAAAAATTTTTCGCATCGCCAAAAATTGAAATTGAAGCTTAAATGGCCTAAAAATGGTCTAGGAAAAAATAAATTTTACATGGGTTTTCCCGCCAAAAAACTCTTTTTTTTTTTTTTTTTTGATCTTCGTGGAAACGATATTCCGAAACTAGTCTAGATGGTGGCTAAGTCTAAAAAATACTCAAACAAAATTTAGCAAAACACATCATCGGAATCACTTATCGGAATGTCCCCTAATCGGAATACAATCGGAATGATGTCATCGGAATGTACTAATCGGAATCCTTGTCGGAATGATCTAATCGGAATAAGCTTGTCGGAATGTGCAATCGGAATGATGATCGGAAAGCTGATCGGAATGCCAATCGGAATATTTTAGTCCAATCGGAATGATTCGAAGTCCAATCGGAATGTTGATCGGAAAAGCTGATCGGAATGCCAATCGGAATATTTTAGTCCAATCGGAATGATTCGAAGTCCAATCGGAATGTTGATCGGAAAAGCTGATCGGAATATTAAAACCCTTTTCCGATTACACCAATCGGAATACTAGTACAGTTACGAGATTTTGGGGTAAAAAATTGAATTTTTCGACAAGAAATCCGCGATTTTAACCAACCAAATGCGACTAAATCCCTACCACATCAATGTAGAAGAATTATATCAAGATTTAGAGCATAGAAACACAAAAAGAATCTTGAATTCGAGATGATTATAAGAGAAAATCACACGAACCAAGTAAAATCAACAACTAATCACAAAACTACCCCATGGCGATTGATACCAAATGTTGTCCCTTAATTTTGTGATGATTAAGCAATGAAGAGAGAAAGAGAATAGATGAAGAAGAGATGAATTCCTAGAGAGAGAAAGTAGTGAGAGAAAGTAGAGAGAGATGATTAACTTGGTGAGATTAGATTAAGAAAAGAAGTTGTTACAAATGACCATCCACCCTCCTAACATGCTAGGAGGGTTATATATATAGTCCACCCACATGCGGGCTTTAATGGACTATATATTGGGCCGGGCTTGTATTTTTGGACTTTATTTAGTTTAAATCCAAGCCCGGAAACCACGACTAATTAACTATCTATTACAACGTTCTAACTAATGCTACAATAATAACCTATGACCGAGCATTCTTGTTTGACTCAATATTTTGAGGCTAACAGAAATATTTTGTAAATTATATTATATCCTTAATAAAAGGGGGGAATCTCGGTTCCCTATGAACAGTTCCCCCCTCACAAACACACAATATTATATTTCTTCCTCACAATCTCACACACATCCCTCACAATCTCACTGTAGATTTGATTTAAAAAAGGGTAAAAGTCATATAATACCATCGTACTTATCAAAATGTACCGACTTTAAACACTTACAATTTAATCGTTAGACAGTACCAACGAACTTTCAAACTCATTGTAGACTTTGCCAATATGACCCTAAAATGACTATATTACCCTTTTCTTCTTTAAAATTTTATGTTAAATAAAAAACTCAGATCCAAAATTAAAAAAATATATTAACAAAAAAATCATGGTTCACGGATGATGAATGCATGACTTATCATCAATATTCTCCGGATTAGAATTCGAAGATAGTAAGCAAACGTCCACATCTCACCTAATGTCACTTTAACCACACCATCACTACCTCATTTATTTATATATCCCCCAATTTCCCATTCACTCTCACATCTCACACTACAATACCAAAAAACTGTACATAAGTTAAAAATATTTAGCGAAGAAATGCATCGCCGCCCCAAGTCCAACAACAAGTCCAATAATCTACCTCCGTCGCCGGAAAATTTTACGTATGCTACTGAGTCGAACCAGCAACCGTTGCTTAACAACTCGTGACGAGTTTATAGATCGAAAAGGCGACTCGCCAGAGAATAGGAAGGATTGCAGTGTACGGCGGAAGTTGAAAGATTTGTTGGTGGCGACGAGAATAGACAGTGGTGGTTGGATGACTGTGCTGACGGTGGTGGTTTGGTGATGAGACGTGGTGGTGGTTGGAGGCCGTTAACAGGGACATTACAGCGAAGGTTGTTGTTAAGAAGAGCGTGGAGGCCGGTGCTTGTGACTATTCCCGAATGAATTATTATTATTACTTTTTTCTGTTTGGTGTTATAGTGATTAAACTGATGGGTACTTCTTGGGTTGTCTGTAGATGGGGGTTGGTTTTCAAGAAGCTATTTAGTTGGTATTTGCGTGGAAAATAAGCAGATGTGGGATCTTTATTTTTGTATATGTAATTATGGTGAGAGAAAGGGTTAATGTGGTAATTATGTTAAAGAAGAAAAGGGTAATATAGTTATTTCAGGGTCATATTGGTAAAGTCTACAATGAATTTGAAAGTTCGTTGGTAATGTCTAACGATTAAATTGTAAGTGTTTAAACTCGGTACATTTTAATAAGTATGATGGTATTATATGACTTTTACCCTTAAAAAAACCAATTCACACACGTTTGGCAATTTCAGTTGTTAAAAGCTGACCATGGCCGTTGATTTCAAACGGAACGGATTCACGGGTTTAATAATGGGCCTCAACCGTTGATTCGTGTTTTCCCGTTTTTCTTTGTGGTTGGTGGTAAAAAAAGGGATATTACGGTTGAGATTGGAAGAAAAACTTATTGGTGGAAACAATTATTTGTTTTCTCTCTCTCTAAAAGATGGATCTGGTATCTCTTGATTTGATAGTGTATTCATTTGATTTTACGATCCGGTCAAGATGTATACCACCACAGACCCTTCGATGCCGTCGAACTCTTCGTTGCCACCGTCGTTGGTGTGCGGCGTTTGTGGTCTTCTGGTGACGTTGGCCACTTTAGGTGTGTGTCACCTATAGTTTGTTAGTGATCGGTTGGTGCCGTTGGTGGGTTTTTATGATGAGGAGTGATGGGGTTTTTGTTATCAGTTGCTGCCTTGGCGGGCATCTTGATTTGCCATCGTCTTAGCTGTCCTGGATGTTCACTTTGGTGGGTTTTGCGAGATGTGGTGAATTAGCCACATGTATATACTCTGTTCCTTTCCCCCTTATTCCAGTTTCTTCTAGGTGGGATTTGGTTTTACATTTAGGGTTTGATCCGGTAATTCATTGGCGTATGTGAGGGGGAACTGTTCATAGGGAACCGAGATTCCCCCTTTTATTAAGGATATAATATAATTGGCCTAATTTACTTTTACATGTTTTTCCCTACTGGATAGTGATACAATTGGTGGTGTCGATACTATCGTTGCCGCTTCTCATTGCAGGCGATGATGGTAACGCGCCTCCAATTTATGCCATGGTTTCACCAATTTTGGTGGTTTTGGGGTACCTTGGAAAAGGACACGCTATCAGTTGAATAAATGGTAACGCTTTTGAATGGTCGTGGTGATACTATTCACTAAGAAAAAAATACCAATCAAATCCCTATCGTATCAGTATGTCTCTATGATTTGGTTAGAATTGGGTGTCTGATTTTGTTTCGAAGCTGATTGTTGCCCCTAATCTTTGATTGGGTTGGCGATGGTCGGGTTAGGGTGATGGTCATTGATGAGACGGCTTTTATACATGGTCTCATCGTTCTTTTTGTACTTAAAATGCATTAAATATCATCAAAATACCCAAATATATGCTTGTGTTTGTTGCTTGTGTAATTTAGGTACGGATATTGAGAAAATGACAAAAGATCACAAGAATCACGCAAAAACGAACACGGGAAACGAAGCCGCACGATGAACCAAGCCCTAGTGAGGAATTTTCCAAAGAAAACCCTTGAAGATTTGAAGAATATTGAAGATTGGTCCTCCAAGTTTGAAGAATTGACACTTTATACCCTTGTATCTTCATAATTACAAGTTTGGTCCCTAAAGTTTGTCAAAATTACAAAAAGGACCCTTAACTTTGAAGAATTGGCAAATTTAGTCCCTCATCAAATCTAAATTGTCAAATATGGTCCTCCAAGAAGTCAACCAACAAGTCAAAGCCTTGAAGTTTGAAGATATGGCAAATTCAGTCCTTGGAAAATGAAGAAATTGCATAAATGGTCCTTGTTTCAAGATTACAAAAACATTATGCCAAAAATGACAAGTGCTGAAAGTTAAATACAAAGGAATTGGGTTTTGTGAGCTGATAATACAAAATGAAGATGTGATGAGACTTGAGGGACCATTCATGACCAGACAACAAACCTCCCTACACCACTTACATACTGACACGTCACCCCCACCAGTTCAAACAAACCAGTCCACAACTTTTTGACCCTATCACAAAACCTTTGTGAACCTTTCACTTTAATTAAACTTATTTAATTAACTAAAAGTGGGGGAAACACTTTTTAAAACCTGTTTAAAACTTCCAAACGAATTAAACTTCACTGTTTATCTCCTTCTTAGCCTATAAACCCTAATACACCCAGAATTAATTAAACCCATTTCTTTACCTTAATCCAATTAACCATAGGGGATATTACCCCAACCCCACTCCCAACACTTCCCACAACCCAGAAAGCGACCACTCCATCTTTTGTCCCCTCCCCTGCTACACCCATCACGTGTCACTTGACCACATCAACGTCCAAAATTCAAAACGTGCTCCCAAAGGATGAATGGACGCTCAAGATCATGCCTAGACAGCTGTTTCATCTCAGAAGTCACAAGATTCCATCCTTGACCAAAGATCATCAAGGGCAAAAATGGGAATTCCTTCATTAGGGTTTAGCTTTGTGAATTTTCCGTATTATTTTATTCTAGGACCTAGAAACTTCACTTGAGTAGTATAAAAGGAGCATACAATGTGTGTATTGCCCTTTGTTCCAGTTTCCATGTAATTTTTTTTTATGAATGAAAAGTTTTTACCCTACATGAAACTGTGATCCAACTTTCCTTTTCAGCATTTTAAGTTTTGAAGTTTGTTTATCTTGAATCCATTTTAAAGTTTTCAAAGTTTGTTTTTTAAAGATTTCATTTATTTTCAAAAAAATTTCAGAAACTTGCTCATGACTTACTGCTATAAGCCACTCAACAAGCTTCTTGAAACAAGCTTATTGAGTCACTTGTAGCTTGTCTTTTCTTTTTTTTGGTTATTTGTGGTGTGCAGGAAACAAGAGAAGGCTAAGTTCTATTCTCATCATTTTTTTTGCCAATTGTACTCAAACCAATCCAATCACACTTGATCTGCACAAGCCCGGGCTTGTAGGAGGTGGCTTATCAGCCACTGTTGGGCTTGGAAGTAAGCCCAACAAGGTAGCCCTTGTTATCCATTTCCATTTTTTATGTTTCTGTAAATTTCATGCTTTATGTGATTTTTCTTGTTAATTGTTAAGAATCTGTTTAAGAGCCTGAATTTGTTTCATTTGGATGATATATGCATGATATAAGTCCTTTGTTTCAGTTTGGTTTAGTTTTAAGTTGATTTGATTTGAAAAAAGTTTGGTTTCAGTTTTAAGGGGGTGTTTGGATCTGCTATCTAGGTTGAGTGTTGGACTGAAAATTAGTCTAAAAAGGATCTAGATACACTTAATAGGTGGTATTAGGTCTGTGTTGTCATTTGGTTTCAAGATTGGTAGGATAAAAATAGGTTTGCATGTTTAAAATTTGTTAAAACATTGCCAAATCAGAAACCTCTCATAATCTGCTTAATTTCAGCTTAATTTGCCCTTCATTTCTTGCAATCTGTTAGAATATAGGTCACCATAGGAGTAGGGTTTGCTTGTGAGTTGTTTGGAAGTGTTGTGTGCTAGTTTACAAGTTTTAAAATTCATCTAAGTGCAAACTGAACCAGCAAGAGTCCATCAGACCCATAGTGCACTTACAGTAACTGTTTTTGCTATTTCTTGTGTGTATTTTGCTTTGTGCTTGTGTTTTTTTTAGCTTAATCTGACTCCCTACACTCCACTGAGTGTAGGGGTGCCAATTGTGTCCATTAAATCAAAGGCAATCAAAAGTTACAAGCAATTGAATCCACAACCCGTTTTTTAATACTGTCAGTGGGAACTCCTTTCCCACTGATAGCTTTGTTGTAGCCACTGCTACACTAAAAGACAGAAAACAAAGAAAAGGTCACTATCAGATTTCATAATTTTGTCTTTAGTGCTTAAATAGTGGAATTAGACCTTGAAACCAGTGCCATTATTTTTCTTATTTAATTTAGGATTTTTCTGATTAATAAATTTTTTATTTATTGTTCATTTAGTAATTTTTAGGTTATTTAGCTATTTTTAATTAATTTTTAAGTTTCTGTTTTTGTCTTTTAGTGCCAAAAAGTAATATTTTTAGGTTTAATCAATTTTTCTGAACTTAGAATAATATTTTAAGGTTTTTGGTTTAAAATTTAGTTACTGTTCACCTTTTTAATTAATTTTTATAATTAATTTAAGTTAATTAGGGTTTTAATTAAACTAGTTTTGTCATTTAGTGGGAAATTTAATATTTTTCAAGATTTTTCATTTTTCTACTGTTCATTAGAGTAAAATAGGATTTTTAAAATTGGTAGATTATTTTTAGCATTATTTCATTATTTTTTATAATTATTTTAATTTTAAAATAGTTTTTAGTAATTTAAAAATAGAAAAATAGTATTTAAAAATCATAAAAAATACTTTTTAGTCTTTAGATAATATAAGTAAGTTATTTGTTCAATAAAATCATATTTTAGACATTTTGATTAATTATATTTAATTTTAGGGCTTTAATTAGCATTTAAAATTGAATATTTAATTAATAAAAGGTTTTAAAATATTTTTATTGGATTTTATTCCTTATTGTTTTAGCTTATAATTAATTTTTAGGTTGAAAAATTTTATTTTTATCATTTTCTACGGTTTTACGTTTACGCCTTTTTCGTCGTAGTTTAATTAGTTTTCGTAACCGTCTTTTCTTTCCTTTCTCATTTCTTTTCTTCTTGATCATAATCACAAACATCATATATCAACTCTTAACACAACGCACTTGCCTCCTCGAGAACGAACTCACCTAGGGTCATTCACACACGGTTTTCCTAAATCGTCGTGCACACTTCCCCTATTTTTAGTTGCCTACTTTTTCCTAAAGGTAAGTTGACTAAATCTACAACTATCATTTTGGCGCCGCTGCCGGGGAGGCGTGTTGTGTTTTGGTTGAACCATTGTTGTTTTTATATATAGCCATAAAAGTATTTGTATTAATAGCACTCTATTAATACGTATTATCGTTTTTCGATTTTTGTGTGAATATTATTACTATATTGTATACGTAGAATAATAAAATCACAAGTACTCCAAATACGTGAGCAATCACAACCTTGATTTGGGATTTCATCACTCGATCATTGTATTCGAATCTCAAACCAAAGAAAAAAGGCAAAAATAGATAAATACTTTCGTAAAGCTTGATTTTGATAATACAAACTATAAGGTGGGTATAAGGCGGTTGTATTTCACGACCTAAAGGAAAAAGGCTCTTAAGTGCTTCGCGCCGCCTCGTTTCCTCCGCTTGCTTGTGCGTATTTGATTTTGAGAGTGAATCGAGGGTTTTGCCGCCCAAAGTATTACTACATATCATATATATTTTCTTGGTTTCATTTGATTAAACCCTCTTGAACGATTTGGTGTTCCACCATCGTTCTAAAGTCATCGAAGGCGTTCACTTCACGTGTTCGTTTTCATTCCTTGAGGCTTCGTTAATCAAGAGATTTGATTAGTGAGGAGATTTGTAGATTTTGGTCTACTTAATACATTCCAAAAAAATCCAAAAAAAGTTAAAAACAATCAAAAACCACAAAAAAAAATTGAAAAAGAAAAAATACCAAAAAGAATCTTCTTTGCTCGCCTTCTCGTTGTACATGACGTTTATGCAAACTCGCTCTAAGGCTAGACGTGCTCGTAAACGAAGAAACAAATCACTCACTCCTACTAGTGAGGACTCTCCTATTGACGAACCCATTGTAGTGAAAGAAGCACCCATGGCTAATCGAACTATGATGGAGTTGCTTCAAGCACCCACCGAGGGTTATGGAGAAGCGATTGTGATTCCCGCTATCCTTGCGGAGAATTTTGAGGTTAAGACGGGTTTGTTGTCCATGATTCAAAACAACAAGTTTCGAGGGGACGAAAAGGACAACCCGCATAACCACATTCGCCAATTTAATCGTCTCACCGCCACATGCAAGTTTAAGGATGTTTCAAACGACTCGATTAAGATGATGCTTTTTCCGTATTCCTTAGCGGGGCCCGCAAAAATTTGGTTAGAGAAAGAGCCACCCAATTCTATATTGACGTGGAAGGATCTCGTTTCAAAATTCGTGAACCAATTTTTTCCGCCCTCTAAGACTACGCACTTGAAAAACGAGATTTCAAAGTTTTCGCAAGAGTATAATGAGAGTTTTTCAACGGCTTGGAATAGGTTTAAGGAAATGTTGCACGAATGTCCTCATCATGGTTTTTCCGACTTGCATCAAATAGACACGTTTTACAATGGCTTGAACGATCATGAGCGTGATTATCTTAATGCCGCCGCGGGTGGTAATTTCTTGTGTAAGACGGTCGAGGAAGCATTGGTAATTATTGAGAATAGGTCTAAGGTGTATAGTCCTCGTAGCACGTCGAGTGTTCGTAAGGCTTCGTCTTCATCTTCACCTAGTTTGTCACACAACGTTGATGCTTGCCAAATCGAGGCTAATTTGGAGAACAAGATTTTTGATAAGCTTAAAGGATTGTTAATTGAGTTTAAAGTTGGTGAACAACCCGCTCCCGCTACGATTAAAGCGGTTGAGGTTTCTTGTATGTATTGTGGTGGAGCTCACGATTATTCCGAGTGCATTACCAACGGTGGTAACACTTCGAGTGCCTTCGCGGCCGCGGGAACTTATAACCAAAACGGTCAAGTTCCTCGCACTAATCAATTGACTCCACCGGGTTTTTCACCAAATCAAAATGCTAACAATTATCGAAACAATCAAGTTGGTTACCAAAGCAATCAAAGGAACAATATTAAGGGTAATAACAACTATGGGAATCAAGGGAGTAGTAGTAGCCAATTGCAAAATCAAAATCAAAACCGTAATTTTCAAAATGCAAGTCAAGGTCTTCAAAATAACAAAGAACTTCCATTGGACTTTTTGAATTACACTACTTCAAATGATAAGATTATGGAGAACATTCAAGAGCAAATGGCTAATCAAGCTAAGGAGACGGCTAAGAATGCAAAGGAGTTAGCTAATTTTATTAAGGAAAATCTAGCCATGAGAAATGAATTGAAAAATGATTTTGCTAACCAAATTCGAGGTCAAAACAACAAGATAGAGCAAAGTCATGCTAGGCTTGAACAAAGAATTGACCAAAAAGCCGTTATTCAAGATGTGAAGTTTAATAATTTTGATGCTAAACTTAATGCAATTTTAGAAGCCGTAATGGGAAACAAAGCCTCTACTTCGGGAAGCTTGCCTAGTAACACCGTTTCAAACCCGAAGGGAGAGATGAAAGTGATTACCACACGTAGTGGTAAGGCACTTAAAGAACCGACTCCTCAACCAATTACTCCAACGGTGGAGGAAATTGAGGAAGAACCCGAGGTGGTGGTCGAAAAGGAGCATATTTCAAGCCCACAAAGTACCGCTCATGCCACACCTACGGTTGACCCATCACCCATATTGGAACCCGAGATTCCAAAGGCTATGCCTATGCCCCAACCCACACCACCCTTGCCTTACCCATCGAGACTTAGGAAGGAGAAACGACAAGAGCGCGACAACTATCAATTTGAGCTTTTTATGAAAATGTTTCGTGATTTGCACTTTAATGTGAGTTTCGCCGATGCCTTGGTCATGATGCCTCGATTTGCCGCTAACTTTAAGAGTATGTTGAACAACAAGGAGAAATTACACCAAATGTCTAGTTGTTCGTCGGTTTATCTTAATCGCATACCTCAAAAAGTCGGTGATCCCGGTAAATTCTTGATCCCTTGTGCAATTCAAGATATGGAAGAATGCTATGCCTTGGCCGATCTTGGTGCTAGCATTAACTTGATGCCACTTGCAATCTACAAGTCGCTCAATCTTCCTAATCTTACTCCTTCACGAATGTCTATTGAGTTGGCCGACCATTCCACAATTCTTGCATGTGGTTTGGCGGAAGACGTTTTTGTGAAAGTGGGGAAGTTCTACTATCCCGTAGACTTTATTGTTGTTGACATCCCCACGGATCCTCAAGTTCCTCTTATTTTAGGCCGTTCGTTTTTAGATACGTCTATGGCTTTGATTGATGTGCATGCTAGAAAGATCACCTTACGTTTCAACGACGAGGAACTTGTTATAAACGCGACTCAAAATTCTCAACTTTCTCATGTTTATTCCGTTGCTACCATAAACCTCGTTGATATGATCGACGTGGTTTGCGAGGAATTTTCACAAGAAGTTTTAGGATTTGGTGATGAAGAAACTAGTGGCAATCCCACTATGTTAGATCCAATTCTTGATAATTCGACACCAACCTTCACTCCTTTCGAAGGTGGTGGTTTTACGTTGGAAGAATTCGATGTTCCACGTACTTGTGACGAAGACCTCGACAACTATGAGGACTTCTCGATTATCAAGGATTTTCTCAACGATTTCCCATTTCCTCCACCCGAGGAGGTTATGAGTATCGAGCCCAAATCTTCACTTGAGGAACCACCTATCCTTGAGTTGAAAGATTTACCTCCTCACCTCGAGTATGTCTATTTGGAGGAGGACGACAAGTTGCCGGTTATTATTGCGAAGGAACTTTCGAATGATGAAAAAACCGCACTTGTCGATGTTCTTAAGGACCACAAAGGGGCGATTGCGTGGAAGTTATCCGACATTAAGGGAATCGATCCCAAATTTTGTACACACAAAATCTTAATGGAGGAGGATTTCAAACCAACAATCCAAAGTCAAAGGAGGGTAAACCCCAAAATTCACGACGTCATCAAAAAGGAGGTCCTTAAACTCCTTGACGCGGGAATGATTTACCCTATTCCCGATAGCCCTTGGGTGAGTCCTATTCATTGTCTAAAAAGGGAGGGATGACCGTTGTGCCAAACGATGCCAACGAGTTAATTCCCACAAGACTCGTGACCGGATGGAGAGTGTGCATTGACTATCGTAAGTTAAATGAAGCCACTCGAAAAGACCATTTTCCCTTGCCCTTCATGGACCAAATGTTGGAGCGTCTTGCGGGAAACGATTTCTATTGCTTTTTAGATGGTTTTTCCGGTTACTTCCAAATTCCCATCGATCCTCGTGATCAAGAAAAAACTACGTTTACGTGTCCATATGGAACGTTTGCCTATCGTAGAATGCCATTCGGACTTTGTAATGCACCGGGAACTTTTCAACGATGCATGATGGCTATTTTTCATGATATGATCGAGAAGACGATGGAAGTCTTCATGGATGACTTTTCCGTGTTTGGTGATTCCTTTACTTCGTGTTTGTCGAACCTTGAGAGAATGTTAAAACGTTGTGAGGAAACCAACCTTGTGCTCAATTGGGAAAAGTGTCATTTTATGGTTAGAAGTGGAATCGTCTTAGGGCACAAGGTCTCGAAAGCGGGGATTGAGGTAGATCAAGCTAAGGTAGACGTCATCGCCAAATTACCTCATCCCAAAACCGTCAAGGGAGTTAGGAGTTTCCTAGGCCACGCGGGCTTTTATCGACGATTCATCAAGGATTTCTCGAAGATTTCTCGACCCATTACACATCTTCTTGAAAAAGAAGCACGTTTTGTCTTTGACGAAGATTGTGTACGAGCCTTTGAGATCCTTAAGAGGAAACTTACCGAAGCTCCCATTCTTGTTGCTCCAAATTGGAACCTCCCCTTTGAGCTTATGTGTGATGCAAGTGATTACGCTATTGGGGCCGTTTTGGGGCAACGTCATGATAAGCATTTCTTGCCTATTCACTATGCTAGCAAGACGATGACCGAGGCTCAACTTAAATACACTACAACGGAAAAGGAGTTCCTTGCCGTGGTGTATGCATTTGAGAAATTCCGACCTTACCTCGTCTTGACGAAATGCATAGTGTATACGGACCATTCGGCTATCAAGTATCTCATGGCTAAACAAGATGCAAAGCCGAGATTACTTCGTTGGATTCTCCTACTTCAAGAATTTGATCACAAAATCGTTGACAAAAAAGGAGCCGAGAATCTAGCGGCCGATCATCTCTCTCGTTTGGAAGATCCTCACCAAAGTGTTTACGAGCCTAAGGAAATCACCGAAACATTTCCGCTTGAAACACTTGGTGTAGTGAATTCCAAACTTGATTCTTCTACCCCATGGGGTAACTTCATCATTAAGGGTATGACAACTCAAGAAAAACGAAAATTCTTTCGTGATGTCAAGTTCTATTTTTGGAACGACCCTTACTTGTTTCGAACTTGTGCGGATCAAATCATCCGCCGTTGTGTATTTGGCACCGAAGCTTCTAACATCCTTAGAGCTTGCCATGAGGGACCCACGGGTGGTCACCACGGTGCTAATCTCACGGCTAAAAAGGTGTTTGATGCCGGCTTCTTTTGGCCTACTATTTACCGAGATGCACAAGATCTTGTGAAGTCTTGTGATTCATGCCAACGACAAGGAAAAGCCTTACAAAAAGATGAAATGCCACAAAATATCATTCAAGTATGTGAGATCTTTGACGTTTGGGGCATAGACTTTATGGGGCCGTTCCCATCATCTCGTGGTAATAAGTATATTCTCGTTGCGGTTGACTACCTTTCTAAGTGGGTGGAGGCGAAGGCCTTGCCCACTAATGATGCTCGTGTGGTAGTTAAGTTCTTGAAAAGTTTGTTTGCTAGGTTTGGAACCCCTCGTGCTATCATAAGCGATCGTGGAACCCATTTTTGTAATGACCAATTTGAAAGGGTTCTAAGGAAATATGGGGTTACACATCGTCTTTCTACGGCTTATCACCCACAAACGAGTGGGCAAGTCGAGGTTTCAAACCGAGCATTGAAGAGGATCTTGGAGAGATCCGTGGGAGAAAACCGACAATCTTGGTCGGATAAGTTAGACGATGCTTTATGGGCCTTTAGGACCGCTCATAAGACGACCATTGGGTGCACTCCCTATAAGCTTGTGTATGGAAAGAATTGTCATTTGCCTATCGAGTTAGAACACAAGGCTTATTGGGCCCTAAAGCATTGTAATGATGACATGGAGACCGCGGGAAAACACCGGAAAATGCAATTAAATGAATTGGATGAATTAAGGGACATTGCTTATGAAAATTCATTGATTTATAAAGAGAAAACTAAAAAGTTGCATGATTCAAAAATTAAAAACCGGGTTTTTAACATTGGGGATCAAGTTTTACTTTTTAATTCAATATTGAAAATATTTTCCGGTAAATTGAAATCCCGTTGGTCCGGTCCATTCACCGTGACTCAAGTGTTTCCGTATGGGACCATCGAGCTAGCTCAAGATGATGGTCCTAACTTCAAGGTGAATGGACATAGGTTGAAGCACTACTTTGGTGGGGAAGTTCCATCCTTGAACTACCTCGACCAAGTCACCTTCCCCAATGATAATTAGTGTTGAGGGGATCGAGTCGAGCTCATGACTCGGTAATCAAAAACGAGGTGCCTCGTGGGGGAGTCCCATGCTTATCCTATGTACATATTATCGCTTTCTTAGTCTAATGTAGCTTACGTGTGGGGATTCGTGCCCTTCCAACCTTTGTTTCGTGGTTGTTTGTGCATTGTGGTTTTTAGATCATGATCTTCACGATTGGAGCCTCTCGTGTTCGTTTTATGGGAGCACTCGATCGTTTGCTTTGGAGACATTTCTCAATATCCATGATATATCCTTTATTGTTCTAACCTTAGGTTTTTAGCACACTTCATAAACGGCTATTAATTTAATGGTTACACCCTTTCCATGCTAGATTAGGCATTCGACTACGTCTCTAGTATGGGGGTGTTTGCACCCCTAGACTCGAAACATTGAGGACAATGTTTAACTTTAGTATGGGGGGGTGAATAGATACTTGCCTTGCCAAACCTTCATGCTTTCCAAAGTTTATCGTTTTGTTTATCATTTTGTTGCAAAATAAGGCTAAAAATGGCCAAATTTTAAAATTTTTCTCATGTTTTATAAGTGTTTGAAGACACGAATGTGGATTTTCCGATGGCGAGAATAAGAGTAATTTTTGACTCGACCGTGCGTGTTGAGCACTTAGCTTTGATTCCTTAACTACACATTAGGCTAAGTCTCTTAAATGAGGACGAGAAATGATAGAGTTAATTATAAGTTACTATGCTAAACGTAGAGTACTCGTATTCTTTCAAAAACTCATGTGTTCTCGTTGTTTGCTTATTCTCCCTTCGCATGTAAATATTTTTTGCTTAATAAATATTGACTTAGCGGTTTAGTTAGGATTGTTGGGTTTCTAGTCTTTTCTAGTAGCTTCCATGTAATTAAATTGGGAAGACATTAAGGTATCGCCAGCGTCACGGTTTTGAAGTATTGGCACCCGAATAATCAAAAGCTTCACCCAATAATAAGATTTCAAGTGCTCACCTAAATCAAGCAAACAATTTGAAGCCCCACAAGGCCTAAAATCTATGCAAAATTGAAAGTGAATCAAGCCTTAATCTTCGAAGCTTTAAAGATCCAAAATTCGCTTTAGCGTGAGGATATACGTCTTTGGCTAATAAAACCACCGATGAGGCGGATAATAAAAGGCAAGGCAAGACCGAAGTCATAATAAAAGCTTCATGGCGAAGTTGAATAAAAGATGGAGGTAAACCAAAGATAATAAGGCCCTTCCGTTAGGGGGCATATAAAAGTCTTGGTAATAAGTCTCATGTTCAAAACCGTTATAAAACCGTGTTTATCGATTCTTCTTGTCAACTTAATTTTTTAACATCGTTGTCTATTAGGAGGGGTTATTGATTTGATGGTCTTAGTTACACCGTTAGGACTCTATTTTTAGACCTAAATCTCTATTATCGCATAAGTCAAACAATGTATCCTCGTGAAACATTCAAGACATCATAAAATATAAGAGATACAACTTAGGAATAATGGGAGAATAAGTACGTGATTAGGGCATATGAGTAGTGTTAGCATTACTAACTTATAATGACAATGATCTCGTTGCACGCTTAGCATGGAATTGAAGTGAAAATCGAGGACGATGAAATTATTTCTAACGAAGCATTCACGTGTTCTTATTCTATGAACCTAAACGTCCCATTTTGCGATGAAAATCATACATTATGTCTATAACACAAGTAGTAGTAATAGTAGTAGTGTAGCTAGTTTATCATTTCAATAAAGTCCATAAAAATGAATTTTGGAGATGCTACGATACTTTATTCTAGCATTGCGTGAGGGCACGGCAATGGTTTAGTATGGGGGAGTGATGAGACGGCTTTTATACATGGTCTCATCGTTCTTTTTGTACTTAAAATGCATTAAATATCATCAAAATACCCAAATATATGCTTGTGTTTGTTGCTTGTGTAATTTAGGTACGGATATTGAGAAAATGACAAAAGATCACAAGAATCACGCAAAAACGAACACGGGAAACGAAGCCGCACGATGAACCAAGCCCTAGTGAGGAATTTTCCAAAGAAAACCCTTGAAGATTTGAAGAATATTGAAGATTGGTCCTCCAAGTTTGAAGAATTGACACTTTATACCCTTGTATCTTCATAATTACAAGTTTGGTCCCTAAAGTTTGTCAAAATTACAAAAAGGACCCTTAACTTTGAAGAATTGGCAAATTTAGTCCCTCATCAAATCTAAATTGTCAAATATGGTCCTCCAAGAAGTCAACCAACAAGTCAAAGCCTTGAAGTTTGAAGATATGGCAAATTCAGTCCTTGGAAAATGAAGAAATTGCATAAATGGTCCTTGTTTCAAGATTACAAAAACATTATGCCAAAAATGACAAGTGCTGAAAGTTAAATACAAAGGAATTGGGTTTTGTGAGCTGATAATACAAAATGAAGATGTGATGAGACTTGAGGGACCATTCATGACCAGACAACAAACCTCCCTACACCACTTACATACTGACACGTCACCCCCACCAGTTCAAACAAACCAGTCCACAACTTTTTGACCCTATCACAAAACCTTTGTGAACCTTTCACTTTAATTAAACTTATTTAATTAACTAAAAGTGGGGGAAACACTTTTTAAAACCTGTTTAAAACTTCCAAACGAATTAAACTTCACTGTTTATCTCCTTCTTAGCCTATAAACCCTAATACACCCAGAATTAATTAAACCCATTTCTTTACCTTAATCCAATTAACCATAGGGGATATTACCCCAACCCCACTCCCAACACTTCCCACAACCCAGAAAGCGACCACTCCATCTTTTGTCCCCTCCCCTGCTACACCCATCACGTGTCACTTGACCACATCAACGTCCAAAATTCAAAACGTGCTCCCAAAGGATGAATGGACGCTCAAGATCATGCCTAGACAGCTGTTTCATCTCAGAAGTCACAAGATTCCATCCTTGACCAAAGATCATCAAGGGCAAAAATGGGAATTCCTTCATTAGGGTTTAGCTTTGTGAATTTTCCGTATTATTTTATTCTAGGACCTAGAAACTTCACTTGAGTAGTATAAAAGGAGCATACAATGTGTGTATTGCCCTTTGTTCCAGTTTCCATGTAATTTTTTTTTATGAATGAAAAGTTTTTACCCTACATGAAACTGTGATCCAACTTTCCTTTTCAGCATTTTAAGTTTTGAAGTTTGTTTATCTTGAATCCATTTTAAAGTTTTCAAAGTTTGTTTTTTAAAGATTTCATTTATTTTCAAAAAAATTTCAGAAACTTGCTCATGACTTACTGCTATAAGCCACTCAACAAGCTTCTTGAAACAAGCTTATTGAGTCACTTGTAGCTTGTCTTTTCTTTTTTTTGGTTATTTGTGGTGTGCAGGAAACAAGAGAAGGCTAAGTTCTATTCTCATCATTTTTTTTGCCAATTGTACTCAAACCATTCCAATCACACTTGATCTGCACAAGCCCGGGCTTGTAGGAGGTGGCTTATCAGCCACTGTTGGGCTTGGAAGTAAGCCCAACAAGGTAGCCCTTGTTATCCATTTCCATTTTTTATGTTTCTGTAAATTTCATGCTTTATGTGATTTTTCTTGTTAATTGTTAAGAATCTGTTTAAGAGCCTGAATTTGTTTCATTTGGATGATATATGCATGATATAAGTCCTTTGTTTCAGTTTGGTTTAGTTTTAAGTTGATTTGATTTGAAAAAAGTCTGGTTTCAGTTTTAAGGGGGTGTTTGGATCTGCTATCTAGGTTGAGTGTTGGACTGAAAATTAGTCTAAAAAGGATCTAGATACACTTAATAGGTGGTATTAGGTCTGTGTTGTCATTTGGTTTCAAGATTGGTAGGATAAAAATAGGTTTGCATGTTTAAAATTTGTTAAAACATTGCCAAATCAGAAACCTCTCATAATCTGCTTAATTTCAGCTTAATTTGCCCTTCATCTCTTGCAATCTGTTAGAATATAGGTCACCATAGGAGTAGGGTTTGCTTGTGAGTTGTTTGGAAGTGTTGTGTGCTAGTTTACAAGTTTTAAAATTCATCTAAGTGCAAACTGAACCAGCAAGAGTCCATCAGACCCATAGTGCACTTACAGTAACTGTTTTTGCTATTTCTTGTGTGTATTTTGCTTTGTGCTTGTGTTTTTTTTAGCTTAATCTGACTCCCTACACTCCACTGAGTGTAGGGGTGCCAATTGTGTCCATTAAATCAAAGGCAATCAAAAGTTACAAGCAATTGAATCCACAACCCGTTTTTTAATACTGTCAGTGGGAACTCCTTTCCCACTGATAGCTTTGTTGTAGCCACTGCTACACTAAAAGACAGAAAACAAAGAAAAGGTCACTATCAGATTTCATAATTTTGTCTTTAGTGCTTAAATAGTGGAATTAGACCTTGAAACCAGTGCCATTATTTTTCTTATTTAATTTAGGATTTTTCTGATTAATAAAATTTTTATTTACTGTTCATTTAGTAATTTTTAGGTTATTTAGCTATTTTTAATTAATTTTTAAGTTTCTGTTTTTGTCGTTTAGTGCCAAAAAGTAATATTTTTAGGTTTAATCAATTTTTCTGAACTTAGAATAATATTTTAAGGTTTTTGGTTTAAAATGTAGTTACTGTTCACCTTTTTAATTAATTTTTATAATTAATTTAAGTTAATTAGGGTTTTAATTAAACTAGTTTTGTCATTTAGTGGGAAATTTAATATTTTTCAAGATTTTTCATTTTTCTACTGTTCATTAGAGTAAAATAGGATTTTTAAAATTGGTAGATTATTTTTAGCATTATTTCATTATTTTTTATAATTATTTTAATTTTAAAATAGTTTTTAGTAATTTAAAAATAGAAAAATAGTATTTAAAAATCATAAAAAATACTTTTTAGTCTTTAGATAATATAAGTAAGTTATTTGTTCAATAAAATCATATTTTGGACATTTTGATTAATTATATTTAATTTTAGGGCTTTAATTAGCATTTAAAATTGAATATTTAATTAATAAAAGGTTTTAAAATATTTTTATTGGATTTTATTCCTTATTTATATTATTTTAGACTTGTTTTAGCTTATAATTAATTTTTAGGTTGAAAAATTTTATTTTTATCATTTTCTACGGTTTTACGTTTACGCCTTTTTCGTCGTAGTTTAATTAGTTTTCGTAACCGTCTTTTCTTTCCTTTCTCATTTCTTTTCTTCTTGATCATAATCACAAACATCATATATCAACTCTTAACACAACGCACTTGCCTCCTCGAGAACGAACTCACCTAGGGTCATTCACACACGGTTTTCCTAAATCGTCGTGCACACTTCCCCTATTTTTAGTTGCCTACTTTTTCCTAAAGGTAAGTTGACTAAATCTACAACTATCAGTCATTTCTTTTTATCCGGATCGTGACCCCCAATCTCTGATGGGTTGGTGACGGTAGGACTTAGATGACAAATTTGATGATGGTTTATAATTGGTCTTTGGTTTTCTATGGCGGTCATGACGGTTTCCAAAACGATAGAGACTTTAACAAATACACAGGTTGTTCCTATGTATGTATATCTCATTACCCACTCAGTAAAAGTGGCACACGCTTTGGTCTTATGAATGGAACAGGCTGTGTATTTGTTAGTCGGCTTTTTTTGAACTTTGGCATTAACATAGTTCTGAAAGGCAATGATGAATTATCTCGGTAGGAAGAACTGGAAATGAAGCATTCTGCATGTCGGCTTGGCAGCTTACAAAAGTTGCAGCCACATCAGTTACGCGCTGTTTCTCCAAGTCTCAAGTCTTTACCGTTCTGAGCCAATATAAAAATAACCAAAGGGCTTCTCCATGCTAAAAATCGATGCCTTTTTGTTCCTGTTTTGGAAAGTCGGTCTCAAGGTATGCAACTGTGAAGAAACACAAAGGGCATGGTAAGTATTCACCAACTCTTCCTTTGCAATTTGAATGTTCAGCATTCTAATCTTTAGTAACTTGACATGACATCTATTATATTTAAAAGAGGAAATTGCAAGTTTGCTCCCTGTGGTTTGCCAAAATTGCATGTTTGCTCCCCAACTTCATTAAAATGCAGGCGGCCTCCCGGAGGACGAAGGTAATTAGCAACGATGCTCCCTGGAGTTAACTCCCGTTAGTTTTTGGTAGTTAACTTTTCATTGTTCAAGGGTATTGATGTCCTTTCATAATTTATGCTTAACCTAGTTTAATTTTACTGCATTGCTACTCCCTATGGTTTGCAATTAAATAACTTACCTTAACACATCTGACAACAAACGCATAGATCAAATCCCCATTTTCATAAAAACACACAAACCCTAAACATGAACTGATTTTGTGGGAACCAATCCATTGTTCGTACATCATGGACAAACACTAATCCTGGAAGAAGATTTCGTTGTTGTCTTTCTAACACTTGTCCATTTTTTTCGTGGGTTGATCCCCCAATGTGTGCTCGAGCTGTAGCCATTATTCCAGGGTTGTTAAGATCAAGAAATGCACTTGAAGAATCATTGAATGCAATGGAGGCTGGTAATCGAAGGTTGAAGATTTGTTTGTTTTGCAGTTGTTTGGTTTTTTGTTTCTGCTACTTCATGTAATTTGTCAATGGTTGAATAATGTTATGTTGTATTGAACTAATTGCCCAGCTATTGTACTGGTCAATAATTTTCCTTAATGAAGTTCATATTATGATATGTCATGACTTTTTTTATGTTGTTGTTTATAATCTAATGTTATGTTCTTGATAATAAGCTAATGCATTCATTCATTCCATAAAAGCCATTACAATGTAGTCCCAAAACAGAAAAACATCAGCATACAAAACATGAACTTAAAGGTAGATAAGCATACAAATAAAAGTGAAATAACACAAGCAACAAAGCACATTAGATTTTGCCTTTTCCCTTGTCCTTTCCATCCTTGTTGTTCAAAGGCCTCTTCCTAAGTTTTTCTTCAATGGAAGACCAAGTCCTTTGACAGGGTAGTCCTAGCACGACCCCAGTGATGGCTTTAGGGCTTTTGATGATTGTCTTTGATGAGGTCCATTTGCAACGAGGAATGTACTTACCAGATAAGCTTACATCACTGGATTTGCTAGCAGCAGGTATGTTAGGCTTTGATGATTGGCCTTCATCACTTGTTTCATCTAAGCTTTCATAACCTGTGTCATCCAAGGTTTCAGTACTTGTGTCATCTATGGTTATAACAGCAGACTTACTGTTATATTTAAACTTATGTCAGTAATCATCATCAAGATACTCATAGAAATCCACATAGCCATACCATTCTATCAACTCATCTGTGACATCCCCCTTCTTAAACATTTTTGCAACACTTGGTGTTACACATGGTCTTGGTCTTTCTTTTGATCCAAAAGGTGGAAGGTGTGACATTGTGTGTGGTGTTTAGAAAAAAAGTGATGAAACAATTGCATTACCCGGGTAGTATTTATGTTGTGTGGTAAGTAGAAAAGTTAATGTGACAATTAACTCCATCTTCCATCTGTTCAACTACTTGGTCAGATACTATAAATGGGTCAACAAAAATGAAAGACCAATGTGACACGGTTTACAATGGGTCTAAGTGAAAAGAATACAAAATCTTAGCATGACTTTGACCAGGAAATTGGGTCAAGAAAATTGATAGAAGTAACATAAGTCTAGACCTGGATAACATAAGTCTCACATGAAAACAAGGAAATAACATAAGTCTTACAACTGTTTTTCCAAAAAAAAGAAGTAACATAAGTCTAGACCTGGATAATAGCCTCACATGAAAACAAGGAAATAACATAAGTCATTAACATGAAACATTAAACATAAGTCATTAGCATGACTATTAAAGATTAAGTCTGCAGACACTCCTTTTTGTTCTTCCACTGGGGCTTCTAATCATATCAGTTTGTGAAGGTTGAGTGTGAGCCTGTGATCCTTGATTATTTGCCTGTGCAGATTGGCTTGGTTGTGTAGGTTGTGTGTTGTTTGTTCCAGCACCAGAGCTTGTACCAACAGCAGCAGATTGGCTTGGTTGTGTTGGCTGTGTGTTGTTTGTTCCAGCACCAGAGCTTGTACCAACATCAGCATTCTTTCTTTTCCCTGAATTACTTGTACCAACAGCAGCATTCTTCCTTTTCCTTGCATTACTTGCACCAATAGCAACATTCTTCATATCACAGCTTCTTTTGTTGTGCCCTGCACTTTTACACAAACCACATGTAATCCCTTTACCAGCCCTGCTTAGTTTATTACCTTTCACCATCACAATCTCTCCTTTACTCTTCTTTCTTTTTTTTGATGGTCTCCTAATCTGTGGATGAATTTTTGGTGGCAGAAGAGTGGTTGGACAGTCAAATTTGGCCCATAAATCTCTGCCATTAACAGGGTTAACCTTATGTGAATACACAGCTTTCCAAGTGGCCAATTTGTATGATTCATGGACCCAATCCTCAGGTATGCCTACATCATAACCATTGTCTAGCATATCATGTATTGCAGCAACAGCATGCTTGCAGGGTATTCCTGATATCTCCCACTTCCTACAGGAACATGTCTTTTGAGGCAAGTTAACCACATATTGTTCTTGTAGGTGACCCTTAACCTGGTAAAGATCTGACCCATTCCAATCAACTATGCACTCACTAGCAGCAGTCTTAATCTTTTCAAACACCTTAGCAACAGCAGGGGTTAATGGTCCGTCACTTTTTTCAATAACTTTTTGCACAATTACTGTCCTTTTCATAAGATATTCCCTCACATGTTCTAAGGCTGTAATTATAGGGCTGTCTCTGGCATCTAACAACTGTCTATTGAAGACCTCACAAACATTGTTTATCAACAGGTCACAATGGGCTCTACCTATAGTTTTTGGGAAATGTTATTCATCAGACAAGTAATTAAGTTAACATATGTTTAAAATTTAAAGGATATGACATTTACCAGAGAAATAAGCTCTGCTCCAATGCTCAGCAGGTATCTTTTTAAGCCATTGATATGCTTTTAGGTTGAAATCTTTCAATTCTTTCATGTTTTGCTCAAACAAAACAGTAGTTGTTGACGATGCACACTTCCACAACATTTCCTTGTACTCAATCCCTTTCCAAGTCTGGTTCATGTTTTCATATATATGCCTAACACAGTACCTATGCTATGCACTAGGAAACAACTTCTCAAGTGCAGGTAACAATCCCTACAAGAATCATCAGATTGGTTAAAAATAAAAAAAACTCACAAATAAACTAAACATTTACAAGAAGTTCCATTACCTTTTGTCTATCTGTGACGAAGGTGAAATTAGAGTTGGTGTAGAGATCCAAGTCATCAGCTAGACACTTTAAGAACCATGTCCATGAATGTTGGTTTTCTGATTCAACAATTCTATAAGCAACAGGATAGATGCCATTATTTGCATCCACCCCCACAGCAGTCAACATTTGACCTGGATAACGTCCTCTCATGAAGGCACCATCTAAACCTAGTAATTCCCTTCCACTTTCCTTAAATCCCCTTTTCAGATCACCTAAACAAACATAGATTCTCCTAAACATCCTAGTTGGACTTTCATGATTTTCTTCACCATAAACATCAATCTTACAAGTTGTATCTGGATTACACCTCTTTAACTCTATTACATAGTCTCTCAATAAAGGATATTGAACCTTAACATCACCTCTCAAATACACTTCTGCTTTTGCCTTAGACCTAAAGGCTTTATCCCTTGAAATAGCAACATGAAACCTTTTCTGCATTTGTTCTTGAACAGCTTTAACAGGGATGTTTGGATTCATAATCAACAGATCTGTGATGTGTTTTGAAAGAAAAGTAGATGTACAGTATTTTATCTTTCTAGATTGCAAACAGTGGTGATCATCCTTGTATGTTTTTATGACCCACTTGCCCTTTTCTCCTTTTGATAAGTACAACACCCATGGACAGCATATTTTGTCCTTTTCTGAAATTTTTCCACTGTCCTCATTTGTCCCTTGTACTTTCTCATTTTTATGGTTATTGCTAGGAACAACACCATTACAAACTACCCTAATTCTTACTGGATCATTCCTCTTAAAATGCAAGTTTCTCCTACTCTCAACAGCATAGCTTCTAATCAATTGTTTAGCAACATATCTGTTAGCAAACTCTCTTCCTACATAAAATTTGGCTGATGAGTGCAATTTCTTTAACTTTCTAAGCCCTAGTCTCCTTGCATTTTCTAGGACATCCTCTATGTCACTTTCCATTGAATCAAAATCTAAAACCTCTAAGGTATCTTCATTCAAAGTAACCTTAGGTACCATAGGATCATTGTCACCTACTTCAAAATGGAACTCATTCATGTTAACTTCTATATCCTCAACTACATGTTCATCATCCATAAGGTCATTCTCAGGCTCACTTTCCATTTCAGGCCCACTCTCACTTTCATCTTCTTTCTCAACTAACTCAACATACACATACATAACCTTGTGCAAATGAAGGTAACTTAAAAAGTTTTGGTAATCAGCATCACTAACCAAAGGCTTTACACCAACTTCTAAAGTCTTAAGTGGAATCTTATAATAGAAAAGTAACTGCTGGTCCATCTCATAACCTAAACTATTCATAACGGTATTCATAATAGCATCACTAAAGTCATGCTTATTCACTAAATCAACAAAACAAATCTCACCTTCAATGTATTCCATATTTGGACCATCACTAAACCTTCCATAGTAATGACATTTGATGCTAAACAATTGTTCATACACATCTGTTAACATAGAAAATAACGATTATCATAATTGGTAATTAGGGCGAATTAAACACATTTACGGTAACAAATCATGAAATTAAACAATGTGTATCAAACTTCTTACCATATATCGCAAAGTCAAATTCTTCACCTTCGGGTCTGATAAAAAAGTCTGGAACAGGATCATCCATGATTAAGAAACTTTGGGGAGGCGTATGAAAATGGAAGACTGATAATGGAGATACTAGAATATGAAAAGGTTGGGGTCGAGCGGTTTGAAAAATAAAGGTATACCCGAGTTATGTGGGTAAGCCCATGTACCCAAACCGGATTTGATTTATTTAATAAGGGAATGGACAAATTTACCCCCACAAAAATACAGCCGTATAACGGGAGTTAACTCCAGGGAGCATCGTTGCTAATTACCTTCGTCCTCCGGGAGGCCGCCTGCATTTTAATGAAGTTGGGGAGCAAACATGCAATTTTGGCAAACCACAGGGAGCAAATTTGCAATTTCCTCTATTTAAAAATACCAACTTTATACAAATCTCAGGTGTTTGGCACTTTGATCAGCTGCTCCTCGATTAAGGCTTCCATCCTTGATAGGCTGTTGGAGGTAGAATGAAGTTGAGGTATGTACTTTTTTTTCTAAAGATTGATCTGAGCCTATAATGGAAAGAACTGGTTGATTTTTTATTGGTTTTTAATGATCTTTGTAGAGACAAATGTTTGTAATGCAAATAAAATGAGCACGAGGGATGCCGCATGTAGCAGGACTCAGTTACAAACAGTGTTAACCAACGGTGAGCGTTTTTACATAATAAGATTTTTGTTGTTTGAGCAAAAAAAATATCAAAAAACTTTTGACACAAATAACAAAATTCACATATTGTAGAGACAAATGTTTATAATTCAGTTGATTATTTATGCTGCCTTTGACCAACTTCTTAAAAAGAATCAACTTATCCCAAATGCTGATAAGCAAATCCAAACACTATCTCCTGCATTGTGTTATCGCACAAATTAACAAGATATTTTTTAATGAGCACGATCTGCCTCTTTGAGCTAATCTCAAATAGACCCTACTAAATGCTTATTAAAAGTGCTTATATGCATAAGTTTTGATACGACATATTAGCAGTTATAACCTAAGGGTTGTTTAGATGCATGAAGCGTAAGGGATTACACGCTAAGTAGACAAGCAGATCATATCCCAAGTATAATAGAATGTGGTGCTTTTAGTTTTCACACAATATAATACTATAACTTTCTTTCATACAAAAATTTCTAGCTTTCATGTCATTTGTTGGGAAAATTCAAGAAGAATATGAGGAATACATATACAGACTCCATCAATTTTGCAGAACTGAAAAATTAGTGTATTAGGATTCAACATCTATTGCAGCTGTTAGAGAATATAGAGTATCAATTTATTAAATATATTTAAAGAAAGCTAAATTATGTAAGGTTAATTCCATATATGCTATTAGCAGATACACCGAGTATGTTAAGGACTTATCCTTTACACTACAGGGATTAGTTTGATGTTTTGAGCTTTTATCGAATTATAAGTGCGTGCAGGTAATGCACTTTCTTGCAGTTTTTTTCTCTTTTCCACAATCTATAAAAAAAATCCTGATTGTTTCTGTTTACTTATGGTTTTTAGAAGGCGCGTCTTTCAAACATCTCGCCTTTAGTCATTCGCTCGATTATTAGAAAAAAGAGAATCACCGATAGCTTAATTAAATATTTGGTCCATTTATTTTTGTCATTGTTTATGGGTGACTTTAATAACATCTCTTACATGGTTTGCAGATGACTAGACGAGGGCTGTCAAGGGGACATGATTAAATAAGTAGGTTTGCCATTTTGCAACTGTTGGATATATGTGCGTGTATGCTTCTGCTCGATATCTTTTTTATGCTGATTTATTAATTTTCTTTATGCAAATACGTTATAGGAAATGGCCATACATGTGGGAAAGCTATCTCTCTACACAGCTCTTGGAGGAATTCGTCCTTCAACTGTAAGTATTCAATCAATAGTGGAACTGCTGTTAGTTTCATTCAAATATGTCTGTCTTTGAACGCATATATGCCAAGTTAAATAGTTTCATAGCCTGTAGTAGAAGTGGTAACATGGCGGATTGTGTAATGGGTGCAGCAGGGGTTGGATCCAATTTGGCCATTTTTTAAATATGGGTGACATGGGTTGGGGCGGTGTACTGGGTTGGTCACTTAGTCGACCTACAAACACCCAGAAATCAGGTTATTGTAGTAGTCTTCTGATACTTAATTATGAGTACAAAATTGTTGTATTACAACATTCGCGTTACCATCATCAGGGGAACACTTAGCTCATGTGAAGTTCTTATGCCATTTGCAGGGTCTGTTTCTTTTTTACATGTCATTTTAATCAGATAGTTGTTATAATAAAGTTTTCAATATTCCTTTTCCTTTAAATTATTTTGTGTATGGTATGCTTAAACATAAGTACTTATCGCTCTCTGCGTATACACTCTGTGTGCAGGTACGAACCACTCAAATCCACATTTCCAGTCTTCACCATCACTGGCAGTAAAATTATAGAAGCGTTCTAGCTAGGACCAATTACAGATTTTGTAGTTTAAACTGCTATTCTTTGCATTTATATTATGTGTGCCACTGAAAACGTTCCCAAAAACGCTCGTAATTCGCTGCGGCGGAGCGCGGACACAATTCCTAGTATATAGAAAAGACAAAAAAAACTAGACCCCCCTCCCCTCCCCCTTTACTTTTAAAACAGTAAAAGAATTAGTGATTATATTCGAAATTTTTGATTTGAGATCTCAAGCAAACACAGGTTTATACCTCCACATGTGAATACATCATGCCAACTGTACAATCTATTATCTAAATTAAAAACCCTACCTAACAAATGGATAAATATATTCACCCTTAACCACTTTTCTCATTTTCCCCCAAATCATTTAGAACCCTAATTTCTACACACAAATGACAATCAACTAATTGGTTCAATTAAAGCACACCATGACCAAAGTAACCTTAATTATTTATGATTTGTACCAGCGAGTTCAAGTTCACCAAGATGACCAACCATTGATATGGATGCCACCTGCAATAGGTTTTGTGACACTGTCACTACCACCATTCGCAGCGCTATGTAGCAAGTTTTCTTCACCTCGTTTGCGAATACAATCTTCCATTTCAGTGGCTGTTTTTCCATTAACAACAACCCCTCCTCAATGATAAAGAACTATTCCTAGTCTTGGTAGGAAGATGAATTATTTATAGAAGCTATCAAGCCAAGAACAAGAGTTTGTGACTAATATTATTGTATGTAGGTTAACTTTTATAAAAAAATTACAAATTGTTCCGTAAGATACAATATCAATATTATTTATATTATATTGTATCATATTTAAGTTGTGGATCAGATGATCGCATCTAGCTATTAAGATAAAGGAGAATCATATTTAACACACACTCCCTCTAAGACAAACTATCACAACTGGACAGAACTCTGTGCATTTCGAAAATTATGCTGCCTTTAGTGCACCGTTAGAGGATAACGCTTATAAAAAACCCAACTAGTTGGCATGTAACGATGTAAGGTAAGTAAACTTCGTAGATAATTTATAGCTTTAACCCTATTTTTAGAGAGATTTTAAATTCGAGTTTTACCATAAACTTTCATGGGCTCGAAATAAATAGAAGCTGGAGTGGGGTTTATCTCCTAAAAGAAAAAGGTTCGAGACTTACATACTGCCCGATTAGATGTCACTGTGGGCTCGAATCACTAACTGTTAACTCGTCGTTCAAAAAAATGGCTATCAATACGAATCCATTAATCTCTCTTGTGGCATTATATCCCTCGAGTAAGACTTTAACAAATTTAATTTTGAAAAACTTCTAATGGACATGTATGAATATATATGAATTTGAAAGTTCTTCGTAACTGATAGTCCTGTGCGATTATTCCACTTCTACGGGTAATCTTTGCTCATGAACACCGTATTAAGTTATGTAAATATATGGTAAATAACAAAACACAAATATTTTTAATATATAAATCAATTAATAAAGTATGCAAAACGATTTTCAATTTTTAAATATTTAATTAAAAGTAGAGTAAAATGCTTAAATCGTACATGTGGTTTGTCCAAATTGCACTTTTCATTATTGGTCTTCAGAAAATGCATGCGGCCTCACTGGTCTTTAGGTATGTGTTCGTTTTCATACTTTGACCGTAACATTCGATAAACATTATCTGTTACTAAAAATGATATTTTTGTCTTTTTCTTTGTCTTTCTTCCAAAAACACCACAAACACCACTCTATTACCACCGCCACCGCCACTCCTCCCACTTTGTGACAACTCGGGTTTTGACAGGTTAGTAGTCATCCGTTGATTTTGTTTATGTGTTAGATTTGTATGAACAATGTGTTGTGTGTTTTTATGTGTGATATTGTGAAGGTGGATGAACAAAATGAGGTACATGATTTGTAAATCATGATACGGGTTGGTAATGAAATGTGGTGAATTGAGATCAGAAGGAACTACGTGAAGTTCAAATATTTTTTTATAAGGTTTCGTGTACGTATTTAATTACCGTGTACGTAAGATTATACGTAATTATATATGTAAGCATTTAGTGGTATAGGTTAGTAGCTTCGGGTTAGTTAAGTAATTCTTTTAGATTTATTTGGGAGTCGTAGATAGTAAAATTTAATAAAATAAAATTTTAATTGACGAAAAGTTTCAAAAAGAAAATATATATATAACTAAATATTTGTTTTAAAGTTCCTAAAAATAGAGGTTTCAAAAATAAATAAAAGGTTTTTATAAATAAGGAAATATTTTGGACAAACAAAACTTGGACTAAAATATATAAAAAAAAGAATGGAAGTTTAAAAAAGAGATGTGACGGTTTAAAAAAAAGGCTTTTATTAGGCTTGGGCTAGATTTATGTATATGGAGAGTAGTAGTCAAATCAAATCAAACAAAAAAAAAGGAAAAAAAATCAGGAGAGGGAGAGAGTCGACGGCAGGAAGAAAAAAAAAGAAAAGAATTTTGGGGGTTTTGCTATTAAGGTATAATCATACATTAATTTATTGTTTTTAATTGTTTAATCATATTGAAATCGTGTAATTAATCATGTGATGGATTAGGGTTTTTGATTTCTGGAATTAAAATAATTTAAGGCTTGAATTAAGTAACTAATGGGGGATTTTCAGGGTTTAAAATCGGGTTAGGGTTAATTCAGCCAGAATGTCGCTAATCTGCCAGAGCCGTCGCTAAACTATCACAGAACCGTCGCTGATGTTTGGAAAATTTTGGGTAACGTCGTTTTGATCATAACTTATTCGTTTTAAAAGTTTTTTGGGTGATTCAAAAACCTAAAATTATGTACTTGGAGTGTACTTTTCAATTATATAGTGTTTATAGTCGTTTTAGGTCAGTAGCTTGGTCGAATTCTTTGTACAAGTGTTGGGTTCAAGGTTAATTTTTGGACAACAAGGCTTAAACTCGTGTTTTTGGTATTTTGGGATAATGGACACTTAGAGGGTTAACAGTGTGAGACCCCCAAAATCTGACATGGAACAACTAGGTAACGAGGGGGTAACACGTCATAGTACAAGAAACAATGAATTACAGTTCATATAAAGCTGACGAAATAAAAACATGTACATAACATCATAAAATGTCAGAATTTTTTCAACATAGGTCCCAGAGTTTTAGAAGCGTAGAAGTATATTATTTCGTCTCAGTTTATAAGATAAAGTTGCCCAAAAGATAGAATAAACTCCTGACAGTTTTTACTAAAAACAGTCTTTTTTAAAGCATCACAGAAATCTTCAAGCTGCGATAATCTCCTGCGGGCTCCCATCCAAGCAAAGCTAAGTAATAATGCCTTAGATTAAACATGTAAAATCGTCAACATAAAGTTGAGTGATATTCATAGGTTTAGAAGTAAAGGTGTGGAACACAAGCATTCATTTGTAAATAAGAAATAGGGGAAAATGGTTACGTACGATAACCACAGTCCGAAACATTATTATTGCTGTTTAGTTCATCAACCGAAGCTTAACTCAGTGTAAGTTCCTCTAGTCAGTATTCAGCCTAAATACTCAAGTGATAAACAAATATTAGTGCGTCAAGGTAATCGGGACGGGGATAGTCAATCCCGATGGATCCACCCACAACATTCGCGCTTGGTAGCAGGATTAATTAATGGTTCATGATCAATGAGAGGTAACTTAAGGCTAAAGACTAAAAGCAATAATATCAATGAAAATCAGTTGGAAACCCTCAAGTTCTGGAAAGCATTCAATTTCTGGATAGCATACAAGTTGAGGATAGCACACAGTTTTTAAATGGTTGTGTTCCACCATGTAAAATCTCACCCCGAGATTAGAAACAATGTACAAGTAAAAGGGGATATGAACTCACCTTAGCCACGAGGTAAGTCAATCACGGTACTTAGCAACTAAGTAGAAACAATGGTAGTGAGACGATTACGGACGATATGGATGCCCAGGAAAACATGAAAACCGCAACCTATCAAAATAAGGCGCGCGCGTTAAGACTCGAACTCAAGTATCGATATGTACCAAATATAATATGACTCAGATGTTTTCAAAGTATTCATGTTTTCAAAACCATTGACACGAACCAAATGAATCCATTTATCCAACGTTACTCGTTTAAACACTTGAACACTTGAAAATGACCCGTCATACGACGCCAAGTCAACGCAAGTCAAACTATCCTTTACCCTTACTTGGACCAGTAGCTAAGTCATTTATATAATGACTAAGCACTTGAATAAGTCATCATGCCCGATGATGAATACTCAAACTCACGCAACACAAACATTGAACTACGTGTCCAAAATAAAATCATCAAGTACACCCCGAATGTACACACCGATCTACCCTATCTAGACTTGTCCGTTTTAGATGAAAATTGGTGTCAAGGTCACTTATAACCTGTATAAGACCTCACCAAAATTTGAGGCAAAGTTCACACTTTAAAACTCATCAGCTCGACACTTTACTCGACTCCAAATTTGGGACAGATTTGTGCACTTGTTTTGTAAAACCGTTTGGACCACTTTAAAAGTACTAACTCGATAATCCGTCTTTTGAAACCACTACTAGACTCATCAAAATAAGTTTGTAAACTTTGAAAACCAGTAGTATCAACTATCTAATCAAGCCTAAAGTCCCCGAGAGTCGACCCAAAATCAGCCACAATTTCGGATTGTGCCGACTTGCGTCTCCCGGTACACGAAAAGTAAAACTAGCATAACTTTTGACTCGTAATGACTTAGAAGCTCTATCTTATACCAAAACGAGCGTCTCGGAAAACTCTACAACAATATCAAATAATCTTAGCCTTTCTCAGACCTTAAACCCACGGAAATTCTGATAAGGACCTGCTGTCTCAAAATAGCCTTTTAGAAAACAAGTCAAAGATTAAAAACAAGACTTTTTATGATCAAAACAAGATAATCTTACCAAAACAACACATGCATGATGATTAAAACATCATACAACCATGAAATCATAAAGTTATAAAAACCTTGATGCATGTACATGATTTTCATATCAAAAGAACCACAAGTGAATTCCAAGGTGTGGTCTAATTTTAGTTTTGAATTGATCAAGTTGGAAAATGTTGACTTTGTGGTGTTCGTGTGGTGTAGGTGACGGAAAGAACAAAGAGGAGGGGAGGTGGTGATGAAATTTTTATAAAATGCATGTGTATGTGTTAGTGGAAGAAGAAAAAGAGTTTTTATAGTGTTAGGTAAGTGGAGGACTAATGTTGCCAAGTTTAAAACTTGTGGACTTAAAAACATTTAATAGTTTTAAAGGGTAGAAAATGGTTATTGGTAAATATTGAAAATATTTACGGGGCTCGGGTTTCGTAAAATACTTTTCAAAAGTTCCAATGCATCATAAAAATGATTATATGATTTCCCGACACGACTTAATACGTAATTAAAACGACATCATCGAAAATATTATTTATCGAAACAATCGATAATAAAACGTTAGATTTTGGGCATCCGTCGGTATCGCGATCACTAGGAATTCTCGTTGTACATTGATTTTGAATAAACTCGTTGTAAAACGCACGCGGGTGATTTTAAATCAAAAACTTTGATTTAAATTAAATATGGAAAAATAAAATAAAAATTTTATAATTCCATACAAAGTATTTATCGATGATTAGAAAAAGACTTAAAAAGTATAATTTAAAAATCTCAGGATTTACATTTAGCAATACAAGAAAACGTAATACGTTGGAAAATTCAGAAACACGAATAGAAAGAATAAAATAATACTGGGGAAGTACGGGTTCTCACAGTCTTCCCCTAAAGGAACTCTGGTCCCCAGAGTTCTCCTGAAAACAGTAGAAGATGCAAACAAGAGGAGGTATAAAATGTAGAACAAAATTTATTGCTTCCCAGGTAATTTCTGTACCACGGCGAATCTTCACAATTAGAACTCACTACGCTTCAGTACGAAGAAATATTTAAAGATAGAATGAACATGAGAAGCGCTTAAATGGACAAGGTGCGTTAAGATGAATCAAAATTATTAATCAACAAGGATTCGCAAATCGTGCAGCTGTAAAACATGACAATCTTAAAACGTAACAATCCAGTTACAAAAGAAATAGAAGGGAAAAATGAATTACATATGATTATTTAAAATACAAGTTGTCAAAATGAGTTGTCTAGTATTTTGGGTATTACTTCAAAACTTAGTTTTAAACATTTTCTTGATTAAAAGAAAATTTTACAAGGTGTAGTGATTTAAAATCAAACTATCTGTATTTAGTAAGTATGATGTTGCTATATCTTTTTCTTGACCAAGATTCTCAAAGCAAAAGTAGAACAGTTCAAAATAGTTATTTTGATCAATTTAAGAGCTTTTGGGTGACTACATGAAATTATCGTTAAAACTCAGGTCTATCGTTACCATTAGAGAAAATTCAGATTTTTCCAAGTTATTTAGAAACATTATTTAGAAATTATAATTTAATTTAATAATTTCATTAGGTTGACAGTAAAGTACGATATAATCAAATACTTTAAAAGATACAGCTTGATATCCTTTGAAACACTAGGTAAATTTCCCAAAGAGGATATATATATCTGGTATTTAACTTGAAACAGTTATTTTGGTAATTTAAACATTTGATAAAATGTATAAAACGTTCTTAAAAATTAATAATAATTTTTTATTTTTTTTTTAGAAATTCAAGAAAGTGTTTAAGGTATCAAATGATAAACACGTAACTTTTTCTAGTTTTCAAAAGGTGACAAGACAGCAACGAATAGGAATCATATAAAGGTCAACAATTTGTATGCCGATAACACAAGGGAATAAAACAAGAATCGTATCAATTCTTTACAAACATGATAGAATAGTCGCGTCAATGATAAAAATAATAAGAAACAAAGGATTATAGCAAGTCATCGCTTCTTGGGTGCAGTTGGTGACACCAATAACGGCTTATTATATTATTGGTGGTCGATACACGATCGAAAGAGAAAAGCCACACAGCGAATTTTCGAATCAAAGAAAATTCTTAAGAAGTCACTTGAGAGTAATTCCAGTAAAATGAGCAACATTAGCAATGAGAGGCAAAGTCACACGTGGTTCACACGAATGAATTTCAAGACGATAAAGTCGAACACACATCATGACAAATACACATAATCATCCTTCATGTCCAGTCATAAATCATTAATCGCTTCCAGAGACGTTTCGAAGGTCTACCAAAATAGATAGAGATGGTCGGTCATAGAAGCATAACAACGTTGAAACTTTTAAATCTGGTATTAATAGTAAGAAATTAGACAAGCAGTAACAAGAATGGTATCATGAAGGAAAATGAGGTAACAAGTGAAACAAAGGTTGTTGAGTAAAGAAATATGTGCTTGAGGCATGTACTTTGTTCAAGAAAGGATAAGGGAGCATATGTGTAAGTCGCGAACTGTTGCTACTCGCATAAGATGTAAAGGTTTTCAAAACTTTTATTTTATCTAACTTTTTAAGGAACATAATTAAAAAGTTGATTGTTGGTCAAATATTTAGGGCGACTACTATTTGGCCTTGCATGGCTCCTTCTAAATTAGGCATAGGTGATCAGGTCATGCATAATTTAGGACTAGCAATGCGATGCTCAGCTTCGTCAAACCAGTATTACATATCATATGATTTAAAATATGTATATAATAGCATTTTTAAAAAGTGGAATCAAAAAAACATATGAAACTTTTCGCCTATAAGTTACTGGCTAGATATTTAATTCAACAATTGTAATGTTACAAGATTCTTTACAAGACCCAAGGTAGAACAATTTGTGAGTATACATTGTAAAATTAATATAAATTAATTTTATAAGATAGCATTCAATTATTTAAGAAAGCCCAAATGAAACCTTTTGTAAAATGATTCGCAAACAAGACCAGTTTGAGTTTATATGGTAACATGACAATAGTTTATAAATTAGCGAGTGGGTTACAAGAGGGAAATAAGGAGTAGTTCAAGACAGTCAACGAAATGGTTACAAGGTGATTAGGTTTCAAGAGATTTAGCAGGAATCGTCAGGAGACACGTGCCAAAATGATAACGAACGTTATGAAAGCAAGATCTTCACCTCGACCCGGATCAGTGGTACGATAGAAGCAGAAAAAGAAAATAGAATGACAATTAAGTCATAAATAAAAGAAAGGAATATGGAATCCGTATGTGTGCACATCGTGATTTATTTGACAAAAATATACTTTTAAGAAAGTAGGGTATCAGTTAACAAATAATACAGTCACTCAGAAAAGATTCTATATTAGGAAGTTACCGAATTTCAAAAGTTCAAGATCTATATGTATGACCGAACTCAAGGTTACTATTTTATACTTGTTCAAACGCAATCATTGTTTTTAGTTTGCAAAATACCATTAGTTAAAGTTTTACGAGCTCAAACGAACTCAAAAACGCTTCAACCCATATTTTTAAAGTCTATCAGTTTTGTCATTTTTAATCAACTTTAACTTTTGGGTTTGACTAGACCAATTGATTAACTATATGACATTTTTAAGACTCGAAGTCTAATGCAATTTGGTGTAAAACGATGTTTTGAACAACTTTCTAGTTTTACTCGAGACTTGAAACGGATTAAAAATGGACGAAAATGCCCTAGCATTAAATCTGTCAGCAAAACGATATTTTAGAACTACGCAAAAATAAGTTCTTAAATTTCACAATCTCAAATGAGCGTAACCTGCTCGATTTTAATGTTTATTGGCCAAATTTTATGTCCTAAACGGACGTCTTAACAAGTAGAAATATATATTTTTATGTCTAAAGTTATAAAAATATTTTCTCGATACAGCTTGAAATTAAATCTAAATTTCATAATAACTCAGAATTTAGGTACACACATGACTTGTGGATTCCATAAAGATGAAAGAAGATAAACTGTATAATTAATCATGTAAAGAAAACACGATACAGAAATGGTTCAAGAATACCAACGATAAACTAAGAAATAAAAAATGGCGCATGACATCCGTGTCTTCGGTTGCAAGATGCAATACAGAAAGGTCTCTTGGTGGCATGATTTCTAAAATCACAAGACATACCGAGAAAGAAACAAAATATTAACAAGTCACACTCCTGAGGCGAGGAGGTTTAATGAAAAAGGGAGGATACAAGTAGGATCGTATTCCAAACAATCGTCACATAATAAATGACGATCATGTGTTCAAGGTACAACGAATGTTGTAAGTCGAAGCCGAAACGTAGAATGGTCGATGAAATAAGATGTAATCCATGTACAAGTGTCGTATAAAACGGTGACGTAAAGGTCAATCAATATTACGAAAACCCACGATATTATTCAGCACTGATTCAACGAATGCTTTGAGATGTGTGACTCACATGGTGTCCTTTAGTCTTTTCCGGAGACACATTGAGCTACACAATGGTCTATAGACTAGACATTCAACTACGAATGGTCGGAAAGAAAATCTACGTATCTAAATAGATATTTTAAAGGAAATAAACAATGAAAACAACACGCACGGTAGTAAAATGAAAATCAGGAGTTTTATCGAAAACAACACTTCTTAATTCCGAACAATGGTATCTCGTGAGTATGCACAACATGTAGCAGCGCGTCGAGAAAAACAGATGATTCAAAATGATCGAGTATATGAAGTCAGTCGTATCACGCATAAATGAAATAGCAATAGTACTCAGAAAAATGAGCATGAAAAGTCGGCAGCATACGCGCTCTGAATACAAGTAGGTAACGTCATAACAATATAAAATCATTGCAACAAGATCAATTCACAAGAATTCAAGAAATACAGTATAGGCAAATGTAATCAAAGTAATATCGAATGATAATTCATGAAGCACAAAAGCTATGAAAAGACATAGTAATTATCGTCACTAGGGTAATGTAATATTTCAACACGTAATCACGAGAAGAAATATTATAATTATAATTAAAAGTAAATAATAAGGATTAGAGAGTTACCCGCGCAGATATCGAACAACATTGGCAGATTCTGTGATTGACACTTAAAAACATGAAATAATTGAACTTTCGGTTATAGACTAAGTTTTGAAAAACGACTCAGTTCCCTATAACCATCGCTCTGATACCAATTTGTGAGACCCCCAAAATCTGATATGGAACAACTAGGCAACGAGGGGGTAACACGTCATAGTACAACAAACAATGAATTATAGTTCATACAAAGCTGACGAAATAAAAACATGTACATTACATCATAAAAGGTCAGAGTTTTTTAAACATAGGTCCTAGAGTTTTAGAAGCGGAAAATTATATTATTTCGTCTCAATTTATAACATAAAGTTGCCCAAAAGATAGAATAAACTCTTGACAGTTTTTACTAAAAACAGTCTTTTTTAAAGCATCACAGAAATCTCCAAGCTGTGATAATCTCCTGCGGGCTCCCATCCAAGCAAAGCTAAGTAATAATACCTGAGATTAAACATGTAAAATCGTCAACATAAAGTTGAGTGATATTCATAGGTTTAGCAGTAAAGGTCTGGAACACAAGCATTCATTTGTAAACAAGAAATAGGGGGAAATGGTTACGTACGATAACCATAGTCCGAAACATTATTATTGTTGTTAAGTTCATAAACCGAAGCTTAACTCAGTGTAAGTTCCTCTAGTCAGTATTCAGCCTAAATACTCAAGTGATAAACAAATATTAGTGCGTCAAGGTAATCGGGACGGGGATGGTCAATCCCGATGGATCCACCCACAACATTCGCGCTTGGTAGCAGGATTAATTAACGGTTCATGATCAATGAGAGGTAACTTAAGTATAAAGACTAAAAGCAATAATATCAATGAAAATCAGTTGGAAATCCTCAAGTTCTGGAAAGCATTCAATTTCTGGATAGCATACAAGTTGAGGATAGCACACAGTTTTTAAATGGTTGTGTTCCACCATGTAAATCTCACCCCGAGTTTAGAAACCATGTACAAGTAAAAGGGGCTATGAACTCACCTTAGCCACGAGGTAAGTCAATCACGGTACTCAACAACTGATTAGAAACAATGGTAGTGAGACGATCACCGACGATATGGATGCCCAGGGAAACATGAAAACCGCAACCTATCAAAATAAGGCGCGCGCGTTAAGACTCGAACTCAAGTATCGATATGTACCAAATATAATATGACTCAGATGTTTTCAAAGTATTCATGTTTTCAAAACCATTGACACGAACCAAATGAATCCATTTATCCAACGTTACTCGTTTAAACACTTGAGCACTTGAAAATGACCCGTCATACGAAGCCAAGTCAACGCAAGTCGAACTATCCTTTACCCTTACTTGGACCAGTAGCTAAGTCATTTATATAATGACTAAACACTTGAATAAGTCATCATGCCCGATGATGAATACTCAAACTCATGCAACACAAACATTAAACTACGTGTCCAAAATAAAATCAGCAAGTACACCCCGAATGTACACACTGATCTACCCTATCCATACTTGTCCGTTTTAGATGAAAATTGGTGTCAAGTTCACTTATAACCTGTATAATACCTCACCAAAATTTGAGCCAAATTTCACACTTTAAAACCCATCAGCTCGACACTTTACTCGACTCCAAATTTGGGACAGATTTGTGCACTTGTTTTGTAAAACCGTTTGGACCACTTTAAAAGTACTAACTCGATAATCCGTCTTTTGAAACCACTACTAGACTCATCAAAATAAGTTTGTAAACTTTGAAAACCAGTAGTATCAACTATCTAATCAAGCCTAAAGTCCCCGAGAGTCGACCCAAAATCAGCCACAATTTCGGATTGTGCCGACTTGTGTCTCCCGGTACACGAAAACTAAAACTAGCATAACTTTTGACTCGTAATGACTTAGAAGCTCTATCTTATACCAAAACGAGCGTCTCCGAAAACTTTACAATAATATCAAATAATCTTATCCTTTCTCAGACCTTAAAACCACGAAAATTCTGATAAGGACCTGCTGTCCCAAAATAGCCTTTTAGAAAACAAGTCGAATCCATTTTTCAACCAAAACCAATCATTCCCATACCTATAGAATGACTCTAATAACATTCCCATCAACCAAACACTCCTAAAAACACTTGTATGAAAAATCTAACAAAAATTAAAGATTAAAAACAAGACTTTTTATGATCAAAACAAGACAATCTTACCAAAAACAACACATGCATGATGATTAAAACATCATACAACCATGAAATCATAAAGTTATAAAAACCTTGATGCATGTACATGATTTTCATATCAAAAGAACCACAATTGAATTCCAAGGTGTGGTCTAATTTTAGTTTTGAATTGATCAAGTTGGAAAATGTTGATGTTGTGGTGTTTGTGTGGTGTAGGTGACGGAAAGAACAAAGAGGAAGGGAGGTGGTGATGAAATTTTTATAAAATGCATGTGTATCTGTTAGTGGAAGAAGAAAAAGAGTTTTTATAGTGTTAGGTAAGTGGAGGACTAATGTTGCCAAGTTTAAAACTTGTGGACTTAAAAACAATTAATAGTTTTAAAGGGTAGAAAATGGTTATTGGTAAATATTGAAAATATTTACATGGCTCGGGTTTCGTAAAAATACTTTTCAAAAGTTTCAATGCATCATAAAAATGATTATATGATTTCCCGACACGACTTAATACGTAATTAAAACGACATTATCGAGAATATTAATTATCGAAACAATCTATAATAAAACGTTAAATTTTGGGCATCCGTCGGTATCGCGATCACTAGGAATTCTCGTTGTACATTGATTTTGAATAAACTCGTTGTAAAACGCACGCGGGTGATTTTAAATCAAAAACTTTGATTTAAATTAAATATGGAAAAATAAAATAAAATTTTATAATTCCATACAAAGTATTTATCGATGATTAGAAAAATACTTAAAAAGTATAATTTAAAAATCTCAGGATTTACATATAGAAATACAAAAAAACGTGATACGTTAGAAAAGTCAGAAACACGAATAAAAAGAATAAAATAATACTTGGAAAGTACGGGTCTCGCAAACAGGGGGCTGTTTTGGGATAGTACTTGAGATGTATCCATCATAAGGCACATTGATGAAAGATTAGAGTTCTGGAGTCAATGTTGACGTGTGTTAATGTGTTGTGTGCTTTAGATAATTGTTGTTCGTGAAGAGATTTTTGGATTGCTTTTCGCAAGGTGAGTTCATAGTCCCATTTTAATGATTCCTAAATGTTTTACTTCCAGTATGGGATGGAAATGATACTTGTGCGGGTTAAGATTATGTGAATGTTTTCAGTCGTGTCGTGATGTACATAAATGTGCTTATTGTGTTATGATGGGACTATGGCTTGAATTGTATGGTTTGCTACATCGTCTCTTTGGAGGCAAGATATCTCGACGGGAATATGAATCCAGCTTCCACGTTGGTGTGGGAAAGATCCAGATAGTTGTGCATCGTCCCTTTGATCGGGGCAAGATACCTCTTGAATAGGGGTATAGGTTGTTGTGCATCGTCCCTTTTTATTGGGGCAAGATACCTCTTGAAGGGGGTATAGTTTTTTGTGAGAATTGTGGTTATGACTGGTAATTGATTTGATTCTTGTTTGTAGTTGTATTGCATGATAACCTCATTATGTTCCGTTACTTTTGACATGTTTTTTTACTGATTTATTCACAGCAGTGTGTCACGGATTTTATGTCGTGGTAGTAGTCCAAACCTATTTTCTCACCAACTTTATGTTGACATATTTTAGTATCATTTTCAGGTGAGCTTAGCGGTGATAGAAGCTTTAGATAGCAGAGGGTTAGAGAGACCTTAGGATTTCATTGTGGAGTTTATGTTTAATCGTTTGTTTATGTTGTGCACTATATGATATTGTTGTATGTTTATGGCGTTGTCATAACACGCCCTTTTATTATATGTCATATTTTAGTTTATTCTATATTGTGACACCATTGTGTTGTGACGATGTCCATGAAGTTTCACCTCGCGTTTCTGCCGAGGCGGGGTGTTACAGAATGGTATCAAAGACAATGGTTATAGAGAACTAGGTGGTCGACCTAGACTATAAACTAGGAACCCTCATGTAGATGCATATAGGGATTGTGTGTGATGTGTACGTAGAGGCTTATATTTTATATATGCTCGAACGCTTTGGAAATCGCTTAATTGTTCATTATTTTCTATGATATGTATATAATAGTATATATTAGTTTTCCATATTTAATTGGTACCTAATAATAAAGTACGCGTTGTTATCACTAGTGATTTCATATGAATGATTTATATTTCAAACTTGGATCTCTCGTTTTCTTTTCTATCGTTTGAGATACTTTTCTCTAGCATAAGTAATATTTTTACTAAATCTATATTTGATTTATATTATGATTGCTTTGTAGTTTGTTGGTTGATTTATGTGTTATGTGATGCATATTGCGTTAATACCAAGAAATATCATCATATGAGGGAGTACATACGCGAAAGGGGGCATATATAATTATGGTGGCCAACGTAATTATATATGTGTCACAACACAAGTGGACTTGTAAGTATGATTACATGGATTGGTTTTGATTGCATGGTTGATTGATATTCATTGTACGTATATGTATATGTATGTTGGATTACGTGGGGAGGTGTTATGGATAGTTGTGTAGATAGTAAGTTTCTCCCTTATCTAAATATCCTGGTGGATATCGTGAATATCTATCGTAGCTGGCATGGGGATTTTTAAGTTAGTTCGTTAATTCGTGGTTCGCTGAGATACTCAACTCTCATGTTAGAGTTCTTTACTTATATCATGATAACTTGAAGTCCTATGTTATACATCATGCGTTTCGATTTGGCTTATTTTCAGAGGTGTGTTTATACTTTTTGGTTTCGGTTCCTTGAGCGATAGTATGGATGAGTCTTTATAACTTATCAATTCATAACATATTTGTCGAGTCTTTATATCACGTGTTTGTTTTCAGATGGTATTTTGGTATTAGAATCCTTAAGGTATTTTGAAGTTCTTTTGAGATAATATTGTTTTCGTTTTGAGTCTCACGACTCTTACAAATGATAATTTGTGGAAAACCTACCTTATAATAAGAAAAAAATTTATTCTTTTATGAGTACTCGATGAAATAAGGGTTAAGTAACAAAATTTTGTCTTAAAATAGGATGTAAAAAAGGATTTTTTTATATGATCAACACTGGGTTATTACAGTTTTGAGAGACCATTTTTAAATAGGGTAAAATATTTAAAAAAATCTACTTAAATATTTTATACGTGTAAGTTTAACTGATTTACGTTATTTATTACCATTTGTGAATACAAGACATAAGAGGAATTATGAAATAAAATTTGTATACCTTAATTCTACATTTAAGTGATTTCATAAATTACTAAAATGATTCCATAGTTCATTGCGACTAATATACAATTATAGAAGATTATTATTTTGAGTAAAGGATAAATTTTGCAAAGTTTCCATTCGTTGGGTGTTTCTTGTGTCACTAGTTCGTTGTCGTGGTTCGTTTGTATTCATACATATTTTATGTTTGGGTTTCCTTTTGAAGTATCGTGGTTTTGATTCGTTTTAACTCGTACACGTGAAACTCCGTTAGTTATTTGTGGGTTCGATTCGTTATCCGTATTTGGTGGTTCTAAATCTAGCTTTAGATTCGTATTTAATGACGGCATTGATGGAGTTACCGGAAAGAGTTGGTTGCGCCTATTTGATTGAGTTAGTGAATTGGTTGTGAAGAATAAGGTTGAGCTAGAATGCCATGAGGGGTATATAGAGTGCCTTGAGAGATGGAAAAACTAATTGAAGTTCGTAGAAGATAAGTTAGTGAGAATGGAGGTCTTTAGAGAGTACCAATGTAGATGATTGAAGACATGTGATATCCTTGTGATATGTGAATGCCTTGAAGTGTTTCTAAGTTATTCAATGGGTTAACTCTCGATGTAAGGTAGAATTCCGCATGGAAAAGTACAAGATATGACGTCGAAGTAAAGGGATGTGACGTTGAGCGCCTTTGGAGATGTAAGGGTTTTTGGAACAACTGAAAGAGTTGTGAGGGAAATTTTTGTTCGACTTAGTTATTCGTTATGGGAAGCGCCGTATTGTTATTGAAAATGATGATGTGTTGTTAGGATATACGAAGTTTAACGCGATTCGAGTGAAGGTAGATTTTTCGATTGAGTTATCATTAGTTAAGAGTGCACGAGGAGGAAATAATTAGGATTGTTGTCAAAGTGCGTGGTGGACACTCCGAACCTACTATTATGCTTTAAGGATTAACCAATGCACCATCGGATTTAATGGAGTGAATGGGTCGGGTGCTCATGGAAGTATGTGGATAAGCTAGTGATTATGACTATCAACTACATTTGGGAATTTCTCGAGGGTAAAGGAAGAGCATGAGTCACATTAGAATATCATTCTGGATCTACCGAGGAAAGAAAGGTTATATGCAAGGTTTTCCAAGTGTGAAGTCAAAATGCAAGAAGTACACATACCAGGACCCGAAGTAAGCAATAGTGACATTTATGTTGAGTCAACGAGATTGAAGCAGAGTTAAGGGGAAGTCTTTGGATACTTATGTACCAAGTTAGTAGGGTGGAGAGTGCATGTGTGAGCATGGTAAAGAAAGAAGGATCGTACTGCACGAGGGAGAATCTTTGAGAGTCAAACAAGTTGACCGTGAGGGAGTCGCTACACATTCGTAGGATCGAATAGGCACTTGACCAACACCAAGGATCGCGTGAACCTTGAAGATAGACGTGTGTTTTGGGTATCATTAACGGAGAGTTGTTGAAGTCGACGTTGGGAGGATGATTGAAGACAACATTTAAAGTAATTTGAGGTTGCGGTGATGCATTTTGGTTTACCCAATACACCAGCGGTTCTTGTGAACTTAGTGAATCGGGTGGGCAAAACGTGTTGGACAAATTTGGGATGATAGTTATGAAGATCTTTTTGGTAGACATCAAAGTCGATTTTTTACGATTGGTAAGAAAGGAGGAGCTTTTGATAAAGTTAGTAAAGAGTGAGTAGATGTGTATGAAGTTTATGAGGCATTCAATTATCACTTAGAAATCGGGTGTTATGAAGCTCATGGTGAAGGAAGGGTAGGTATAGAATTATGAGACTAGGATACATGAGTTGTGTGGTGGTTTGCTCGGTGAGTGGTGGAGTTGTTTTAGAAGTTGAATATGAGAGTGATCCGTGAGGTATTACGAGAAACTCTAACCTATTCCTATTAGGAGGGGATTAGAGGCGTAGTGTGGGATTCGAATAGAGTTGCATGAAAATGAAATAGAGACGTTGATTTTCCCCAAGAGTGGTTAACATCGTGTTGGATACTGATGTAAGATAAAATCAATGGTAAAATGTGGGTAGCGCCAAATGAGAAATCTAAAGGAGCGAGCACGCTAGCATGACGGGCGTGGTTAGAACCAAGGAATGTAAAGGAGAAGTGATGGTAAATTGTAGTACTTGCAAAAATTTATATGGATGACATTAATTGAAGGAGTGGGAGAAGTATTATGGTTGATTGTGTTGGTAAATATTTAGCATGTTCGGACGTAGAACATGAACATCAAAAGTCTTTAGGTTTATTGCAACACATGAGAAGGAGTGGAAAGATAACTATAAATTCATTTATGAGTTACCAAGATTTGGGCAGTGGATACAAGTTGAATGGAAAGTTGGGAAGGAACTATGGGGGGCTGTTTTTCTGTTAAAGCACGTGTATGTTAGATGGAGTAGTTGGAAGGATTATAAACGGGATATATTGATTGCAATTGGACGTCGATATGTGATGAAGGGCCATTTGGAAGGGTGTGGATGAGATCATTGTCTACCATATATGGGTTGATGGCTAGAGTGAGCATACCATATAGACGTGGGAGATTTTGCTCGAATTATGTGCGACAGTTTAAATGAGGATGGAATGCTTACCTTTCGTGAGTTGGAATTTTTCTTATAATGGTAGTTCAATATATGAGATGAGCTGCTTTGAGGCATTGTACGAAAGGAAGTATTGGTTGACTGCTTTATAAGTTAAAGATTGAGAATGTATGTTGATTTGACATGAGCTGGTGCAATAGATGACTGATAAGATGGTTGGGATTAAGTTGTTGTGGAAAGGAACTTTTAGATTTCAATATTGTTGATCATACATTATGGAAGGTTCCACATTTGAAATGTGTGGCACGTTGTGATAGGAAAGATAAGATGGGATCGTGAAGTATAGGTCCATGGAAAACTATGTGTGGATTGATCGTGTAACTTGTAGATTGTGATTGTCTATAGAATTGAGAAGTGCGCATGACACATTCCAAGTGTAAATTTTGAAAATGACCGATTGATACAAAGGTTGCATGTATCGCTAGATGAGATCTTAAATAATAGGACACTTTATATAGTGTAAGGAATTCTTGAGATAATAGGTAGAGACGTGATGGGTTTGGTCATGGAATGAGTTGGTCAGTTGTGAAGATTTGGAAAACTAAGGTTGAGAACTTGAGAGTTCTTTAGACCTGAGCATATGTGGTTACGTTTTTATGAGTTTTGATTTATAATATTTTTGAGCTAGTCTGAGATTTAGGACGGTTAACGCTAATGTGTAGTTTGTTGAAATTTGTTTAATGTAGACTGAGTTCACGTTTGACTGTGAATATGTAGTGTAAGATTTTTATTCCCATTTATTGTTGGGAATGAGTTCGAATTTGAGAGTAAATCTCGGGACGTGATTTCTATTAGGAGGGGATGCTGTGACAACTCGGGTTTTGGCGGGTTAGTAGTCATCCATTAATATTTATTTATGTGTTAGATTTGTGTGAACAATGGTATTTATGTGTGATATTGTGAAGGTGGATGAACGAAATGAGGTACATGATTTGTATATCATGGTACGGGTTGGTAATGAAATGTGGTGAATTGAGATGAGAATGAACTGTGTGAAGTTCAAGTATTTCTTTTATAAGGTTTCGTGCACGTATTTAATTACCGTGTACGTAAGATTATACGTAATTATATATGTAAGCATTTATTGGTATAGGTTATTAGCTTCGGGTTAGTTAAGTAATTCTTGTAAATTTATTTGGGAGTCGTAGATAGTAAAATTTTATAAAATAAAACTTTAATTGACAAAAAGTTTCAAATAGAAAATATATAAGTAAACATTTATTTTAAAGTTCTTATAAATTAGAAGGTTTTAAAAATAAACAAAGGGTTTTTATAAATAAGAAAATATTTTGGACAAACAAAACTTGGATAAAAATATATAAAAAAGAACTGAAGTTTAAAAAAAAGATGCGACGGTTTAAGAAAAAGAGGCTTCTATTGGGCTTGGGCTAGATTTATATATAGGGAGAGTAGTAGTCAAATCAAATCAAACAAAAAAAATCGGGAGAGGGAGAGAGTCAACGGCAGGAAAGAAAATAATTTTGGGGGTTTTGCTATTAAGGTATAATCATACATTAATTTATTGTTTTTTAATTGTTAATCATATTGAAATCATGTAATTAATCGTGTGATGGATTAGGGTTTTCGATTTTCTGAAATTAAAATAATTTAGGGCTTGAATTAAGTAATTAATGGGGGATTTTTATGGTTTAAAATCGGGTTAGGGTTAATTCAGCCAGACTGTCGCTAATCTGCCAGAACTGTCGCTAAACTGTCACAGAACCGTCGCTAATGTCTGGACAGATTTTGGGTAAAATCGTTTTGATCATAACTTATTCGTTTTAAAAGCTTTTTGGGTGATTCAAAAGCCTAAAATTCTGTACTCAGAGTCTACTCAATTATGCAGAGTTTATAGTCGTTTGAGGTTAATAGCTTGGTCGAATTCTTTGTACAAGTGTCGGGTTTAAGGTTAATTTTTGGACAACAAGGCTTAAACTCGTGTTTTGGGTATTTTGGGATAATGGACACTTAGAGGGCTAATATGGGGATATCTTAGGATAGTATTTGAGATGTATCCATCATACGGATTGTTACATTAGTGAAATATTAGAGTTCCGGAGTTAATGTTGACGTGTGTTAATGTGTTGTGTGCTTTAGATAATTGTTGTTCGTGAAGAGACTTTTGGATAGCTTTTCGCAAGGTGAGTTCATAGTCCCATTTTAATGATTCTTAAATGTTTTACTTCTAGTATGGGATGGAAATGATACTTGTATGGGTTAAGATGTTGTGAATGTTTTTAATTCATCTTGTGATGGACATAAATGTGCTTGTTGTGTTAGATGTGACTATGGCTTGAATTGTATGTTTGGTACATCGTCTCTTTGGAGGGAAGATATCTCGACGGGGATATGAGTTTAGCTTCCACATTGGTGTGGGAAAGATCCGGACAGTTGTGCATCGTCCATTTGATTGGGGCAAGATACCTCTTGAATAAGTTATATAAAAAATACTCATGTCATGTGTTTGTTTGTTTTTCCTATAAGGCAAAATAAGCTTTGCAGTACAACTTACACTCCAGTTATCTTAGTTCTATTACGTAGTATTTGTTTCATTGTATGTGTAGTCCACCATCATTTTCCATTTTAAATATGAATCCAAATACTAAACTGTAGAATATGTTGTGTACTCCTTGGCTAATATTGGTATCAAAAGTTCTTTCACAAGCACAGTTATATCGTGAGGCATATCTTTTTCCGTTTATCATCTACACGTTTTTTCCACTCTCTTTCAACTACTGATTGAAAAATTGTCAGTTTATGTTTAACAATACCAAGTGCTTGCCTACTCTTGCTTTTAGAAGCTTGAAGAGGCAGGTACCCAATATATCTAGAAACGTTATATTTCTTAGTGGTAAAAGCTTTTCTCCATTGTATTCTTCTTTGTTTACTTTAAAAAAAAATTGCTCATGAGACTTCTGTGTTTTTGGAGTGAAAATACCATAAACACTGTTTTCATAAGTATAATTATATGGTTTCATTAAATCTTTATTAACTGGTGATCTACTCTCCTCTTCCGAAATGATAGTCTCTTCACTATCGGGCCTAACAACAATAAAATCATGATCGATCCATTCGGACTCATCAAGATAAAGGTGCGGGTTCTCAGCTTGAGCTTGCTCGAGGTACTTAGGACTTGCAAAACTAGCTTTTCCCTTAAAAACGACCGAGGAGCTATCATTCTCATGGTTTGAATAGATTGATTCGTTTTATAAACAATTGTTTTTCAAAAACTCGACTTGTTCTTCAAGTTTCGTTACTTTTACCTAGAGGTGGCAAATCTTGCCCATTTTGATAAATATGGGCACTTTTAGTCCATCTACAAAAAAGGATGGGGCACTTTTTGCCCATTCTTTATTATTAATGGGCTAAATGGGCGCATATGTAAGAAACTTATGGGCTTAATGGACGCACATGTAAAACACTAATTAGGCTACTCGGCGGATATTTTATATTTAGTTTTTATCCCCTACTTTTAAACAAGTATTTTTTTAATTCTACGTTTTTATATGTCTTTTTTCTCATTTTAGCTTGCGCCCGTTTAGCCCGCCCGTTTCACCCGCCCGTTTTGCCCGTGCCCGTTTAGCCTGCCGCCCGTTTATCCCATCTCCCGTTTAGCCCATCTCCCGTTTAGCCCGCCGCCCGTGCCCGCCCGCCCGCCCATTTTGCCACCTCTACTTTTGCAATATCTTTTTCTTTTCTAGCTTTGAAATCTTGTTTTAACTTTTCAACCTCTTGTTTCTTTTCATTAAGAGTTTTAGCAGAATCGGTGTTATACATAGAAAGACTTTGTTCAAGTTTGTTTGCTTTAGTTGTCTCAAGGTACGTTTTTTGTCGTTCATCTATTAAGAAAGCATTATATTGACGTTTATCTTTAGCTAATAACTCAAGAGTTGTGTTATATTTACTTCAAAATCCTCTTTTTAGTGTGAATTAAACGCCCTTTGTACCCCTCAATCTCTTTGGTATTTTTAAGAAGCTCGGCTCTATAACTATCAATAGTCTCACTGGATTTTATTAGAGCAGCTTTGCTTTCTTCAAAGTTTTGAGTGAGTGTCGCGTTTTCCTTTTTTAATTGTTTTTTACTCTTTCTACTTTCATTGACATCTTTTTGTAAAGTAGCAATTAGCAAGCGCAACACGCTCCTCATCATCATACTCATTTGCATGTTGATCATCCTTAGACGCATTATTTCACATGTCTAATGGATCAGGTGTGGTATTGCTATCAACCTTTTCCGTCATACATGTGTCAATAAGGGTTTTAGTTTGATCACTATGCTTATGCGTATTAGCATTGGCAAACACATTATATTCATCATTGTGTACCTCTTCTAATGGCTCAGAGTCGAAGACAGGGCCATTATCATAGGAAGGTGTATTGTTGATGACTTTCTCAGAGTCGATGCCTTGTTTGCCAAAACTACTTATTTCATTCCCAGACACGCTACGATCATTCTGCGTACCATTCTTTTTGTTCCCTGATATGCAGCGTTCATTCACACTAACCATTACTGTACCACAACTTACATTGAACCTTTTGTCTATCTCTTATTCGTGAAGTATTGTTTTGTTGACATATGTTTCTATGAATTCGATGTTACGGGTGATCAGATCTTTGTATGAGAGTGCATCCATTCCATTATTTCTCTTGAAGCATTCCCTTGTACGTGGAGACTTGATGAATTCTGAATCAAAATGCATTTCAAGTGTTGTCTTGAGTTCAGTTAAAGTGGTCTGACATTCACTACCAAGAAGTATTTCTTTGACAAGATGTGTTTCAAGTTTAGCCATGGCTTGGGTGAATGTGCTTATGAATGTGCTAGTGGATTCATCTAAGAATTGAAAAACGTTTGAGAGGCACTCAAAAGATGACTGAAGTCCTTTAAGACCTTTCATAGAAATTTCTCTCATGATACGTGTCTACTGTTTTAGTCGTTCCATCTCAAGGTCTCCCAACTCGGAACATAAAGTAACCGTATCGCTCTTTTCCATGATGATGGTGTCTCGGTTGACGAAGTGACTTCGGATCTTAAGTAGATATGTTACGATGAGGTTGTTGTTGAAATTCAGAGAATTCCATTTTTTCTTAGTCCGATATAAAATTATTGAGTTTGATATAATTTTATACCGAAATTTTTTTGAATTTCCAAATTTTGAAATCGAGGTAGAAATAGCCTAAAACTAGTATGGAAAAAATTTGAACTAACTTGACCTAAAAATTTAACCTTTTCTTTTTTAGTAAATTATATTATGAAACTAGTCTAGATGGTGGCTAAGTCTAGAAACAAATCGAACGAAAATTTGGCATAAATTTATCCCTGAAAATTGTCAACTCGGAAATTTATCTAAATGCTATCTAGGAAATTTTCTTAGTACACTATCTCAGAAATTTCATAGTACACCAACTCGGAAATTTCTTAGTACACTATCTCGAAAATTTCATAGTACATTATCTCTTAAATACATAATACACTATGTCGGAAATTTCATAGTACACTATTTCGGAAATTAGGGTTTTCACCAACTCGAAATTTATTCAAAAAAAATTATCTCGGAAAATAGGGTTGTTGTTATCTCGGAAATTTGTGCTAGTACACCATTTCGGAAATTAAGGTTTTCACCAACTCTGAAATTTTTGAAAATTTCCGAAATAAGGCAACAAGGCAACAATCTCTAAAAAGGCAACAATTTCAAGGTTTTCCGACAAGACGACTTGTACTTCCTCGGTTTATAGCATCATAGGGACCATAAAAATGCAACCATTTTTTATTTTTAAGGCGAAAAAGTTTTATATCCTTAAAAACTATAAATAAGCAAATCGGATTTAAAAGGAAGTTCAAGTATGGATTTTTCTTTTTTCAATCACACACCACCAAGTATATGAAGATAATATTGATGTTTATCTATGGAAAACAAAGAAAAAACAAAAAATCGTGTGGTTTTATAGATTAAAACCCACAAAATAGCTAGATAACCACAAACAAATTACGAATGCACCCCGTGAATAAATGGAATATCACAGGATAATTGTGGCGTGTCATCAAAGCATGCAAGATAAATGTACAAAAACATTAAATGACCATAAAAGGAAATACCAGAAACAAGCATCGGTAGTCCAACATAAGCTCACACATATGAATATAAGTACTGAAACGAAAAAGGACTAAACAATGTCCAAAGAAATGAAGAAATGTAATGTATGGAACATGTATAAAGTAATGAAGGCTAGATAGCTTCCATCCATATGCACATACTCTCAAGTCCTAGTTGCGTCCCTGAGTACTTGCCGTTTGGGAATATGAAAGGAAAACGACTGAGCAAAATGCCCAGTGAACGGATATACAAGCATAGCATGAAATGACATAGCATGAACGAATATACAAGCATAGCATGAAATGACATAAGCAACGGAAATGTATAAGTCCTAGATAACTTGGAACATGTTCATAAAACTGGTTTTATAGTTTGAAAAGACTTATGTTTTTATATGAAAATTGTATTAATTATCCAATAGCCCATATAGGTCATGAGGTTCCACCGTGCATGAATACTTGGAGGGGTGACCTCATCATGCAATTAAAGGGGATGCCTCTAATTAATTAGTTTGGGTAGGAGGGATCAACTCCTTGTGAAGGATGCAAGGCACACACCACATTCACCATGAAAATCATGTAAAAACATGTAACTAGGATGCACTCATACGCCCCACGTGATAATATAAATATATGGCCAAAACTGCAAAGGGACGCATGAGCAATCACTCCGTCGTGGGGAAGTCATAACACTGGTGCCTCCAGTGTTATGGTTATGGTACCTCCATAACTAGGTGACATGGCATGCATGTATATGGCTTAGGCTTAGGCATTTAAAACTAACATATGCAGATAAAAACATATAAAACAAGTACTTGAGGAAAATAGTTGGCTGCAAACGGGGAATCCTAATAAGGAAAAGGAATGTCCATACTAGAGGATGGAATATCCGTACCTTATGTCCAGTGAACGAGGAAAGATGAAAGGATGCAAAGGCCTACTCCAACCTCACTAATGCTACATAAATAAGGGACATGTATGAGTTGTCTGATTACTAAGTCTGTTACTGGTTATAGCATGTTCTTTACTTGTTTTATATGTTCTTGTCTTATTTTACTGTTCTAAATGATATACTGTATTATTCATGTATTTCATGTCTTCTGATTATGTATTATCTTGTATTCTTGTATTATTATACTTGTAGCGTAATAATAAGTAACTTTCTAAAAATAGCAGGTTTCCAAAAATAGAAAGTTTCCAAAAATAGAAAGTTTTCAAAAATAGAAAGTTCCCAAAAATAGATCAGTTTGTAAAAATAGAAAGTTTCTAAAAATAGTAAGTTCCTGAGATAGAAAGTTTCCATAATCAGAATAAGCTGGATTAATAAGCTAATAATATAAGCTAGTGTTTACTAGTTAAAAGTTATAAGTCATGGAATTAATAGCATAGTTTATTAATTAAATACTATAGGTTATATCTGATTATTAATTAATAATGATAGTACATGTTTTATTAATTGTCACACACCCAAATTCACTGCAGCGGAAGACTTGCTTTAGGGGCTTGTGACTTCATGAATATTCGAGAGCTTGATCCAAGAACGACCTCTACATGCCAAAACCATAAAGAAGACTCCAAATAATCCATACAGCTAGATACCTGAGATAAAAATGCTTAAAATGTCAACATAAAGTTGGTGAGTTCATAAGTTTATTTAGGTTAAAACGTTTAAGAGTTTCAAAATTTATTAACATCAATTGCTAAAGGCAATTTTGTAAAATAGTTTAAAAAGAATTTAAAGTTTTTTTTTGTAAAGTAAAGTTTAGCACAAAATTCAATTATACAACAGTGTTTTAGCAAGAAGGTTTACAATACACAAAATGATTCAGTTACGTTTCTCACACATATTCGTAATTATTAGGAGTTACGCCTGTGCTCATAATTATTAGGAGTTACACATGTGTTAGTAATTATAAGGAATTGTATCCGTGTTCGTAGTTATAAAGGAGTTGCACCTATGTTTTCTCATGACATCGAAACTTTAACAGAGTTTCATTGTTTCTGTTGTTTCATAGTTACAGAAATTCAAACATCCGATGGCCATATGACCCGCAATCCCGGATGTGGGCGTCACCCCAAAATAGATCTATCCACTTTCATTCACGCTTACGTTCAGTAATTAACGGTGCATGTCAGTTTCCGTTTCTGGGATATTTCACCCGTTTTCACTGATTCAGTTTTCGTTTCCAATTTCACTTATGTTTACCAGTTTAAATCAAGTAATAGTTTTCATTTACATAGATTACTTAGTTTCGTTTCCAGTTTATGTTTAACAGTTTAAATCATGCGATAGTTTTCGTTTACATAGATTATTTAGTTCATAAATAAGTTTACAAGCGAATAGATCATAAGTTTAAACCAAGTTTATCAATAGCAATAAAGTAGCATGCATCTCCCCAAAAATAGTCATAAACATTTATAAACTAGTAAAAGCGGGGTATGAACTCACCTCGTGTTCCAAAAGTATTTCTTGAATCTTATCAAGTATCATAAATGCTCGATCGCCTAGTAAATAATTTCACGATACTACAATCAATTAATATATCCTTTGTAATAATACTAGTAAACAACCGTCCTTCCTCATTTTAGACTAGTTTTGTAAGTTACTACGGTTTTCTTATTTATCTTAAGCTCGAAACATTACTAGCAAAATTTTACGTTGGTTAAACATATTTGAATAGGTCAATAACTATTTAAACATCTTACATACTCAAAGGATCTTTTGTGTCAACTAGTAAAAGTTCAATGTTATTGTTAACTTCTTTAAATCTTGAGGGGTTGTTTTCAAACATAGTTTAAAAATGGCCATACAACTCTACACATTCACGTGAATGGTATGATCATGTAATTTCAATAGTATTTTCATTATTTTGTTGGTATTCATGTGTTTCTTGTTCAGCTAACAGAAGACGAAAACATGTAGTACCATGTTCATGGTGACTTTTAATACAAAAGCATTTTACGAAATAAAAAACAAGGAATACGAGATAGACAGTTATACCTAGAGGATATCGTGTATATGAAAAGGGAAGTTTAGCATTGTCGGAAAAGTGACTCGTCGGCAAAATGTGAAACTCGTTGGAAGTCGCTAATCTAGGAAACGAACTCAAAACTCGGCTAAGTATCATGCACTTTGCATGTTTGCGAACACATGCACTTGAACATGCACGATCATAGACCATCAAAACCGAAACCCTAACCTTTCACAAGAACCCTAATAGCACAACAACCCCTAACATCAAATTCAACGCGACACCGGTTCTTCTTGTGCACCTCGCAATCTAGTAAGTCAGCACATGGGTGTTTTTTTGTTGCCTTGAGGACTTCGTCTAGAAAGAAAAGAACCAAAGGAGCAAAAACTCTTGTGAATATCGTTTGTTTTAGTGTGTTGCTGGATGAGGTTTCCCAAAGAAGAGAAAGTGAAATCTTTACGATGGAACTTTGGTAAAAGGACTAGTCAAGGTTTAGTATTACGTCTAAGAAAATCATGAATAAGATCTTGATGGAGTTTGATAATGTTATGGTTGCTGGTGTCAAATAGTGAATAAGGAAAATAACGGCAAGGTGTTGCTTCATGTGTGAATGTTGATGAACAAGAGGGTAACAAAGAGTTCATGGGTTGGATTTGTGTTTGTGAGTTGTGTTCGAACCAACTCTAGGAAGGGAGGAAAGGATACATCATTAGTTTGAGTTGCATCCTTGTTGTGATACCTTAGAGTATATAAATACTTTTGAGATTGTTTGAAAGGTCAACAAAATAGGAAGTCACGGGCCTGTTTTTGCAAGTTTTGGAGGATTGTACTTGGCTTCTTTGCTTGAATAGTGATGGCACGGTAAGGAAGAAAAAGTGAAATAAACATTGGTATTGGTACATGTATTGCGTCTGACACAGGGTAAAGGTATGTGGTACATATCGTCCTTGTTTATATTATCGTAAAAACATGAGGGAACACAATAAACTTTGGCTTGACTAGTCGTAAAAAGAAAGTAGGAAACAAAGGGCATATCTATACTAACTTATTAAATCAAATGTCTCATTTGAAAGGAACGTACTAAAGCAACTGTCGGTTGAAATGGGATTTGATTCACACAAATATCAAGATTGTGAGAAGATTAATGAATGATTGTGAGGTTTGTGGTGCTTCAAAGAAAATGTTAAATGATAATCGTACGTATATGAGTCGACGCTAGTTTTTGAAATATCCATATAGGCGTTTATCAAATATCTCTTACTAATTATAAATAAATTTTAATTTGTATCGCGTCAGTTTCCAGCTTTGTGCAGTCTCTTACTATTTAATATGTAAACTCTCGTTTTCAAATCAAATAACTTTGATATGTTCTAAAAATGAATTTCGATTAATAAATAATATAGTTTATATGATGGCAAAAAAGTTGCATAGTTTAAGTAATTAACCATAAATATACATATATTATATTTGTAATAGGCGTGAAAGTACGGGATGTTACAGTGTCCTATCGTTAGAGAAGCTTTGTCCTCAAAGCTTTAAGACGTAATCAGTGAAGTGACCTCGATTAGCGTTTTTTTTACTTGGTTATTTAATGTGGTAATGTCATATGCTTAAATTACTTTTGTTTATCTGTTATGTAACTTCTTCGGTGTATATATGAGGTCCAATATAAGTACATAAGCACTTAACCACATGCTTCATATATCAATCATATGTAGACTATCAAAGATGTTGATAAATACAGTTATGACGGGCATCGAATAGTACGGGTCTTGCCAAGCTTATTTATGAATTCCATATTCAAACGTCCCATTCCATTTCAATATGGAAATCAATAATGAACTTAGGGTTAGATAGTTTATAAATTTCCTATTTAAATGTCCCATTCCATCTAAATAGAGAAGCCACAAACAATCTAAGGTTAGGTGGTTTAAATATTTCTTATTTAAACGTCCCATTCCATTTCAATAAGGGAATTTTAAACGACCCATAGTTAAGTGATTTAAAATCTCTATATTTAAACGTCTCATTCCATTTAAATACCTTTAATACACCCAACTAAAATGACTACTACGAGCACATTATTGTTGTACCTAGAGTATATATAGTTGATCAGGCCATATATATTTTAGGTCTAACATTGACATCCTCTTTTTCGTCATAACAGTATTACCCATCATCGAGAAAACTCATTAAAACATTTAGCTATATAACGATTGACGTTTAACTAAATCTCGCAACACAATCAAACAAGAACAGCCTTGAGATTTAGCTAAGCATTGTTACACATCTCAATCCTTCAATGAATCGGATCGACTTAGGTTTTTACACATAAATAAAATGCAAAAGTATGTACAAAGCAAAGATTTCATGTAAAACAAGCATTCATGTAGCAATGTATAGAGTAATTGTAAACATGTAATTCAAGTATTCATGTACCAGCGGAATAAGTACGATAGTTATTTTAAAATGTAAGTGAGTCTCAGTTATAGTCTAGATTATTAATTTAACCTAGTTCTCTATAACCAAGGCTCTGATACCAATCTGTCACACCCCCAAATTCACTACAGCGGAAGACTTGCTTTAGGGGCTTGTGACTTCATGAATATTCGAGAGCTTGATCCGAGAACGACCTCTACATGCCAAAACCATAAAGAAGACTTAAAATAATCCATATAGCTAGATACCTAAGATAAAAATGCTTAAAATGTCAATAAAAGTTGGTGAGTTCATAAGTTTATTTAGGTTAAAACGTTTAAAAGTTTCAAAATTTATTAACATCAACTACTAAAGGCAATTTTGTAAAATAGTTAAAAAGAATTTAAAGTTTTTTTTGTAAAGTAAAGTTTAGCACAAAATTCAATTATACAACAGTGTTTTAGCAAGAAGGTTTACAGTGCACAAAATGATTCAGTTACACTTCTCACACATATTCGTAATTATTAGGAGTTACGCCTATGATCATAATTATTAGGAGTTACACATGTGTTAGTAAATATAAGAGAATTGTATCCGTGTTCGTAGTTATAAAGGAGTTGCACCTATGTTTTCTCATGGCACCGAAACTTTAACAAAGTTTCATTGTTTTCGTTGTTTCATAGTTACAGAATTTCAAATGCATCCAATGGCTATATGACCCGCAATCCCGGATGTGGGCGTCACCCCAAAATAGATCTATCCACTTTCATTCACACTTACGTTCAGTAATTAACGGTGCATGTCAGTTTCTGTTTCTGGGATATTTCACCCGTTTTCACTAATTCAGTTTTCGTTTCCAGTTTCACTTATGTTTACCAGTTTAAATCAAGTAATAGTTTTCATTTACATAGATTACTTAGTTTCGTTTCCAGTTTATGTTTAACAGTTTAAATCATGCAATAGTTTTCGTTTACATAGATTATTTAGTTCATAAATAAGTTTACAAGCGAATAGATCATAAGTTTAAACCAAGTTTATCAATAACAATAAAGTAGCATGCATCTCCCAAAAAATAGTCATAAACATTTATAAACAAGTAAAAGCGGGGTATGAACTCACCTCGTGTTCCAAAAGTATTTCTTGAATCTTATCAAGTATCATAAATGCTCGATCGCCTAGTAAATAATTTCACGATACTACAATCAATTAATATATCCTTCGTAATAATACTAGTAAACAACCGTCCTTCCTCATTTAGACTAGTTTTGTAAGTTACTACGATTTTCTTATTTATCTTAAGCTCGAAACATTATTAGCAAAATTTTACGTTGGTTAAACATATTTGAATAGGTCAATAACTATTTAAACATCTTACATACTCAAAGGGTCTTTTGTGTCAACTAGTAAAAGTTCAAGGTTATTGTTAACTTCTTTAAATCTTGAGGGGTTGTTTTCAAACATAGTTTAAAAATGGCCATACAACTCTACACATTCACGTGAATGGTATGATCATGTAATTTCAATAGTATTTTCATTATTTTGTTGGTATTCATGTGTTTCTTGTTCAGCTAACAGAAGACGAAAACATGTAGTACCATGTTCATGGTGACTTTTAATACAAAAGCATTTTACGAAATAGAAAACAAGGAATACGAGATAGACATTTATACCTAGAGGATATCGTGTATGTGAAAAGGGAAGTTTAGCGTTGTCAGAAAAGTGACTCGTCGGCAAAATGTGAAACTCGTTGGAAGTCGCTAATCGAGGAAACGAACTCAAAACTCGGCTAAGTATCATGCACTCTGCATGTTTGCATACACATGCACTTGAACATGCACGATCATGGACCATCAATACCAAAACCCTAACCTTTCACAACAACCCTAATAGCACAACAAACCCTAACATCAAATTCAACGCGACACCGGTACTTCTTGTGCACCTCGCGATCTAATAAGTCAGCACATGGGTGTTTTTTGTTGCCTTGAGGCCTTCGTCTAGAAAGAAAATAACCAAAGAAGCAAAAACTCTTGTGAATATTGTTTGTTTTAGTGTGTTGCTGGATGAGGTTTCCCAAAGAAGAGAAACTGAAATCTTTACGATGGAACTTTGGTAAAAGGACTAGTCAAGGTTTAGTATTAGGTCTAAGAAAATCATGAATAAGATCTTGATGGAGTTTGATGATGTTATGGTTGTTAGTGTCGAATAGTGAACAAGGAAAAGAACGGCAGGGTGTTGCTTCATGTGTGAATGTTGATGAACAAGAGGGTAACAAAGAGTTCATGGGTTGGATTTATGTTTGTGAGTTGTGTTCGAACCAACTCCAAGAAGGGAGGAAAGGATACATCATTAGTTTGAGTTGCATCCTTGCTGTGATACCTTAGAATATATAAATACTTTTGAGATTGTTTGAAAGGTCAACAAAATAGGAAGTCACGGGCCTGTTTTTGCAAGTTTTAGAGGATTGTACTTGACTTCTTTGCTTGGATAGTGATGGCACGGTAAGGAAGAAAAAGTGAAAGTAAACATTGGTATTGGTACATGTATTGCGTCTGACATAGGGTAAAGGTATGTGGTACATATCGTCCTTGTTTATATTAGCGCAAAAAGATGAGGGAACACAATAAACTTTGGCTTGACTAGTCGTAAAAAGAAAGTAGGAAACAAAGGACATAGCTATAGTAACTTATTAAATCAAATGTCTCGTTTGAAAGGAACGTACTAAAGCAACCGGCGGTTGAAATGGGATTTGATTCACACAAATATCAAGATGGTGTGAAGATTAATGAATGATTGTGAGGTTTGTAGTGCTTCAAAGAAAATGTTAAATGATAATCGTGCGTATATGAGTCGACGCTAGTTATTGAAATATCCATACAGGCGTTTATCAAATATCTCTTACTAATTATAAATAAATTTTAATTTGTATCGCGTCAGTTTCTAGCTTTGTGTAGTCTTTTACTATTTAATAGGTAAACTCTCGTTTTCAAATCAAATAACTTTGATATCTTCTAAAAATGAATTTCGATTAATAAATATTATAGTTTATATGATGGCATTTAAGTTGCATAGTTTAAGTAATTAAACATAAATATACATATATTATATTTGTAATAGGCGTGAAAGTACGGGATGTTACATTAATTAATAACATATCATGGTTAATTAATAAACTATAGGTTATACAAATTTAGTTAAGTCATGGTTTAATCAAAATTAAGTCTAATTTAATACTTAGGTTATACATGTTTTATTAATTTTAATTAATAAACCTAAGTCATGCCTTATTAATTAATTATAAGTTCATGTATAAAATAGTTTATTAATAAAACTATAGTCTAAAATTAAATGACAAAATATACTTAGGCTAAAACATGTATTATTTATAAAAATAATATAACCTAAGTCATGTTTTAATTAAATTAATTATTAAGTCATGAGATTAATTTAATTAATCTTGTAAAATAATTAGCAAACAATCCCGAGCCCGAAACCCGAGACAAAACCAAAACTCGAAAACCAACCACCACCCACAGCCGCGACTGTGGTGGAGGCCGGTGGCTGCACAGCCAACGGCGGCAGCCATGGCTGCTGCTGCGCCCTGGCTGGTCCTGCGAGACCAAGGTTCCCACCGGCTTAAGCCGATGGTTCCCCTTGTTGCGCCTCGCGTTCCCACTGCTCGAACAAAGTGGCCACCGGCATGAGTCAGTGGTTCCTACGGTCCGAAACCAACACACACCGAGCCCCTAGGGGTCTCGGCTGTGGACAAAAAGGGTGCACCGAGAGCCTTAGGCTCTCAGTTGGGCTGCTGAACCACAAACAAACCAAGCCAAAACCTTTCCTCTTGTTTTATTTAAATTCATAACATGTTTATCACTTGTTTTTAAAGATCAAATCATAAGTGCATTGATTAATAAAAGAATTAAAAGATGAAGGTTTTTGAATATACCGAATGCGTGATCAAACAAAGGTTAGGATTACAAACACGAACACGTAATTACTCACGATTAAAACTCAAAACGAATTCCTCCTGTCTCTTTGTGGATGCCGCGGCCAAGAACACAATAAGGAGGTTAGGTTTTTTATTTTTTGTAAACTAAAATGTGTTATGAAAACTCTGTACTTTTAATTCCCTTAGTTAAATTTTAAAATGGGCCTGGGCCCTTTCCTCCTTCCTTGTCCGCGGCTATAACAAGCCCAAAGGCAAAACCTGTGCCTTTTCATAGTTAAAGTATTACTCGTGTACGCTCGTGTTTATTGTTCGTGTTAGTTCGTGCTTTGATGTTCGTATTAGTTACACTTCGTGTATGTCGTGTTTTAATATTCGTGTTATAATTATTATACGTAATAATTATCGTGTATTTAAATGTTCGTGATTATAATTATCATACTTAATAATTATCGTGTGTTATTATTATACCTAGTTTTCTGAATTTAATGTTCATGACACGTGTACATAACATAAATGGAAAGTTTTAATTGGTTCGTAGGTTTACGTAGTGTAATGTTCATGGTATTTATATGCGGGTTTTACAATTGATTTGGGGTATTACTTCATAGAACACAAGTTATAATGGTAGAAAACAACTCAAAAGAGTGATTAAATCAACTTTCTTTACACATCATTTAAAAATTAGAGTTTTACAATATGAGGTTCCTAAATCTAGAATAATAATTTCAAGCTTGTGCCTCTTCATGCCATACTCATGCTGCTCCATGCTAACAATCTTCAATGCCTTAGATATATGCTTAAAATCAACACAATGGTTGAGTGAATTCATAGGTTTAAAATCCTTTTGAATACAAGATCCTTTTTCCTGAGCTACGTTGTTATTCGCTCACATAAAATAATCAATTATTCTTGCACTTGCTCGTACCTCGCTACTTGACATAACAGAAAACAAACAAATTGCCCTTATGCAGGTAGTTTGCCGGACTCCTGAGTTTAGCAAAATAAAGTGTATCCGTTTAGCCTGGGTAGGAACCTGTCGGCATTCCAGCAAGTGTGACTTGCCCAGATAGGGGATGTCAGTCCCCAAATAATACTATTCACAATATTAGCGCTCATTTCTAGAATGATTAATGGTTACGATTGAAAAGGGACTTAATGGCAATAAGTAAACGTAGTGTCAATCATCATATCAGGCAGCATACCAAGATACTTGTATTCCAGTTTAGCATATATCCCCCTCAGGGGTTTTCAAATCATTTGAAAGTAGTTAACTTTATGAGGCTATGAACTCACTGAGATCCATAAAGTCTGAGCTATATCAGATATGTTTCATTCACAGATAAACAGCTTGGTCACACAAACCACAACTTGATCTCACATAAACCTGGATTAACACATTATGTATAGTATCAAGTCTTTGATCTTTAGTTCCATTTTTTTTAAGTATTAGTTATGTATTCTTTATTTAGTATTTTGTTGTAATTATAGTATCATTGTTCGGGCCATTATACTCATAAGTCATTCTATAAACGTTTAAGGAGCGAGGGCACTTTAAATCGTAAACCCAACCACTCAGTCAGAACGTAATATCGAGATGGAACATCTTTGCACAAATCTCCCTAATAACATGATACCTTCATTACTTATATTTATAATTTATCTTCTCTATTTTCAAAATTGGCAAAAATATCCCTTTTAGTTATACTTTGGTATAATTACACTTTTAACCCCTAAAGTATAAAATTTTAATATTTACATTTTAAACCCTCAAATATTTACCTTAGGATCTCAAACTTTCCAATATTTATTATTATAGTTTTAACTTTCACAAAATGACACTTTTGCCCCAAAATGTTAAATAGTTTAAAAAATGACAGTTTTTGTCCCTATACTTGTAAAAATCATATAACAACCTCAAAAATGTACCAAATGATCTAGGATTTTAGAAAAAAGTTTTAGAACACATTTATAATCATAATAAAAACATTTATTCAGAATTATAGCTTTTGAAATGAATTTGAAGTCATTATTTTATGTAAAATACAAAATTATGGTTTTAAGACATCTTTAGCTTATAACTTGCATTTAAAATGATCAAATGCTCTAATTTCTTTTAGATTAGCTTTCTAACATTATTTTGGCATTATAAAAAGTCTAAGAATTCATTATAACAAGATCAAAGCTTATTTAACATAGAGATTACCTAGGTAGCTCCATATGGCTTCCTATGAACACAACTTGCTATCAAAGCTTCAAGAACTTCAATGGCTTCTTTCTAGATCTGGTTTTTGGTCTTCTAAGGGGGTGTTTGGATGTGCGGTTAGGAGGAGATTATCTCCAAATCTCAGTTCCAAAATGGAGATAAGTTAAAAAAAGTGTTTGGGTAATAAATGGAGATAAGTGATTATTTGCGTTTAGAAGCTCCAAAATAGAGTTTTGAAAAAGTTAGTGGGGAGCTAGTTATTTCATTTTCAAAATGGAGTTTTGGAAAAGTAAGCTTTCAAAATGGAGTTTATTATCAAATAATCAAATTTGCCAAACACTCAAAAAAGTGATTATTTGATTATTGCGATTTCAAACTGGAATATCAAATCCAAACACTATTTTTTAAAATAGAGTTTTCAAAATGATGATTTTTCAAAATAGAGTTTTCAAAATGAATAATTTGTTTTCAATAAGCACATCCAAACACCCCAAGTGTCCTAGAATTTATATATAAGCGTAATTGGGTAATGGGTAGGAGATACTTAAGAAACAGGGTGTGAATTATAATGTAAGGTTTAGCTTTTATACTAGTTTCGACCCTTAGGCTCCAAGTAAAGGGTGTACATGTGTAAGCTCAGTATGTTACTGACAAAGGGATGCTAGGTAAGGTCTACACAAATCAAGTTATGACTCATGGAAGCTAGGATGATAGTTATCTAAGGTTTGTGGCTAAAAACATCACACGGCTAAAATAGATAGGAATGGTGATTCTTAGCCTACAATGTGATGATCCAGCAGCTTAGAGGGCTTCAAAAAGTCCTAAATATCTTGTAAACATCAGGTTTCAAACTTTTAATGGGAGATAAAGAGTTTAAACTTAGTTTTGGAGGGAAAAAGTAATCCGGGTTCATAAACTAGGGCTTGTAACTTTATACTTTGTAATTTTGGTAATTAAGGGTTTAGGAATGTGATTAGTGATGGATTAGGGTATAATTAGGGTTTACACAATTTAATTAGGAAGTTTAGGTCCTTGCTTTGAAGTTTAACAATAGTTTGAAGTGAAATTGGGAAGAAAAACCTAGGCGAGTTAGGGTTTTTAGTGATCTAGGGTTAAGTCTTAGTAAAACTCATTATCCTTCAATTAGCTACTGATGTAAACTCAATTTAAGTCTTAGAAATTGTGTTTTAAGTATCTAAAGTGGTTCCACACTTGGTTTAATAGGTTATTCTAAGTAAACATGTCTAAAGAGTGAAAATACATATTTTGACCTAATTTACAAGTCATGCATTGAAATCTTGTACCTTATGCTTTAGAGTACTTGTACATTGTCTTAACGTAATCTTATACCTTAATGAAATGATATAAGTGTTTGTATACTCGTCCTAAAAGACTAGGTAGTGATTCTATGTAGATTTCTTAATATAAGGGTTTCTAGGTCATTAAGCCTAATGACTTTCTATCTTGGGTGATTAGTGTTTCTATCATATTCGCTTATTCTAGGTCTTAGATAGTATGTTTATGACTTCAAGGGTTTCTACATTCTTAGTTTAAGGGTTTATATAGGTTAATCATATTCTAGGGATAATTAAGTGAGCTTAAGATCATATGCTTTGATAACTTGTACTTTATGCTTTATTAATTTGTAACTTAGCCTGAGATAAATGTATTAACTTATTATGATAATTAGTTGAGTTTTGTAATTATTTGAAAAAGATTAGACTTCAATTCACTGTGAAATGGATTTTATATGTTAATCTTGGTTACTAGGTCATATACTTGTAATTAGCTTGAGATTAGTGAATATTAGTGCTTCGTTATCTATTACCTCTCCTTTATATGATAGATTATAATTAGTATATTGTATTTGATATTTGTACATAGATATTATGTAGTTATATTGCTTGAAACATTGTTTATCAAGGATTTCTAGGTAATGATCTAGACTATTATGTACTTTTATTTGTTTTTAGCTTTATATAGTTTGTTATTACCATTCTTGGATAATATTATGCCTTCAAATGATAGCTTACAACTTGTTTATAATCCTTGATTACTTATTCATAGATGTTGTATATTCATACTTCACCATTTTTGAGTTTACAACTCATTTATAGTGATTCTAGGGTTTCTAAGGGAATTTTAGGTATCATAGTTATATTTGAGATGTTCTTATCAATATTGAACTTATCTGATTACTTTTAGAACTTAGACTTGATATATACATTGTGTTTCCAACATATAGGAATATGTTGATATGACAGTTCAGGTTGTGAGAAACAATTCATCTTACCAAGAAGGGCATAAAAGCAAAAATTTCCAATCAAATTTTCATATTCATATAATCATAGCACATAGCATAGATGTGAAACTTATGGGTTGCACAAGTCCACCCGATTGTGGGCTTGTATGGACTATATTGTTTGGGTCGGGCTTGAATAAGTGCTTAGTACCTTAAAAGAGGCCTTTTAAGCTAAACATCAATCCCATATAATTCGACTATCCTATTACATATTACAATGTTCCTATGACCAATACATAATAAACCTATGACCGAATCATTCTTGTTCGACTCAATATTTTGAGGCTAACACCTCGGCGTTCCGTTTATACACAATAACTTACATGAAACAGTCAGAATAAGCCGCATTGGCACCAAGAGAAAGAGATCTTCGGTACTCGTAGCTAGCAAACAACCTCCTCAACATAATAGGAATCACATCCCTCACCATGACTTGTTTATCGACTTCGGCTTGTCCAAGGAGGGCTGTCAGATGTTTGTTATTCACTTCTAGCTACTTCAACCTGTCAGATGTAAGAACAAGATCTTGTGCACTGGTCCCCAGAAGTCTCTCCAGCTCAGAGATCCTACGGTCCTTAGCATCAAACAGAATTTCGCAAGTCATGTTTCTCCTTCTCCAAGCCTTGTATGCGACCCGAGAACTCTTGTTCTTCACAAGACAACTAGCATGCTCACTCTCTAATTTCTTTTGAGAAGATGATAACCGCTCAAGCATGGCCTTCCCTTTAGCGAAGTGATCTTGCTCGTTTCGGCGAAGGGAGGCCAGATGAGAGTGCTCCCGGATAAGACCCTCATATCTTTTCATCAACTCAGCCACAGTCAAAGTGCTCTGGGAAAGGGTCTGGTAAGAACGAGACAAAATATCGTAGTTGGAGTAAGAAGAGAGCTTAGTTTGCTCGGCTGGAGTCGCAAGATGGGACAAGAGTTCCTTCGACGAATAGTGAGAATCAATTCTCACATCCTCTTTCAAATGCCACGCCGACGTGGCGATAAACTACAAAGAAGGCTCACCGTCATCTTTAAATCCGGAATTGTGAGAACGATTTAGAAAAAGAATAGAAGAAAAAGAAAAAGACAAGTCAACAAAACAAAGGGTGCAACAAAAAAATATATAAAAAATATATACAATGAACATAGACGGAATGCAAGAAAAAGAAAACAAACCTCCAGATTCAACAATATGATGTTGATCATCCAGACCCCTCTGTGGAGACGATTGATCACTTGAATTGACCAGTGAAGGAGATTTCTCCTTACTCCCACCTACATCGTCAATATTACTACTAGAACCCTAGGGTGAGAATGGTTCATGGGCGAGATCGAGTGAATCTCTGTCTCTTCAGTCCCGGAAGGTGATTGAGGATGATGCCTTAATTTCTTCTTCTATGGCGACCCGAGGTTTTCCCTCCATCGACCATCTTCTTCTCCTATACAAGCAAACTCTTGGCTTCTTGTCTCTTTCGTGCTTCAATAACCCTCATGTTAGCAACAATAACAAATTCTTGAAGCTTGGTTAACGCCAAAATAGTTTCTCCAACGGCCAGCGGTTGAGTGACTTTAGGATCAGGAATGGTACCTCGACGTTTCAATCACGACCAACCTTGACCCCGTTAAATGAGGGAAGCTTCAGAAATTCATCCATAGTGAGCTCTGCAAAGGAAATAACAAAGGTAAGAGCGAGCACGAATTGTGATAATCCTCAAATTTCACTTAAGTGTTATGTGTTATGATTGTATGACTATGAAAATTTGACTGGAAGTTTTTGCTTTTGTGCCTTACTTGGTAAGATGAATAGATTCTTATAACTTAAACTACCACTTCAACATATTCCTATATGTTGTAAACACTATGTATATATCATGTATACGTTCTAAAAGTAATCTTATAAGTACCATATTGATAAGAATATCTCAAATATAACTATGATGCCCCAAAATCCTTAGAAACCCTAGAATTCACTTTTTCAAGCAATATAACTACACAATACTTATGAACAAATAATCAAGAATTATGTACAAGATATAATAGACCATTTATAAGTATGATTTCAATCTAAAACCTTAGTTTCAAATCTTTAAGTTCAAGGTACAAGTTATTTAAGTCAAAATATGTATTATCACCCTTTAGACATTTTTACTTGGAATAACTTATTAAAACAAGTGTAGAAACCCTATGAACACATTAGATACAATATAAGAGATATAAAGTGAGTTTACATCATTAGCTAAAGTAATAATTATAGCCTTAACAAGTATTGAACCCTAGATCACTAGAAACACTAATCTGGCTAGGTTTTCTTCTACATTTCACTTCAAACATATGTTAAAGCTTAACCAATGATCCAAACTTCTTAATTACAATGTTTAAGACTTAATTAGATATTAAAAAACCTAAATTATGAACCCTAAATGTCTAAACCTAGTTCTACTTCACATACCTTACAACTAGCTAGTAAAACCCATTGCCAAACACCCTAAAACCCATTGCCAAACACCCTTGATGCCCCTTTTGCGTCCAAATTCAAATTTAAATCACAAGAACCTCAAAAAATATCTAACCTAAGCAGCTTATGCACCTCCTAGTCTTGTTATCCACCAAGAATAAACCCATGGTCCTAAAATAACCACATATGAACCTTGTGACCTCTTTACGCTCCACCACCATTTCTACCAATAGGAAACCCTTTCTTCATCACCAAGATATTCTACACGGCCCTCCACATCCTCACCTTTCTGTCCTAAACCTTAACCACAACCCCTACATAGCTTAAGACTTAAGTTCTCCTTCTACTATATATAGGATGAGTACTAGTACTAGTTTCCTTCACATACCACACTCAAACTCACACTTACCCTCTCATATCCTCTAAAGCCCTTCACTAGCAAAATTTAGGAGTCCCAAGGAAGCTATAGAAGCCATGAAAATCGAATTAAATGGTCCCTAAGCTTGTACCAAAGTGATCAACTCCAAATAGCCCTTATGACGCAACCTTGTGCTCGAATTCCTTCAAACTAGTACACACCATGTATAGTGATTATGTAAGTCCCAAACCTTGTTCAATATACTCTTAATATACATCTTACAACACCTAAAATCTGGTCTCTAAGGTTTCTTATCCCAAATCTAGATAAAACACGTTTTCCATTTTCACATAAAATCATAAAATCCATGCAACGGGTCACTTTTACACCCTTATATCTTTCGATTTACCTTCCACCTAGGATGATTTTTGGATATGTTATAGTACACCTAAGATAATCTAGGACCCTGTAATACCAGCCCTTGAATCGACCTTGTTGGGAATAAAATGTAGCCAGTGCACTTGAACGGTGACAAGAAGAAAACAAGCATTGACCGATCAAGCGTTGACAGGAAGAAGTCAAGTGTTGATAGGTTGAAGTCAAGCACTGATAGAAAGATATAGTCTACGCGTATTATGTTTCTAGTTTATTTCTAGTAAAGATAGGATCAACAATGTATTTTCTATATTTATCTTTACCTAGAATAGCTGATACGTAGACTCTTGTACAAGGCTTCTTATGTCTATAAAAGAAGACCTTTAGGTTTTGTTTCATATAAGTTTTTATACGTTTAACACTTTCATTGTATGCAAGTTTCTTATAATCAATCAAGTGAAAGTTTGTTTTACAATTGATTGTGTGTTCTTGTTTGAGTATTAATTCCGCATAATACTTAAATTGTTTTATACACAACAAAGTTTCTCTACGTGTTTAACTTGATTTAATCTCGTTTACACAAGCTAAATCGATCTAAGTTTGGGATCAACAAGTGGTATCAGAGCTTGTTGAGAAACTTTGATCTAAAGAACACAAGAACCCTAGACTGTCAAAAACCCTAATTTTCACAAAACCCTAAAAATATCATGTCTACCCCAGAAGCAAACTCCTCCTCCTCCTCAACCCATAACATCAAGATTCCCATGCTAGACCCAGACAATTTGGAGTTGTGGAAGTTTAACTTTGAGCAATATCTATAAATCCATGACTACACGCTATGGGAAATTATTTAATATAGAAACACATTCAATAAGGCTCAAAAGATTGCAGCTGCCATCCAACAAAGAACAGCTGTTCAAGGTTCTACTGAAGAGGATAGAAGAGAAAAACCTGAAGATGGTAGAGCTGTATCAATTGAGGATATAGCAAAGAGAAGGGTTGACATGAAAACCCTAAGCATTCTGAAACTCTCTTTGGGGAAAGAAAATCAGCACCAATACAGAAGCTATGAGTCTGCAAAAGATCTTTGGGCAGCTCTTGAAGTTGCTTATGGTGGTAATGTTGATACAATAGAAGAGAAAAAGAAGCAACTCTTGCATGAGTATGCTGTTTTTAAGGCTCAACCTAATGAGAAGCTAAGTAGTGTGAGAAGCAGACTTCTGGACATCACAAGCAAGCTATCCTTCATGGGAACAGTGCTTGGTGATTTTGATATTATCTCTACTTTTCTTAAAAGCCTTGGTGATGCATGGAAAATTGAAGCAAGGTCTATAATTGCTAATAACACTCACAAAAGTTCTACTTTTGATGATGTTTACAATAAACTAAGGCTGATGGAGAATGAAACTCTTTTGGATCATGGAAGCAAGTCTACCAATGGAAACATGGCCTTCTTCTCACATAGTGAAGGTCAATTTGATCAAAAGGAGTCATACATGCACCCCGTTTACTGGATCAACTTGTGTCAACGCTGGATCATATCCTGTCAACGCCTCACACTCAGACGCTGACACATACAAAATTGACTCGCCAAGAGTTAAGCCTGCTGGTATTGATCTAGATACTGTGTGTGCATACATTGCTTCATTGCCCAATGGTTCAGTGATTACTTATGAGGACCTTGAGCAAATTAGTGATGAGCATTTGGAGGAGATGGACATAAAGTCGAATATGGCTCTTGCAAGTATAAGAGCAAACAGATGGAATAGAAGATTCAAGAAGAAGATGACTTTTAATGCTAAGGACACTGCTGGATTTGATAAATCCAAGGTTGAGTGTTACAATTGTCATCGTATGGGACACTTTATGAGAGAATGTAGATCTCCAAGAAGATCTGATGCTGGAAAACCCTCAAGCCAAATCATTAAGGCTCAGGATCCCAAAGCCATGGTTGCAATGCAAGAAATTGATGGTGTTGGATTGGATTTGAGCTATTTGGCTAAGGATGAGGAAGAGAATAAAGCTTTGGTTGCTGAAAAAGAAGAAGAAGAGCATGTTCGCTATGCTCTCATGGCACACTCCTCATCTTCATCAGACAATGAGGTATATGATAGTGCTTTTTGTAGTAAGGGTTGTCATCTAAATACTGAAAGCCTTAACAAAGAAGTTTTAAAATTGTCAACAGATGTGGGTAATGAAAGATGCAAGTTGTCTAACTATCAACTTGCTCTTACTCAAACTGAAAAAACTGTAGCTGAGTATAAGAAAATGGAGCTTGACCTAAAAGATAAAATCAATATCTTAAAACATGATTTAAATGCTAGTACTGATATTAGAAACATCATGGAGAGGGTCAATGCTGAATTACAGGCTAAGTTAGATGAGGCTATAAAAAATAAGGATAATTTAGACCTTAAAATTCAGAGATTTGATAAAGCCTCACAAACCCTAGAAAAATATATTAGTGAACAAAGGGATTCTAGGGATATGACTGGGATTGGGATGAAAGAGTATGCTGGTGTTCCACCACCAGCTGGGGATTTCTATGGTGTCCAAAGAAAGGACTTATCTTGGACTAGTTTACCAGAACTCCAAGAAGAGGAATTTATTCCTCCACCAAGAGTTCTTACCCCAGTAGAAGAATATAGGCAGAAGTTGACTGATTTGGACCAATGGAAGAAAGCCAACCCTACCTTGTTTGTTAAGGGTGGCATGCTTAGTGATAGTCCTAATGAGTCTACCCCTATTAAAGTAACAAACCCAATCACCGGCAAGACTGTTGATCTTGGCTCAAACATTGTTAGAAAACCTAGTATTAAATATGTAGAAATGTATAGAAAAACTAGGTCACCAAAAAGCCAAATTAGTGATGATGGAACAGGTTTCTTTTCTTCTAAACCTAGAGTTATGTCTAGAAAAGCCTGTTATACTTGTGGTAGTTTTTCACATTTATCCTATAAGTGTGTCAACGCTTCAAAGGTCAACGCTGACAAAAAGTCAAACACTGTCAAACCCAAAACTTTTGTTCAGCAAAGTCCACAAGTTGTTAGACCAGCCCTATTCTTTTCAAAAGGGTCTAATACTTATGGACAAAGACCTTTTCAGAAGACCAATACTTGGTCTAATAGACAATGGGTTCCTGTAGAAAACCCTAAGTTCAACGCTGATAAGGGTAATCTCAGCGTTGACAAGACCAAATCAAACGCTGACAGAAACGTTGCCAGACCAAATAATGGTAAATATTTGCAACCAAAGGGAAAGGGGTCTAAAGCTTCTTCTAGCTTGACATGGAGACCTAAGCAAGATCAAAACCCTAATTCAGATTTCTATGACCTGTAACAAATTTAATTATATTTCAAAGGTCATCACAAAACCAATTGGGGTTAACTGGGTGTCTAATCCAAAAAGGGATGAACAAGGGGTTGTTATGAGGACTAAGTCTGTTCTTGTTGAACAACCAAATGAATCCAAGTCTGCTCAGGCTTGGGTTCTCAAAGAAAACTAATTTGTTTTCTTTGTGTGCAATGCATTCAAAAGCAGGTTAATGATTATCGCTATTGGGATAGTATATGCTCTAGGCACATGACTAGGAAGGAAGATTATCTCACAAACTTCACTCCCATTAAGGATGGTGACAAAGTTTACTTTGGAGGCGGATATGGAATTATCACAGGCAAAGGAACTCTTCTCACCATGCGTTTTGAAAACGTGTTTCTGGTAAAAGAACTTGACTATAATCTGTTTAGTGTATGACAAGTTTGTGATAACAAAAATAAGGTTCTTTTCACTGATACTGAATGCTTGGTGTTGAGCAAGAATTTTAAAACACCAGATGAGAAATTCATTGATTATAGAACACCTAGGCATAAGGACATTTATAATGTGAATCTTAATGGAATTAGGATGAATAATAACTTGTCATGTCTTTATGCTAAGGATTCAGTTGATGAGAGTAATCTTTGGCACAGGAGATTAGGGCACATTAATTTTAAAAATATAAACAGACTCGTGAGACATGGTTTGGTTGATGGTTTGCCTGAAAAGGCTTTCTACAATGACCACTCTTGTGTTGCATGCCTTAAATTCAAACAGCACAAGGTCTCATTTAAGTCTAAACAGGTGCACTCTAGTCTTAAACCACTTCACTTGCTGCATATGGACATGTTTGGTCCAACTAATATAGAAAGCTTGAATGGTAAATCTTACTGTTTTGTCATCACAGATGATTTTTCTAGGTTTACTTGGACTTTCTTTTTAGCTTTGAAAAGTGACACTGCTGATACTTTAATTAACTTTATTACCCAAATAGAAAAGAAGTCTGGTAATGAGGTTAAAATGCTTAGAAGTGATAATGGTGGTGAGTTTAGAAATAAGCTGTTGGATGATTTTTGTGCCAAGAAAGGGATTACTAGACAGTTTAGTGTTGCCAAAACCCCACAACAAAATGGGGTTGCTGAGAGAAAGAATAGAACCCTCATAGAAGCAGCCAGGACTATGTTGGTTGATGCTCACTTTCCCATTGCTTTTTAGGCTGAGGCTGTGAATACAGCTTGTTATGTTCAGAATAGAGCATTAGTCAACAAGATACATAACAAGATACCTTATGAGTTACTTTGGAGAAGGAAACCTAATATTAGTTTTCTTAAACCTTTTGGTTGTCATGTAGTTATACTGGACACTAGTGATGCCTTAGGTAAATTTAATGCTAAAGGTGATGAAGGCTACTTCATGGGTTATTCAGTGCAGAGCAAAGGATATAGGGTTTACATTAAGAAGGAAAAACGTATACTTGAAAAAGTACATGTTAGGTTTTTAGAAAGTAAACCTAGTGATCCTGAAAGTGGTCCAAATTGGTTATTTGACTTGGAACCTCTCTCTAGGACTTTGAATTATATGCCTGTTACTAATCCAAACATTGTGAAGGCAACTTCAAATGTTATGGAAGAACCAGTTGTTGATGTTTCAGGTACACAGGTTAATGAAGAGGTTGGATCACAAGCAGACAAATCATCACCCATACTTGAGTATGTCACTATTCCCATATGGACAGATGCATTTGTTGTTGTTGTTGCTGCTGCTGGAAAGGAAAAAGGTGGTCCCCAAGTATCACCAGTTGACAACATGCATGATCTTTCAGGCGCTGACAAAGGAAAATCTGGCACTGACAAGACAACTTCAGACGTTGATGGCTCAAACGTTGGCAGCCAGGATCCAGGCGTTGACAACTCTCTTGACCATATTTTCTCTTCCAATTTTGAACAAGGTGAACCTTCAAACAGAAATGGAGAGGTTCATTCGGATATTGAGGGAAGAGAGTCTGAAGAAGATATTGGTAACATAGAAGATGAGATTGAAGATAACAGACTTTTTGAGGGAGGAGTTCTTACTTCTACAATGAAGGATCACCCCTCTTCTCTAATTATTGGTGATGTGATGTCTCCTGTTCAAACTAGAAGATCTCATCAGAATCTTGGAGGATTTATTGCCAATATTCACAAGAAGGTTGATACCCCTCTTGTTCAAGCATGTTTGTTTGCCTGTTTTCTGTCACAACAAGAACCCAAGAAGATTTTTGATGCTCTCAAAGAACCAAGTTGGGTGGAAGCAATGCAGGATGAGCTTCACCAATTTGCTAGACAGGATGTTTGGGAGTTGGTTGATTGTCCCAGACATGTCAGACCTATTGGGACAAGATGGGTTCTTAAAAACAAGAAGGATGAAAGAGGCATTGTGGTCAGAAACAAGGCACGTTTAGTGGCTCAAGGATATACACAAGAGGAAGGGATAGACTGTGAGGAGGTCTTTGCACCAGTTGCAAGGATTGAGGCTATAAGGATATTTCTAGCCTATACTTCCTGCATGGGCTTTACTGTCTATCAAATGGATGTGAAGAGTGCTTTTCTTTATGGCACAATTGTAGAGGAGGTTTATGTAATGCATCCTCCTCGTTTTGAAGATTCAGAACATCCAGACAAGGTATATAGAGTCAAGAAAGCTATGTATGGACTTCATCAAGCCCCAAGAGCATGGTATGGCACATTGTCCACCTACATGGTGGAAAATGGATTCAAAAGGGGCACCATAGACCAGATCTTATTTACAAAGAAGACTGGTAAGGATTTCTTACTTGTCCAGGTTTATGTGGATGATATCATCTTTGGCTCATCAAGTCCAAAGATGAGTGAAGACTTTTCCAAGCTTATGACAGACAAGTTCAAGATGAGTGCAATGGGGGAGATGAACTTCTTTCTAGGGTTACAAGTTCAGCAGAAAGAGGATGGTATCTTCATCTCTCAAGATAAATATGTAGCAGAAATCTTGAAGAAGTTTGGTTTTTCTCCACATGAGAAAAGGGCTAGCACTCCTATGGATAGAGAACACCCTTGGGGAAAAGTTGGAGATGGAAAAGAAGTGGATGCCAGACACTATAGATCAATGATTGGTTCATTGATGTATCTCACAGCTTCAAGACCTGACATTATGTTTGCTGTGTGTGCATGTGCACGCCATCAAGTGACTCTCAAAGAGTGTCATCTTCATGCTGTCAAGAGAATCTTTAGGTACCTTAGATGTTATCCAGACCTGGGATTATGGTATCCAAAAGATTCACCATTGGAGCTTATTGCATATTCAGACAGTGATTATGGTGGTGACAAGTTTGATAGAAAATCCACAACTGGTGGATGTCAGTTTCTTGGGAGTAGGTTGATATCTTAGCAATGCAAGAAACAAACAGTGGTGGCCAATTCTACAACTGAAGCAGAGTATGTTGCAGCAGCTGCTTGTTGTGGACAAGTCTTATGGATTCAGAACCAGCTGTTGGATTATGGGTATAATTTCATGCATACCAAGATTTTTGTAGACAATAACAGTACTTTATGCATTATTAAAAATCTGTTACATCACTCTAAAACAAAACACATTGAAATTAGACATCATTTTATAAGATATTGTTTTGAAAAGGGTTTAATACAACCAGATAGGGTTGACACAGAAGAAAATGTGTCTGATTTATTAACTAAACCTTTTGATATTGGAAGATTTCAATACTTGGTAACAAGTATTAGAATGATCAATCTCACTTAATATGTGTTTTGGGGTCTTAATGTAAAAGTATGTACAGGATATGCATTGTTATTGGTCTATTTGTGATGTTAGATTTTCCACTTTGTTTGTCTAACGCTGACAAAGGTTATCTTAACGCTGATAAGTGTTATCGTGACGTTGTCAGCAACATGTTAGTTTTGTGGTTTTTTATCTAAGTGTGCAGGCGTTGTTAGCATTGTACCATTGGATACAGAGTTGCTTATGGATCCTTGGAGAATCATTGGAGCATGTTTAAATTTATGGATGATGGTTGGAATATTTATATTCCTATCTTGACATAAATTTTTATTTACATGCATATTATTTGGCAACTTATGTATCACAGTTTAAGGGGAGGTTTTAGGAACCTTTAGGAGTTTTTGGGTATTCTTAAAATACTCTTATCACAATTCTAGATTGTGTCCACAGGTGAGTATGAGTTAGTTTTCTATCTCATGAGGCACTGTAGCATCCAAAGTTGATATACTATGCATGCTGCCAAGACCTTTTTGGCCTAGGATTGGATGTGGTCTGTTGGGAGACTTGGGTATGATTTATATTGGTTTTACCTGGGAGTTACAAGGGATTTTACAAGATAACTTAACTGTTAAGAATTTTGGTTAGCAAGGGACACTAGAGGACTGTTATGTCTATCTTGCATAAGCAAGTGTGCATAATTAGATAGTGCTTGTCGCCCTATAATAATTTGTAGTTTATAGGTTATCTTCACTAGGATAAATTGCTTTGTTAAGGTCCTTTTTCATTTTTATTACTTTTTTTTTTGGACACTGACAAATATTTTACCAAGCGTTGTTGTGACCAATTTAGACGTTGACATGGCTTTTGCAAACGTTGACAAGAATATAGCTGTTGGGCGTTGATGGGTTATTTTTGACCGCTGACACTCATTGGGTCCTACCCAGTTGTTATTTTTGACGAATTTTAGGGCCGTAATTTTGGGAGTAGATAACTTTTAATTAATGCACAAGATAACTTATTTTCTTTTCAATATTTTCATCATTATATTTTGAAAATACTTGCCTCATTTTTTACCAATCACATGTGCCTATCACTCCTATATATTTGGCTCCTATTTTTAAACCAGGGTACTCTCATATTCTTGTCTAACAATTTTCTCCTATAATTCATCTTTCACAATCTTTCATAAACAACTTTCTACATCATGGCGCCTAAGTTTAAACCAAGTGACCTGGTATTGGGATTCAGAAGTCAACACAAGATGGTTGCTTATTTGGAGGCTGATGATGCTCTGTTTCCACAATACACTCAGATGGTGGCGTATTTGAATGCATCTCCTCTTAGGTATGCACTTTCTCATGCTCCTCTCATCCCTGTCACTCATATTAAATAGTTTTGGAACATTGTTAGTTCCTCAACGCTTAATAATGTGACTACATTAACAGCTATTGTTCATGGGCGTACTTGGGTGGTTACTGAAGCCTTGGTTCGCCAGGCTTTGCATCTTAATGATGCAGATGGTATAACCACTCTCCCCATTAATGAGATAGAACAAGGACTTCGGGCTTTGGGGTATCCTTTCCTTGATGAGGGTACTTTAAATAAATATCATAAACAAGAATTTCCCCCAGCCTGGAAGTACCTCATACATGTCATCCTTCAATGTTTGAGTCCCAAATGTACTGCACATAATGAAATTAACATATCCATTGCTAGTGCAATTGTGTGCATTACAAATGGGGAAAAGTATAATTTTTCTAAACTGATTTTTGATGGCATGTGTAAAAACAAGGATAATAAGATGACTTTGGCTTATCCCAGATTTTTACAAATGGTTTTTAACAAAGGTACTGCATAAGGGATCATGATGATTTTTATGAGATCCCTATGTAAAAGAAAGCTATTTTTAGTAAGATGAACTCACCTCCTCACCGTGACCTACCCCTCACTCAAGCTATGCTTGCTGTTATTGCAGCAGCACAACCTCAACCAGACCCACAACCACAACTTGAACCAATACCAGACCCATTACCTTCACCTCAACACATGGAACTTGATCACGAATCCTTCAACGCTGACATGTTAAATGTTGGCGTTGACACTAGTAATCCAAACGTTGACACCTTTCCTTCACATACCCAAACACCCCTTAACCTTCAAACTGCCACCCAATCCACATCATCTTCTACACCCCCTGAATATAGGTTGATCAAACGCCCAAGGACTACTGGAGTGTTCTCCTCTAGTGGTCCTAGCCATGTTGCAGAGAGAACCACCACCACAAATGTGGTTGGTGCTATGGATGAGGTTAGGACTATTGGTACTCGCTTAGATGCATGCCAAGCTAGTCCTAACATCTTTAAGACCTCATCCATGCCCCATGACTCTACTTTGGGAGGTCAAATACCCATTCTAGAGGAGGGCAGATTAGAACCATACACAATGATAGAATTGACGGCTGTCTGCATTAGCTTGCAAAAGCAAAATGCAGACTTGTACAAACAGTCAGTACACAAGGCCTTGAACTCAAGCAATTGAGGGAGAGGATTGTTCTTTTGGAGGATGCTAACAATAGGCGTGGGATGGAGGATTCTTCCAAATGGGAGGATGAGCAGATCCATGTGAGTGACAAAGGCTCACATGATGGAGAATCTTTGAGTGTGGCTGAAGCCCTTACTGAATTGAAGAAGCAACCATGTTTTGATACATCTTTGGTTACTCCTGCAAACTTGAACTTCTCCTTTACAGCAATGATGGAGCAGTTCACAAGAGGCGCTGAGACCAGTAAGGTGAGCGTTGACAAGCAGGCTTTGGACGTTGACACACCAAGCGCTGGCAAGAGTAAGCTGGGCGCTGACACACAGAATTTGAGCGTTGACAGACCTACAGATATGGTTGGTGTATTCCAGTCATCAGCTATCATCAAGGAAGTGTCTTCACAGGTACCATCATCATCTTTACCCATCATTGATCCATTAGATAAGGGTAAAGGAATTTTGGTAGAAACATAAGTTCCAAAGGATGCAGCACAAGTAGAGTTTGCTTAAAAGTTGGCTACAAAACTTGTGGAACAAGAAATGAAGAAGGTTGGTGAATCACCATTTGTTGTTACTTCTAAGGAACAAGAAGGAAGTGATGAAGGAAGTTCAGATTCAGGTGTTATGATAATTGAAAAAACAGAAAGACTTGAATATGGTGATGAATTAGCAAGGGAGAAGCTTAGAGAGTTAAAGTTGCAAGTAGACTATGATATGCCAGAAGTTGCTCAGATGTACCATGCTTGGGAAGATAAGGTTATGGAGAATCCAGATATGACCATTTCAGATCAAATTTGAGGATTGGAGATTCTTCTAAGAGTTCAAAAAGACTACAAGGTAATTCTAAAGCATAAGGCTAGCAATGTTTTCTCACTGCTAAAAAGAGATAGAAGGGATCTTTACTACATGTTGCTCAAATGTCATGGAACAGGATGGACCTTTAAGAAATTTCAGGGATTATCCTTTGAAGAATTGAAGTATAAAGCTTATCCCATTTGGGCAACAGTACAGGAAATGAATACTATCAGACTTCTCTCAGATGAAAGGAGAGAAGAACTTGAAGAAGAGATGGAGATTCAAAAGGCAATGATTGTTCCAAGGCCTTTGAAGAAGGGAGTTCCACTTGAGTTCCCTAAAGATATGGATAAATTGAATCCCAGTGAAGCTGTTCTTAGAAGGAGCATTAAGCTCTCACCCATGGAAGCTTCAGATATGGTACAAGTGTTACCTCTTGATGCCAAGAACCCTATCATTAGCTATAAAGAAGATGCAAGTGGGTTTTGGATGATTGGCAGATATGGGAAAGAGGTACACGCATTTACTACTCTTATGTCTCTCTTTGCAAGTATGGATTGAGAAGACTTGGCAGACCTTTGGAGGTTGTTGCTGGCCAAGTATAAGACTGAAGCACCTACTTCAGTCAATGGAATAAAGCTTTGGTCAACATTCAAGAAAATGTGTGCACCAGAAGAAGAAGATCCTGTTTGGAAGGATCTTAAGGATGATATCAGTGGACTTCAATGGCGTTTGTATTCAGCTGCTGATGTGTATTATTTGAGTTCTACAAAGTTTGCTGAGTATCTTCTTGTAGATGTTGAGTATCCCATGTCCAAAGAAGTTTTGGACAAGATGAAGACAACACAGCTGGAGATTGACTATTCAAGTGACGTGGCCAAAGATTTGATTAGGCATGTTTATTACCAATATGATAAGATTTGTAAGAATCCTCCTAGTTCTTAATTTTTATTCTGAAACTTGATTACTAGAGTAGATATCAAGTTTAGGGGAGGATTGTTGGGAATAAAATGTAGCCAGTGCACTTGAACGCTGACAAGAAGAAAACAAGCGTTGACAGATCAAGCGTTGACAGGAAGAAGTCAAGTGTTGATAGGTTGAAGTTAAACACTGATAGAAAGATATAGTCTACGCGTATTATGTTTCTAGTTTATTTCTAGTAAAGATAGGATCAACAATGTATTTTCTATATTTATCTTTACCTAGAATAGCTGATACGTAGACTCTTGTACAAGGCTTCTTATGTCTATAAAAGAAGACCTTTAGGTTTTGTTTCATATAAGTTTTTATACGTTTAACACTTTCATTGTATGCAAGTTTGTTATAATCAATCAAGTGAAAGTTTGTTTTACAATTGATTGTGTGTTCTTGTTTGAGTATTAATTCCGCATAATACTTAAATTGTTTTATACACAACAAAGTTTCTCTACGTGTTTAACTTGATTTAATCTCGTTTACACAAGCTAAATCGATCTAAGTTTGGGATCAACAGACCTATAGCTCATGTTATTGCTTGCTCAAGATCTGTCTTCTAAAACAACTTGCACATAAAATAACGACTATGTGTGTGATCACCTTTTCTCGCCACAATAACTCAAGATTTTTAAAAGCAATCACCCTACTTCTTATGATATGTTATGACACTATACATGTATCTAGAACAGGCCCAAGTTTCAGCCTCTGGGTCGACCTTTAGCCTAGGTAGAAGTCGCGACAAAAGTTGTCCCGTAACATGAAATTTCCCAAAATAAATATAAGTATATTTGAACTTTAAAACTTAAGGGGATGTTTTGTCAATATCTAAAACTTATAAACCAGAGGATAAAAATGTAATTAACTTAGAATCATGTTTAAGGACTATTTTATCATTTTTCAAAGTATAGGGACTAAAAGTGTAACTTTTGGAACTAAAAGGTCTAAGGTGTAAATTGTTAAAATAAAAAGGTAAAAGGGTAAAAATATATAAAATATTAGAATTAAACTTGTAGAATTATCAAAGTTATAAACAAGGGCTAGTTTTGCCAATTTCTAAACTATAGGGTATAAACTGTCATTATTTAATTCTTTAGGATCTAAAGTGTAAATTTCTTTATAAAAATTTTAAAATACTTAAAATATTTAATAAAACCTTATTTGGAATATAAACATAGTAGGAAGCTTTGTACTATATATGTTCCATCTCGATATTACGTTTTAACTCAGTGGTTGGGTTTACGATTTAAAGTGCCCTCGCTCCTCAAACGTTTATAGAATGGCTTCTGAAGTATGATGGCCCGAACAATGATGTGATATTTTAATAAACTATGAAACTTAGGCAATATTACAAAAGAATATTTAAAACTTGGAAATAAAGATAAAGACTTGATATATATACATATGTGTTGACCCAGGTTTGTGAGACCAAGCTTTTTGTTTGTGAATGAAATATATATGTTTAAAATGTAGCTCAGACTTTACGGATGCCAGGTGAGTTCATAGCCTCACTTTTAATTTTTTATAAATGATTTGAAAACCCGTGAGGGGGATATATGCTAAAACTGGAATACATGTGTTTTTGAACTATATGATTTTACTGAAATATGCTATTGCACGAGTGCCCGAACTGTTACTTATTTCTAAATTTCATGAGTCATTAAACACATACGTGTGCGCTAATATGGTGAATAGGTCTATTGGGATTAACGAATCATGTTCGTGTTACCTGTACGTGTGGGTAATCGAGCATACTTTATTAGAATTAATGGGGTAACCTGCGGGTTACTTGTCATGATATCCTGTCATGACGGTCACTTCGGTGAATTTTTGTTAGTTTTGATGTCATGAGCTTAAATAAAATGTTGTTTTATGTGAGTGAATAGCAATGTAGCTCGAAGTGGTAGACATGTATTCAAAACTGTTATTACAAACTTATGAATTCACTCAACCTTTATGTTGACTTTTAAGCATATATTTCAGGAATTTGAGACTGATAGCATAGAGCAGCACAAAGATGGCATGAAGAGGCATAAGCTTGAAATTATTGATATAGATTTTGGGAACCTCATGTTGTAAAACTCTAATTTTTGAATGATATATAAATAAAGTTGATTTAAACAATCTTTTGAGTTCTTTTCTATTATTATGACTTGTGTTTCAATAAGTAATACCCCAGATTAGCTTTCGCTTCTATATGTGAAAAATGGAGGTGTTACACGAATAGCCCACAGAAATAACACATAAAAATATGCAGGAAATACCATTTTTATTAACATCCACAACAATGCGGCGATACTTGAGATACTCATATGGAACCCAAAGTCCGGAAAGAAACAACAAATTTTTATGAGGTGGACGGATAGGAATGGGGTTAGCAGCAAGCAACTCCGCATGCGCCTCACTGAAATTAATGGGAAAGTCACTGGTAACCTCCGAGTCTCTATGCCTCCAGGGCATGGAATGAGGCAACTCTCATATCAATAAGAAACCATTTTTTCTTCCAACCTTTCAAGCTTGAAGTCCGCTCCAACAAACATTTACCGTACTTACTTGGCCCTCGGCTTTCAAAGAAAAACCAGTGCCCCTGCTTACATAACCTATAGAAAACGCGGAACAAATTGACGGGTGCACGGTATATTCAAACTCTTGCAGCGAATCTTAAACATAGTTGCACGATTAACGCTCATTTGTATTAAGTGGGAAATATGAATGCGAAAGTACCGGATAGCAGCCAAAAAGAAAGATGAGAAAGGAATCCGCAATCCCCCATGCTCCAAGTATTCCTCGTATATCCCAATGACAGTTTTAGGCAATTGATCCATGGTTAATAAAGGATCAAGCAAACGAGGCCGGAGGTCCTAAGTGATAAGAAATTTCCGAACAATCAATTTCAATTTGTCACCCGATAGTTCGGAAACCCTAATGTGCATGTCACACTTTAGATCTCGGAAAGCTGGCAGTTCCTCTTCTTCCCCAAGATCAACACCGAACATGGTATAAAAAACTAACAAACAAAACAAAAAGAAAGAAACTGGAGAAAGTTGAGCGCACACCTGGAAGAAAGAAATGATAGCGGCTAGAAAAGCAATAATGGAGGAAATGAGAAAAAACAAATGAGAGAGAAAAGTGAGAAGGAAGCAGTATTTATAGCACAGTGCGGGGACAACAAAAAGATGCTCGCTGTAACACACGCATCCCGATGTACAATCAGAGCCTTTGAAAAGATAACAAGGACACGTGGGTGAATCGCAGGGAAGGTTCAAACATTGAAATGTCGGACCAAGAACAGGCCCATCTAGCATGTAGGATATCACGCCGGGTCGCATTTATTAGGCCCAACACTATACAAGACCTAGAAGCATCCAAACATCAAAAGCTTATCTAATAAGTATCGCGTCATGAGCCGAGGCTAACAACACGATACTAGGGGAACATGTTCACGTATAACCCCGACGAATCGTCTCCGGCCACACACTTCGCTCCGACTCACGGACGAAGTCAACGCATTTAATACAATTCCAGACAAGCATTGCACATTTATTACTAGTGGCCTGGGAAATGACAAAAAAGGCAAAGCGGACCGGCCTATTACCCAACAAGCATAGCTTTAACCAACGGATAGAACGGTAAACCAACGGAAATGACAAAAGGCAAAGCGGACTGCGTTGATTCCGAAACGAATGAGTGGGTGTTTGGATGTGCTTATTGAAAAGAAATTATTCATTTTGAAAACTCCATTTTGAAAAATCATCATTTTGAAAACTCCATTTTAAAAAATAGTATTTGGATTTGATTATTCAGTTTGAAATCGCAATAATTAGATAATCAGTTTTTGAGTGTTTGACAAATTTGATTATTTGATAATAAACTCCATTTTGAAAGCTTACTTTTCTAAAACTCCATTTTGAAAATAAAATAAGTAGCTTCCCACTAACTTTTTCAAAACTTCATTTTGAAGCTTCTAAACATAAATAATCATTTATCTCCATTTATTAACCAAACATTTTTTTTAACTTATTTCAGTCCCAAATTAAAATTCAGAGATAATCTTCTCCTAACCGAACATTTGCTTGAGTACCAAAATCTCGGGATGGAGCCGGCTAAGAAAAAGTGAGCTGTCATGTTTGGCGCATTAAAACACAGCAAATGAAAAGGCAACACGTGTAAAGTATGCATTAATGGTTGTACGTTGTTGTTGTTGTTGTTGTACTAGTATTTCATTTCTGTTACCATCCTCACTATCTCTTCTTGTTTCTAAAAAGTAAAACCCCTTTTCATACTCATTTTCATAAAAACACATTTCTTAAGTTTGCATTTTTATGCATCATATTTTTAGTTAGCTATGGATCAAGGTTATGAAGATGAGTTTACAAAGATAATTCTTTCATGGTCTCTTGATGATATTTTTAATCAAGACCTCTACAAGAATAAGGTCCTTCATTTTTTGTTTTACTTTTTATCATTTTTAAAATCATATATTCATATTGTTGTTCTTATTGGGTTTGTTTGCTTAATCTTATATTGAAATAGTTTATGACTAGTTACAAATAAAATGCTTATTGGGTGTGGCTTTATAAGCTGGTAAATAGATGCGGTGGTGTTTACCTCTTCAGATGTACGCGGCCTAAGCGAGGTGTGCAGTGGCGGAACTAAGAAGTTGGCGGAGTGGGGGCAAAAAAAGAATTTGGACAAAAGTTGTTGTATACACCAAAATAAAACTACAAATATAAGATTTTTACATTTTTTTTTTCTTTTGGGGGCCAATTTGAAAGTTTTTACATTCTTTTGTTTTCGAGTGGGGGGCAATTCGACTTTACAATGTGGTGCACTTTAATAAAATAGTACTAAAAAAAATTTACACTAAAATTTGATTTTTTTTTACGAGCCATGGCCCCCCCCCCCCCCCCCCCCCCCCCCCCCCCCCCGCACCATCCAAATACTTCCGCCCCTGGAGGTGTGTACCTATGACAGTTTGCGACCCTTTAGCTCGCTACCCCCACATATTTTACACAGCGAAATAACTTATGCGTGTTTATTAAAAAAGGCTTTTTGCTTTAATGAAACACCTACAAGGCTACAAGGGCTTAATAGCTTTACCAATATGCAATAAGCTTACCAAAACACCCTCAAGTGGCCACGCCAACCTCCTGAAAAGGTGGTTTGAGTTTGTGGGGTGGTGGGTTCAAACCACGTAGATTAGTAGGCTAAAAGGTCGGAAACCATGGTTACCCACAAAAAAAAAAGCGCTTACCCAAACACCCCCTTTATGTATGTAAAAACTTATTGTTGTTGGTTCTTATTTTAAAGTTGGGCTTGTAGAAAATATAAGATAACCTTGATATATTTGATTTATTATATGTGTTATGTGCATTGTGAAGGTGTTTGGGATTGCATTAAATTAATTTTGCTTATAAGATGTTTGGCGTGTTTGAAGTAACAGTTTTTCACTAGAGGAACATTACATCCACTCAAAGTTTACAAAATGAATTTCACACAATGACTTGTCTAGATTTTGATTGGTTTATTGAAAAGAAGGAGAGAGAAATAAAAACATAAAACAACAATCAAATCATTGACATGTCATTGTGTGAAACTTTTTGTGTAAATTTTGAGTGGATGTAGTATTTCTCTTTTCACTAACTAGGACATGCTTATCTCCTTATTTGGGGATGTAAAAGGGCTTTTTACCCTCATATTTAACATGTAAAGACCTTTAAATAAGTAAGTGTACCCACTATTTTTAGGTACTCGGTGTTTGAGATTCTGTTCTTTATGTGGTTATCTACTTATTTTTGAACCATTGAAGCTCTTTTTTTGATGTTTAGATGAAACTTTTTATAAAGCTGTTATCATACATAAGTACTTCAAAATAATTGGGTATCAACCAGCTTATAGTAAGAACTGCCAAACACCACCAGAAATATGAAAAGTTTATTAGAATTTTTGAAGTCAAAGTTTGACGCGTTTGACCTCCAAGTCAACGTTTCCACTCTTTAGTTGGGACAGGAAGGATTATTGTAGTTTTATGTGACATGTAAATGGTTAATGACTTGCTCATAGTTATAAGTCTCCCGGATTCTTGTTGTTATAGTTGTAACTCCATTACATCAATGTTTCTGATGAATGGATGCATCATATGTAGGTGGAGACCATACCACTTACTTTTGAGTCTGAAGAACACTATTTTGGTTCTTTTGTTTATCCTTTGCTTGAGGAAACACGATGTGAGCTGGCTTCTTCCATGGAGATCATGAATAGTGCTCCATTTGCTGATATTTTATCTGTTAACGAGTCGAAAAGTGGTGAAAGTAGGATCTATGATGTTACAGTTGGTCATTGGGGAAATCAATTTAGTGAACGTGATACATTACCTGGTGATCTGCTTCTTTTAGTAGACCGGAGACCAGAATCTGTTTCTGATTTGAAGCGTGTGGGAAGAACATGGGCTCTTTCAGTGGTCAAAAGTAATAAAGGTGATGGTGCATCTTTGAAAGTTAAGGCATCACAACCAATCAAATTTCAAGATGGAATGTTTGCTTTGTTTGTGACAAATATAACAATTCATAAAAGAGTATGGACTTCATTACACGTGCATAGAAATCTTGATATCATCACAGAGGTTCTTTACTCTGACTTTAAGGTGAGAATTTTGGTTACATACATTTCCATTTGTTTATTGATATTGTTGTTATTAATTAAGTATAGATATCTTGTTTGCAGGTTAAGAAGAAGTGCAGTTTCTGTTCTTCTGGCTATGATAGTATGGTGTCTCAAAAACTTGATCCACATCTTTTGCTCAATCTCAATGAATCTCAGATGACAGCAGTTATGGCGGCACTTTGTAAAACGCAGTGTTGCCATATCTCTTATGTGGAACAAATTTCGGGACCACCTGGAACGGGGAAGACAATGACAGTTAGTGTTTTGATTGTTATTCTTTTGCAAATGAAGAACAGGACTCTTACGTGCGCTCCAACGAATGTGGCTATTGTAGAGTTAGCCTCGCGCGTGTTAAACTTAGTAAGAGAATCATTCAAAACTACAACTTCAAGTGGTGATTATTTATGTTCCTTTGGAGATTTGCTCTTGTTTGGTAACAATGAGACATTGAAAGTTAGTATTGACATTGAAGAAATCTATCTCCAGCATCGGATTGAGAGGCTCGCAGAGTGCCTAGGGCCGGTGACCGGTTGGAAGCACTGCATAAGATCTATGAGTGATTTATTGGAAAATTGTGTTTCCGAATATTATAATTTTATAGAGACTGAATTCTTGAGAGAAAAACAACTTAGAAATGAGAATGGAAGTAAAAGATCAATGTTAGAAATCAAATCATTCATTGAGTTTGTGCAAGAGCGATTCATTTCTTTTGCGCCGCCACTCAGAAGGTGTATTCGTACATTTTGTACTCATGTCCCATTAAGTTTCATTGGGGAATATAATTTCCAGAATATGATATATCTTTCAGACAATTTGAGTTCTTTGGAATATATGTTGTTTCAAAAAAATCTGGTTTCGGAAGAACTTGAAGACATCTTTAATTGTAAACCATTGCAAGATGATGTTGTTATGTCATGTATATCTTTGCTAAGAACTCTGCAAATATCTCTTGAAGGACTCGCTCTTCCATGCTTTTCAAACAAATATGCTATAAAACAGTTTTGTTTTGAAAGAGCTTCTGTCATATTTTGCACAACTTCAAGTTCCTACAAGTTGCATGCAGTCAATATGGAGCCTTTCAGTGTATTGGTGATAGACGAAGCTGCTCAAATGAAAGAGGCGGAATCCATCATCCCCCTTCAACTTCCGGGAATGAAACATGCTATTCTTATTGGAGATGAGCGCCAATTACCTGCAATGGTTAAGAGCAACGTAAGTCTATACCTATCTTGTTTGCTGTTTAGTTTTCCTTTCTTTTGGGGCCCTTGGTTTTAACATCTGGTTAATTCAGGGCTGCCTTTTGTTTGTACTGTGTTTTGTTTAGTTAAAGTATTGCCTTTCAAAAAAAAAAGTCTGTACCTATCTACGTTAACACTACTAGTTTAAATTTTATTTTGATGACCTTGGTGTTTGTGGACAGGTTTGTATTGAATCTGGCTTTGGAAGAAGCTTATTTGAGCGATTAAGTTCTTTGGGTCATTCTGTGCACCTTCTGAGTGTTCAATATAGAATGCATCCTTCCATCAGTTTCTTCCCAAATTTGAAATTTTATAATAATAAAGTTCTGGATGCACAACATGTGTTATCTAAAAGTTATGAAAAAAGGCATCTATCAGGACCAATGTTCGGTTCCTATTCATTCATAAATGTCGTTGGTGGAAGAGAAGAATTAGAGGATGATGGAAGAAGCCGAAGAAATATGGTTGAGGTGGCTATTGTGATTAAAATTGTTAAATATCTCTATAGAGGTGTGGATATTGGTTATCACATTCAGATTCTTTTCATCCTATTAGCTTAAACTCATTAAATGTGTTTCTAATGAACTCAAAATTTAACATTTGCGCCTTTCACATTTATAGCATGGCAGGAATCAAAGAAGAAGCTTAGCGTCGGTATTATATCTCCCTATGCTGCCCAAGTAGTCTCCATTCAAGAAAAACTTGCTCACAAGTATGAGAAACTGGATGGATTTTCAGTAAAGGCTAAATCAATTGATGGTTTTCAGGGAGGAGAAGAAGATATTATTATCTTGTCGACAGTAAGAACTAACAGTCATGGGTCTGTTGGCTTCATATCATGTCCTCAAAGGACTAATGTTGCCTTGACAAGAGCACGGTAAGCAATCGGCTTAGCTTCTAACAACGATCTTTATTGATATTTTTAAGTGTTTATTTGCCTCGCTTTTTTTGTAGACACTGTCTTTGGATACTGGGAAATGAAAAAACCCTGACTAATAGTGAGTCTATATGGAAAGAGTTAGTATTTGATGCAAGGAGTCGACATTGTTTCTTTGACGCTGATGCTGATGAATGCCTGAAGATGATAATTTTAGCGGCAATTAAAGAGTTAGATCAACTTGATGACTTGCTTAAAGGGAATAGCGTACTTTTTAAACATGCAAAATGGAAGGTATGTGACTAATCTTTTATTATATATTAAGCATCAACATAAGGTCAAAAGAAAAGAATAAAATGTTAGAAAATGAGAATAGTTTTGTATTTTATCAGTTTCACCCAAAAAAGGATTCCTCTTTCACAACTCCAATGTGTAATGATTTTAATTTTTCATAAAATCTCACTATTATATTATTATACCATCAGGTTCTCTTCAGTGATAACTTCAGAAAAACGTTTGGAAAGCTGAAGGGTTCTCGTTTAAAGAAGCAGGTTTTAAACCTTTTATTAAAACTTTCTAGTGGCTGGCGGCCTACGAACAGAAGTGTCAACTTGTGCTGTGAAAATTCTTTACAAATCGTGAAACAGTTTAAGGTTGAAGGATTCTATGTGATTTGCACCATAGACATCATCAAGGAAGTCAATTATACACAGGTTTTGAAGGTTTGGGATATATTAGCCTTAGAGAAGATTCCGGAACTCAAAAGGCGACTTGATAGCATACACTCTGCATACACAGATGATTTTATTAATAGGTGCACTGAAAAATGTTTAGATGGGTATGTTCGTTTGTTGTCTAGTGAATCTCAATTCTTGAAGTACGGGATTATTGATGCCTAATTCCATTTTATTTATATTGTTCAGGAGCTTGGAAGTTCCTCGGAGTTGGCCGGCATCCCAAAAGATGATTAGATTTCGTTATTTAAGTAACTGTGAAGACAAAAGTGAAGTGTCTGTGAATCTTGTTAATGCTAGAAATTATGTCGAGAACTCAAAAGTCAGTGAAAGCTTATTGCTTATGAAATTTTACTCATTGTCACGTGAGGTCGTGAGTCATTTACTTTCTTGTAAAGAAGTCGATCTACCCATGCAAGTCACTGATGAACAGATGGACATAATTCTATCTCCGAAAAGTTCATTTATCATTGGGCGGTCAGGAACCGGTAAAACCACTATTTTGACAATGAAACTGTTCCAATGCGAACAGAAATTTCGCATGGCTTCTGATGGGATTTACGAATGGGAGAACAGCCGGTATAGGGGGGCTGAAGTTGTTGACGATCCTGAAAATAGCAAACCTAGTGTTCTTCGCCAGCTTTTTGTGACAGTGAGCCCAAAATTATGTTATGCTGTGAAGCAAAATGTTTCCCACCTTACAAGGTGCGCATATACTCATCCTTATCCTCCTTTTTCCATCTGTATGGTCTTGTTCTGACTTCAAGAATTTATGTATTCACAGTGTTTCAAATAAAATGAGTTCAGCAGCAGAGATCATTCTTGATAATACAGATGTTATTCCATCAGAATTCAATGATATTCCAGACACGCTTATTAACATCCGGGTGAAAGACTACCCTCTCGTTATAACATTTCAAAAGTTCCTGATAATGTTGGATGGTACATTAGGAAATTCGTTCTTTGAAAGATTTCTTGAGACAAGAGAAGGTCCTAATGTAAGTTCAAGATCCATTGCATTGCAAACTTTCATAAGACTAAGGGAGGTTACGTTTGACAGATTTTGTTCATTTTACTGGCCACACTTTAATTCTAGTCTAACAAAGAAGCTTGATGCTTCTAGAGTGTTCACGGAAATTATTTCTCATATAAAAGGAGAATGCAGGGATGGAAAATTAAACTATGAGGGTTACTGTTTATTGGCCAAAAGTCGTTCTTCAACATTAACTAAAGAGAAAAGAGAGATTGTGTACACCATCTTTGAAACCTATGAGAAGATGAAAACCGGAAGGGGAGAATTCGATTTGGGTGATTTAGTAAATGACATCCATCATCGGCTTGAAAATGGGAATTATGAAGGTGACAAGATGGATCTGGTTTATATTGATGAGGTCCAAGATCTTAGTATGAGGCAGATATCCCTTTTTAGATATATTTGCCAAAATGTCGATGAAGGTTTTATGTTTGCGGGTGATACTGCACAGACTATTGCAAGAGGGGTCGATTTCAGGTTTGAAGATATACGATCTCTTTACTATAAAGAATTTTTAAGTGCCAGAACATCTGGAAAACAAGAAAAGGGTTTTGTATCCGAGACAAAACAGTTAAAACAGAATTTCAGAACGCATGCTGGTGTGCTTGATCTAGCTCAGAGTGTCATTGACATTATATACCACTACTTTATTCACTCAATTGACAAGTTAGAGCCTGAATTTAGTCTGATATCTGGTGAAGCTCCTGTCTTGCTCGAGTCTGGTAGCGATGAAAATGCAATAATAACAATCTTTGGTGATACAAAAACTAATCGAGAATTTGTCGGCTTTGGTGCTGACCAGGTGATATTAGTACGCGATGACCGTGCAAAAAAAGAAATTTGTGAATATGTTGGAAGAAATGCGCTTGTTCTCACTATAGTGGAATGTAAGGGTCTTGAGTTCCATGTAAGATTCTTTTCCTTTATGTTAAATATAGTTATCATTTCGAGTAATATTGAATTGCTTCAGTTTTGAATGTGTGATTGCCAATAATTGTGTAGGATGTATTGTTGTACAACTTTTTTGGGACATCCCCTTTGAAAGACCACTGGAGAGTTGTTTATGATTACATGAATAAACATAGTTGGGTGGATGATAAACTTCCAAAGTCTTTCCCGACATTCAGTGAGGAAAGACACAGTGTTTTATGTTCTGAGTTGAAACAATTGTATGTGGCCATTACTCGAACAAGACAAAGGCTATGGTTTTGTGAGAACAAAGAAGAGCTCTTCAAGCCAATGTTTGACTACTGGAAATTGAGGGGACTAGTGCAGATTAGAAAGCTTGATGATTCAGTGGCACGAGCTATGAGGGTCAAAAGCAGCCCCGAGGAGTGGCGGGAGCGGGGTAAAAAGGTTAATATCTGATCTACTCTTAGTTTAGTTTTCTTACGACTTCTTTATGTTATTTCGTTATTTTACATGACCATCATTTTGGTTGTCAGTTTTTTTATGAGAACAATTTTGTGATGGCAACCATGTGTTTCGAGAGAGCTGGAGACACAAAGTGGGAAAAACTGGTGAAAGCTTCTGATCTCCGAGCATCTGCTGATCAAATGCGGCAGACAAATTATGAAGCTTTTCTAGGTTATATTAGAGAAGCAGCAGAAATCTTTGAGTCTATCGGGAAACACGAGTGTGCTGCATCATGCTATTGTGATGTGGGAGAGTATGAAAGAGCTGGTAACCTCCTTATCTAACATAAGTCCTTGTCTTTAGATTAACTGCTTGCACTAGTTTAATCCTCATGCTGTATAGTTTACCTATGAATGATTTGATTAGGGTTGTGTTAAAACTATTTGAGTGTCGTTCAATGTTCATTTTGGATGCATTGTACTAACTTGAATTCTTGTGTTTAGGAAATATATATTTGTTCACTTGTGGAAAAATTGACGCAGCAGCAGAATGTTTTAGTCTAGCAGGGTGTTACAGCGAAGCCGCAGAAGCTTACGCCAAAGGAGATCAGTTTTCCAAGTGTCTTTGGGTTTGCAAAGAAAGGAAACTTTTTGATAAAGGGTTGGAGTACATAAAATACTGGAAGGAGAATGTTAATGTTCAAAGTAAAGAAATACGAAAAATTGAGCAAGAGTTCTTAGAAAGTTGTGCCTTTGATTACCATGATCATAATGATCCAAAATCTATGATGAGATTTGTCCGGGAGTTCTATTCTATGGAATCTAAACGTGTGTTCTTGACGTCGGTAGGCTGCCTCAATGACCTTATATTGTTGGAAGAAGCATCAGGTCAATTTCTTGAAGCTGCTGAGCTGTCAAGTTTATTGGGTGATGTTATAAGAGAGGCTGATCTTTTGGAGAAGGTTGGACATTTTAAGGAGGCAGCGGTTTTGTTACTTTGGTATGTATATTTTAGTTCGCTATGGTGTAATGGAAACAGTGGTTGGCCATTGAAGCAGTTTTCTCAGAAGGAAGCATATTGTGAAAAAGCACAATCACTTGCCAAATTGGATTCTGATGCTTTCTATGATATTGTAAATAACGAGCTTAACGTACTCTGTGATCACTACAACAGCTTGCCTGAGCTGAAGAATGGTCTGGACGATTCCCAGAAAAACAGGAGTCTAAGGGGAGAAATCTTGTTGATAAGAAAAATATTGGATGCTCATTTTTGCTTAAATTCCTCAAAGTATGAGTGGGAGGATGAGTTACCAGTTGATATTTATAAGCACTGTAAAGACAAGATGTTTCAGAACCAGGTTTCTGCTCGAACTTTGGTTTTTAACTGGAATATATGGCAAGAGAATGTTGTGCATCTCTTGGAGAGTCTTGATAGTTTCCATGATGATGATCCAGATAATGACGAGCTTTATGTTGATTTCAGTTTAAACTATTTTGGGGTAAGAAAACTTAATGTAAACGGTAACATGGTTTACTTGTTAGTTAACAAGGATGCTGAATGGGTAAGAAAGTGGGGTCAAAAGGGTCTTCATATGGACGGGAAACTGCCAACTATTGATGGCAGGGTGTTGGTGTTTGCTATTCGGTCTTATTGGCAGTCGGAATTAGTTTCTGTGGGTATAAAAGTACTTGAAACTCTTGAAGCCCTTCGTAAATCAAAGTCAAACAGTTCCGTATTTCGCCAAAGCACATCTCTCCTTCACATTTTTGAGGTCTCCAAGTTTCTTTTAGGCTGTCAATATCTTAAAGTCACAAATCCTTATAAAAAAAAGCTGCAATATTTCCTTGGAATTTCTTTGACTTACTTTGATCTCGTGTTCCCGTTAGACTGGCGGAAATCAGTCTCTAAGGACTTAATTTCTTTAAGGGAGACTGATCTCTCAGTGAAATTGTTTGATGAGATTATTCTTCAGTATGTTAACATCAAGGGTGATTTCACCTATCGGACAATAGGGAGGGTGTTGATGATATGTTTTGGTTCAAAAATATCGGTAGCTCTTTACGAGCATATCATTAATAAGCTTCACTGGAACCCTAAATGGAAGTCATTTGTTGAAAAATTTAGGGATGATGGCTTCAAAGAGGTTAGTGTTTCTCAAGCATTCACGGATGCTCTAGTTGATACTTATAGAGCCAACTGGAGGCTGACAGGCTACATTTCACCGGACAGTTTCGTGCATCTTTTGGATCGTCTTCTTTTCTTGCATTCTTGGTTTTGTCAAACCTTTTACACCACTAAGTCCTCTTTTGTTGGATGGTTTACATGTCTTCAGTCTCCTGCTACTACAACTAAATGGAGTCCAAATTATAAATCATTACATTATCAGGCAAACTTCCATGTTGAATTAGTTCACAAAGTTCTATACAATAGAGAAGATACTATTTCATGGTTAAAAAGATCGGATATCAAGCACTCTTATTATCTTCCAATTTTAGCAATGAAGTTAGTTATGCTGTTGTGTTTAATTTTTCTAGAACAGTCAGATTGTTCGCAAGTACTACTTAATTTGCTGTCAGGTTCTAAAAGCATTGCTTATATGCTTCCAAAGAGGTTTGTGTCTAGTCTTTTGAGAAGAAGGAAGGGTTGTCGCTTGAACTTGAATCCAGAAGTTGTTGCAGAAGCATTTATTAGCATAGACGATCCTCTCTTGGTAGTGTTCTCCGAAGATGCGAGACCTAAAATCTATGCTCCTTGTGCTATATTTGTTGACCTTAGGAATCCCAGAGAAGAGGTCATGAGTGTATTGTTCCACACAAAAACTACTCTTTGTATTCAAAATCAATGGAACAATAATGGTTGTGGAACGATTGCTGAGATGATATGTTCTAACACATTAGGAGATGCAAATCGGAATGTGAATCCAATGGATGGATGCAAAGGGGAACTGCAAACAGAACGGAAAGCTCTGAAAGAAATATCTGAATTTTTAAATGGGAGGGTGGTAAATTTTGGGAGCATGTTTCTTGGTGAAAATCCAGAAATAGTAAGTGCATTGTTGCTCTTTTTAGTTTTATAATCATTCTTTTCAAACTAGGCTGCCTTCTAAATTTATGTATATTGTTTTCAGAGTGAATTGAAAGTTTATGTAGACGCATTAGCTACTGCTCTTGAAGATGGGGAATTCTGTACAGGAGAAGGTACAACCGTTGTACACGGTGTATTTAGTGAACTAAAGGTTCTTTTAGAACCATTTGATAAATGGTTAGATTTGCAGCATCTTTAGTTTGACTTGTTTATTTGTATTTCTATTTCCATTTAATAGTTTGAAGATTTATTTAAGTGTTTGATCTTTTACAGTCCACACCGATTATCATCTTTGGATCAAATGAAGAATCTTAGACGTGTTTTCAGTTTGGTAAGAAGAAGTGGGCCAACACTAAGTGATTTCTTAATGCGTTATGCCAGGAGTCAAGATCCGAAGTGTTGGCAAACGGTAGTACCAAGGAGCAGCAGCACAGATGGGGTTGTATGTAACCTTTACTGTTAAGTTTTTTTTGGGTATAGTGATGTAAGTTTTTGAGTTAACCTTTTAAGGATGGTTATGATGTAATCTCATCTAATTTCAACTGATTGTGTACGCTTAATCAAATGCTAAAAAGATGTTGGAAACATTTCGTCTCATTTGTTTTATGCTGTTTCAGTGTGCTTTATGGGTAAAAAATTTATATGATCCGAATATAAGTAGTTGTATGCTTATTATACACATGCTCTAATATGATTGTTAACAAAGTATGTCACTGTTTTTACTGCAAGTCTGCCAAGTATCAAAATCATGATTGATAAAACTGTAACAAAAGATGTTGCTTTTAATTAAGGATTAAGGACAAGTTACCGCCATTTGGTTTGATTCAATGGGTTTAATTTGATGAAAGTTTCGCCGAGACAATTTTGTATGAAATTTTTTTTGGTGTTGGTGATGGTGTTGAGATTCCGAAGCTATTTTGAACTACCTGGTGATGTTCAGAATTTTTGTAAATAAAGATTCATACTTCTTATGTCGTATCTTAATCAACAAAATCTCCCACTCCTAAATATTAGTCTACTCTCAAAACTAGTCAAGTGCTTAGTGAAACCAGTCAGAGGTATTTCAGGTGTTTATTTCGAAACAACAAACACATGAGCAAAAACTGAAACAGGCCAACATTTCACTTTGCATTCCACAGAATAAACAAAAGACAGATTTCTTGCATCAGCTCTATTCAATGTTAACTACCCTTGAACAAAAGCCTACGAAGTGTATGATACCTAACCAAGAACCAGATTCCGTACGGATGTTTAGTACAGCTTCATAACAACATTAGTCTACTATGTCATACCCAGAAAAAAGGTTAAAATTCTAAATCATGCTAGAAACCTACTCAAACGACGACTTAAACATCAACTTCTTCCACCAACGGATGTGAACTTCCATATTCTGTGCACGTTTCTCCTTTCTTAACATCAAAAAAGACACCAAAGTTATAAGGTGATCACAATGGTTACAACCAAGACCGGCATCCTAATCCAGCTCTCAAGTTATCGGGCAAATGCATCGCTAAAGCATTGGTCACCCGAAACCACAGTCCCATTCAATCTTTTCCGCTTCTCCCAGTCATGGTCGTGATCATCATTTCTTCGTTTTAAACCATGAGCTTGAGAACTATATGATTGTTTAGGAGCAGCAACACATGCAGAAAACTTTTCTAATGCATCATTAAGAGACGTTTTAAAATTCGAAGCATCCTCCTTTGTGGCAATATTTTGAGAAACTTCACATTGTTTACGTAAGATCGTGATAAAATCGGCATCAGCAGATTCATCTTCAGACTGTGACAAAAGTTTTGCAAGTAACAATTGCTTCAATTCATCCACAGACAAGTCTTGTTGTTGTGGTCGATGAGGTTGAGATGGTGGTAATATTGCTTCTTCTTTTGCAACAAGCTTTCCAAGTAATTGTTGCATATCACCCAGTTGTTTAGCAAAAGATTCTTGGACATCCTTTAGAGCAGCGTCCAGATATTCTCTCGTAACAAATTTGGGGAAATCATTAACACCTGGCTCACTTAGAGACTCAGTTACCAAAACAGTTGATTCCGATCTTTGTGAAATACCGACAGTATGTAGCACTGCAGAAATTCCAGCCAAGTCACTCAGACTTTCATTTGACTCAAGTGTCGTAGACACTGTTTTAGATGGATCCATACTCGATTGTGCGTTCAAAGAAGTCGGGGACGAAAGTAGATGTCCTTTTTCTTTTGATCCTTTCTCACTTTCAACACTAAACCTCTCGCCATTTCCAACGTCTCCCTCGTTATCATCATCATTAGATCCCTCGTTCGGTTTGGGCTGCAAGTTAGGACTTAAAGAGTTCCTATATTCTATAACACTATGTGTCGTTTGGTCAGCATAGGCCAAGAGTTCATCAGGAATTCTCATTTCTTGAACACTTGCATCTCCACAATCTTTTCGTAAAAACTTCATTTGAAAATCTGCAATTGAAGGGTCATTTGGTCTTCTAGGAATTTCTTTATGACGACTCATAATTGAAAAGATAACAATCTTCAGAAAGCGTATGAATGGTACGAACTTCCGAGCCCTAGATGGCAGATTCTTGTCCTTGACCACTTCAATCAAATCATTCCAAAATAATCCTGCGTAGTCATAGTTTTTGTTGAATGCGATTCCTTGAAAAATTCTTAACACTGAAATGCTGCATTGATCCATTCCAGTACACTTTGAGGTAAGACATCGATTAATGATTGAAAATAGAGTAGCCCAGAGTTGTGATAAATACTTTCTTCTGAATGTTGAGGGTTTGGGAAGTAGCGCTCCATATCCTAAGCGTATGATATCAGCACATAACTCTTCTTCGCTTGTAAAATCATCAAACTCGTCTTTGCCAGTAAATTCATTTTTCTTTTTAAGATCAAACAATTTTCTAAACTGTTTCAGGGTAAAAGAAACGTGAATATTCTCAATCACGCCTTCAAATTTGTGTGGCGTCACTGCTGCATTATATGTTAAAGTATTCCAGAATTGTTGAACATATATTTCTGGAACATCTTCAGATATAGTAAGTGCTTTAAAGATGGGATGTCCTCGGAGAATATCAACCATAACAGGATAACTAGTAGAGGTCGAATCCGGACAAAATATGTGGTTAGTCATCTTGATCGGTAGGAATTGATCTCTTGGAAGTAATTCATCGTGAGGCATAACAGTTTGTTGAGATGAAGTCATTGTATGCCTGCTTGAAGAATACAAAAATTGAAATTCTAAAACTTATGAACAACATTCAATACTGTATAACATTAACGTTTTGTCAGTTAACTGATGTCGCGTCCACTTATCCGACAACTGAGAGTGTGGTCGATATCAGATAACAAGTACGGAGTATATGATAATTAGTTTGTCTATCACCAAATATTGAACAACGCTTATTTCAAAACTTTGCATTTGTCGCCGGGTGTCACACAACACTTATCAAGACACAAGCGTATGCGTCACCAGAAGACATTCTTTTTCAAACTGATTAGTTGCAGCCGTCGTCGGGTTCGGGTTGGCTGGTCAGAAATTTCACCCCAGGTTCAACATGGTAAAATAATCGGGTCAAGTTTGTCAAGCTTAACCTGTTTACGCGTAACCTTTACACGACCCATTTAACCCGTTTTTCCAAATGGGTTGGTGGGTTAACCACGTTAAAATGGGTTAACGGGTCAACCCGTTTACCCAAAAAAGTTAAAATTTTTATGTTTAAAAGAATTAACAAACGGGTCGGCGGGTCAACCCGTTTAACTCGCCCCAACCAGAACACAACGATCTGTTTAATAAACGAGTTAAGTGAGTGAACGTGAAACCTGTTTTTCACTCAACCTAACGCGCTAACCCATTATGTTTGAAACAACCTTGAAGTGGCCACACCAACCTCCAGAAAAAGGAGGGCTTTACCTTCTATGTGGCGTGGGTTCAAACCCGTGGATTAGTCGGCCAATTTGTCGGAAACCATGTTACCTAAAAAACCCATTATTTTTTGTGGTGGCGGATCGTGTTTGCCACCTATGCAGCAGGAGCAACTTAGCATACTTAAATAAAAGAAACAACCTATGCCAGCTTATGTAGCTATTTATTATCGGGCAAAATGAGCTTATTTCAAATTGGTCAGTGGCGGACCTTGAGCATTTATCTTGGGAGGGTCGAGTTATTTTTTACATAGCAAAATAAAAAAATAGACAATAACTTTTAAACGGAATGCATAATCTTATAAAACTAGTTATATAAGATTTTGTAACAGAATATTGGGTTTTTGGTCTCAAAATTTTCTTAAACTGCTTATTTTTAAGCTAACTATTCTGCTACTACATAAGAATACTATTAAATAAAACTGAAGCGAAAAAACATGAAGCGAAATGCAAATAATACCTTCTGCTTCAATTGCTGGAGAAGAAAATGTTTGCTTGCTTTCAAGAGACAAAGAGGTTTCTTACATTTCTTTTTCTTTTCAAGAAATGGTTTTGGTTTGTGTTTTGGACAAACAAAGAAAGCATGTTTTAAGAATGACCTCATATAAGCTAACAAACAAAAAGCTTCTTCATTTACGTCACTTTACTTTTAGCTTAGTTTTTTTATGAGATGTTTTATCACAAGTGTATAACAATATCTAATAAAATAGAGTAATAAATGGTTGAAGTTTTTCATCAGAAAAACAAAAAATTTCATAGAAGAACAACATATCTTTTAAACGATAAATCGTCGTACTATAATTCAATATATTCACACGCGATTCGTTTGACACCACATTTAACAGCAAATCATTTTATATGCTCTTAACAAGTGCAATATGATAAACTTATTACATCAATTACAATTATATTTTAAAATAATAAATTTAAAAAACACAAAATAAATAAATAAAACTGTTCATATTTCTTTTTTCTTCTAAAAAATAGAGTCTATCTTTTTATTTTAGATTGTTCTAAAATTATTTTTATTAAAAATAGATAGAGAAGTGTGATGTAAATTTTATTAATTTATTTTTGCTTGAAATTGCTATTATATTATAAATTAAAAAAAATAATTAATTAGTTAAAAGTAAAAAATTTCTCGCCTTTATCTTTCTGATTCCCGACACTGTCATTATATTACGAATAATAAAGGGGAGTTGCGATTTCGAGTGAACAGTAGCACACTCACAACTTTATTTTTATTATACCTCTCCCCTCACACACAACACACTCACATCTTTATTTTTTTTATTATACTCTCGCTTCACATTTCTACCTCACACACCCCCATTTCCTACTCTCACCCACCGTTTTCTCTCTCTCTCTGGATGTTTCTTGATATGTTCTTTATCGGACGATTTATGGGATGATCTATGGGATTTGGGATGATCTTCGATTTATGAGACGATCTTTGAGGTTTGGGATGATCTCTGGTTGGATCATCGGCTCTCTTTTGGAAGATCTTTGATGTTTCCTTATCTGCTCTCTTTGGTCTGATTGTGGGGATGATCTTTCGTGTTTCTTGATCTGCTCTCAGTTGGTACAAATTGTTTGATTATGGTTTTTATTAATTTAGGATTTTTGTTTGATATGTTAATTTATGGTTAGTTGGGCGGGATGATCTTTCGTGTTTCTTGATCTGCTCTTGGTTGGTATCTCTAATTTAATTTTATAAATTGTTTGATTAGGGTTTTTATTAATTTATGGTTTATGTTTGCTATGTTAATTTATGGTTAGTCCGGGGTGGAAAAAATAAAAAAGGTTACGAAAAACTCTGAAAGATGTAACCTAATCAAACTGTGAATGTGTGTGAGGCGAGAGGTATTATTAAAAAAATAAAGAAGTCAGTTTGCTGCTGTTGATAGGGATGCGCGGTTCCCCTCTATAATTATGTTAATAATGTGGTTAGCTGGTGGTGCTATTGGTTGAATTGGTTACGTGTTGTGTTGTGTTGTTGTGTTATTCGGGCTGAATCATCCGTATCTTGGCGGGGCATCACATTTTGTGGTTGCAGCCATGGCGGTATGATGCCTATTTAACCCTCACGTACATGTATTGACTCGATTGTCTTACTCTTCATATGAAAGGCGTTTACTTTGATGCCTGACTTTGGTTCAATTGGTGAGGTACCTTGCTCGGGTGGCCACATTTTAGTGTGGTTGCGTATCTTGGCGGAGCATCACAGTTTGTGGTTGCAGCCATGGCAGTATGATGCCTATTTAACCCTCCCGTACATCTATTGACTCGATTGTGTTACTTTTCATAGGAAAGACGTTTACTTTGGTGCCTGACTTTGGTTCCATTGGTGAGATACCTTACTCGAGTGCCCACAGTTTCAGTGTGGTTGCAGATTATGAAGCGAAAATATGATAATTATCAATCAAGACATTGTCTTGACTAAAAAGGGGCTTTGGCTTGGCAAGACATCAGGGGAACCTGTTCGCCACATCTTTTGCTTTGTTGAATCATCCGTGGTTGATTCGTGTTGTCTAATGCTGAGTAATAAAAATATAAGCCATATGAGTGTGCTACTATTCATATCACTTACTACGATGTCTTGGTTGGGCGGCCACAATTTAAGTGTGGTTGCCGATTATGAAGAGAAAGCCTGATAATTGGCGATGACGATATTGGTTTGTGCGTGTGTTTGCCGGTTTCGTATTATAATTAGTTTGGCGATAATGACGGTTGTCATCGGCCTGATTTTTGGCGTGGCATCACGATGTCGTGTTTGCAGCCATATGAGGTCAGTCTCTTAAAACGTCGATGCCACGCATTTAAATTCTTGATCTGTTCTTTATCGGACGATTTATGGGATGATCTTTGGGATGAACCTTAGGATGGTATTTGGGATGATCTTTGGTTGGATCATCTGCTCTCTTTTGGTTGATCTTTGATGTTTCTTGATCTACTCTCTTTGGTCCGATTTTGAGGATGATCTTCGGGTTTCTTGATCTTCTCTTAGCTGCTATCTCTAATTTAATTTTATAAATTATTTGATTACGGTTTCTATTAATTTAGGGTTTCTGTTTGCTATGTTGATTTATGGTTACTTGGAGTGGAAACAATAAAAAAGATTATGAAAAGTTGTGAAAGATTTAACCTAATCAAATTGTCAGTATGTGTCAGGCGAGAAATATAATAAAAAAATAAAGAAGTGAGTGTTATGCTGTTCATATATTGGTTGAATTGGTTACGTGTTGTGTTGCTATGTTATTCGGGCTGAATCAGCCGTATCTTGGTGGGGCATCACAGTTTGTGGTTGCAGCCATGGCGGTATGATGCCTATTTAACCCTCACGTACATCTATTGATTCGATTGTATTACTGTTCATAGGGAAGGCGTTTACTTTGGTGCCTGACTTTGGTTCCATTGGTGAGGTACCTTGGTCGCGTGGCCACAATTTTAGTGTGCTTGTAGATTATAAAGCGAAAATATGATAATTGGCGATCAAAAGATTGTTTTGATTAAAAGGGGGTCGTGGCTTGGCAAGGCATCATGGGAACCTGTTTGCAGCTGTAACATCTGGTAATTTTATTGACTCGTTAAATGACTATTTTACCATTTGACTTTTATTTAGTCAACTATGTGTTTAAACTGCTTTTGAACCGGGAAGTCATCCTGCGTTTTCTGATAAACTGTTTGAGAACGTGTAATGACTTGACACTGTGCTCAGTCATCATTCTGAGAATTTTCTATGAATCTGACCTAATTGCTGTGACGACCAATGAATTGACAATAATCTGTGAGATTATTTGTTAACTGTGAATTATGTTCTTAACTGTTTGGTTTTACCTGCGTGGCCGACCGTTCTTTATGTGAACTGAGTGTTTATTAGCTTCTGAATATGTTTATGTGTACGTATTTTAGTATTTTTTTCTATTTATAGTAATGAATCGTATTTTATGTGAATAATTATTTTACGTAGCGTATTTTCAGATTTTACGTTGTTTTTACGTTTAACCGTCGTTAACATGCATAAAACGTTTTATAAATCATAAAATATCGTTTTACGTCAAAAAATCAGAAAATTTATTTTTTTCGTCAAATTTCTAACTTTTGCGCATTTCAATTACCTAAAACTAATTAACCTTTATACCTTAAACCTTTAACTGGTTACCATTAGTAAGAAATTTGAATTATTTACCCATTGTGGGACCTCCATAACCTGCCAACACACAACAATCATCACATGGTCTTACATAAATTTTTAGTTATGCTTAACATAAGGTCACTATCATGATTACCTCATTGTTTTAACTTATTACTCACTTATACACATTTACCATTTCATTATTTTAACCTCAAACACACATAATCTCTTTTTTCTATCTTCTTTGTCTCGGCCAAAACACAAAAACCACCAAAACTTCATTGTTGGTATTTCAAAGCTTGATTTCAAGAAGGTTTAGCACTAGTTACATACAACCAAGAGTTTTTATAAAGAAAAAGAAGATAGGATTTATAATCTTTGGGTTGATTTGGGAAAGTTGAAGAAGTTGATTATATAGTTAATTATTATGGTTTAGCTTGTAGATCGGATTACTGTCATTACGTAGAAACGCTACATAAGGTTGATTCTAAAACCTATTTTGATTTTTTTATTTTTCATGCATAATATTTGTTGAGCTATGCATGCATGTTGCTTATCATGTATTTTTCTTAAAAATAAAAGATGAAAAATATTTTCATGTTGATAAACTTTTAGATCCATGTGGTTTATGGATGTATCTACTAAGTCTATCTATTTTAAACATGACTTGAAGTTTTTACAAAAATATATGTTAATATATTTATAGATCTATGAACTTGAATATGTTTTTACTATATTAATTGTGTAAATGAATCTTTGGAGAAAACTAGTAGTGTTAGTACTAGTGGTAATATTTGAAAGTGGTCAAAAATATATTTTTACAAAAGTATAGCATTCTGCCCGAATTTTAAATGAAGCAAAAAGAGTTATAAATGTTGGAAATACGTTTTACTTATTTAGAAAGGATCGGTCACTCCAACGATATATACGTAGATTAGGCTCGTGATCTAGTTATGTAAGTATAACCCCTAAAGCCCACATGTAGGATGGGCTATATATATACACCCTTCCTAGCATGTTAGAAAGGGTAGTTGTTCATTTCATATTTTCACTTAATCATTCCTTTTCTCTCATTCTCTCTTTTCTCTCTCTAACTTTCCCTCTCTACTTCTTCATCTTCCTCCCTCTATTTAAATCAATCAAACACTTGTACAATCCTAAGAAATTGTGAATCTACAAATGGTATCAAGAGCCATGGTTGATTGGGTTGTTCTTGTGTTTGTTCATCATTGATTTGTCTATTTTGATCTATATCATTCGAACCAATTTTTTTTTTTTTTTTTTGTGTTTTTATGGTTTAATCTTGATACAAATCATCTAAATACTTGTGATAGTGATTTGGTATTGTTACTTTGGTTAAAAACACAAATTTTTTTGGTGTTTGGATCATTTGTTGGATTAAAATCTCGACTTGGTTGTGTTTTGTCCTAGAAAAGGGGTACTTGTGCTCACGTATTCCGATCGCAAAAACCTAAGGGTTTCTACATTACGATCACACATTGCGATCAAGCGTTGCGATCACATATTGCGATCACATTGAGATCAAGCATTGCGATCACATATTGCGATCACATTGCGATCACATATTGCGATCACATTGCGATCACATTGCGATCAAGCATTGAGATCATATATTGCGATAACATTGCGATCAGATATTGCGATCACATTGAGATCAGGTATTGCGATCACATTGTGATCAAGTATTGCGATCACATTGCGATAAGTATTGCGATCACATCGCGATGAGTATTTCGATGGATTAAATTTTGGCATTGCGATACAGTGACAAGTATTCCAAGATTTTTCAAAAACGTGTTTTTGAAATTTTTTTAACCGTGTGTAATTTTTCCTTGGAGAATTTTTGGTTTCTTGAGTACACATATTTAGAGGATTTAATAATTTTTTCTTCACTACTCAAAGAATCTAATCGACAACGACAAACACAATCACTTTCTTTCATTGATCAATCGACAAGTAATCCTTACTTTCATTTATCATCAAACTTCAATGGATTTGTTAAATTCGACATATCGAGAGGGAGAATTGCAGAAGATGCAAGAAGCAACAAGACAAAAATGTCAGGTATCATTTAGACATATTGAATGTCATCTTTACGAGCTTACCAAGCTAGACTACATACCATCCTTTGTGGTAGTCTTTGGTCACGATGCTCCTTTCTTCATGGAGGATCTCATGATAAACTTGGATATTCTTCAGCAGCAACTTGACAAAGAAGACTTTAGTCATATTGAATCTGCATCTACACTTCAAGTTCTTTTGAAACAATTATCGATTTTTCTTCAATTCGATGTTGCCAAGAAAGAAAATTAAGTGCTATGCCAGTCATTCCTTGAAGACATGCATAAAGAGATTCAAGACTTCTGTGGTACTTTGTTCAAATACGTGACTTCTCTTACACATCTGTTTCAAGAACGATCACGACTTCAAATTGCTTATGATACTTGGAAGCAAGAAAATCCGATGCAGATGCCAGAGGAAACAAATGGTCTTACGGATGACTCAAAGGAGACCACTTTGGTTAACGATGAGAGCAACACATCAGGGAATATTATGGATGTTTCTTATGCTGACACCATACCCGTATATGACGAAGAGCCTACAAACACGGTACAACGGAATGTTGTTTATGAGGTATATGCCGATGAAATACCGCATGTTGAGCATTCCGAATCTAATTATGATACACATAGGATGGAAAAGGGTGATAGTTTTACCACTTCAGATTCATCCGATGTGAGTCATAATGGGGGAGAGGTTGTTCAGAATGCTAGATTACATCATGATAAATGCTTTATGACTGCTTCGTTAACCGATTCTGTTTCTAGGATTAAAGAGCTTGAAACGATAATAGCTCAACAATCTCAAGATTTTGAGGATGCCAAAATTGAATTTTCGAAGAAAACGGATAAATTTGAAAAGTATTCTGAAAAACTTGAAAATTCAAACGTTGTTCTGGAACGAAAATTAAATCAAAAAATTCAAGATTCTAAAGCCGAAAAAGATAAATTTGTGAAACAAATTACTTTGCTAGAATCTAAATTGGCATCCCAAGACATCTTACAAAAGGAAAACGAGACCTTAAAACAGCGTAGTAATGATTTAAATAATACTATCGTAATGATGAGGTCTAAAACTCTAGAGTCAACACCTTGTTAACTACTGAAAATGCTGAATTAAAGGCTTAGGTTCAGAAAAAGGTTTTTGCTATAGCTGCTATGAAAAACGAGCTAAGGAAAATTAAGGGCACTAGTGTGGACACTAAGCTTGAAAAACCATCAATCTTGGGGAAACCGCCTAAAAATCAGTTCGTTCGACAACCGACTGCATTTAGATCCGAGCGACCAAAATCCCCGAGACTGCGGTTTGCCTCCCAAGTTGATATGGTTCATAGTTCTAGACCAGTCACTCCACTATCTAGGCCTAATGTGATAAAACCAGCCTATGCAAAACCTACAAACAAGATGGCTACTAGTGATTCTAGGTATAGTTCTAAGAATATGACACAACATAGGTCGAATAGCATGCCTAATAATCACTATGTAGATGCATCTAAGAAAATGACACAAGCTAGACCTATGATTTCAAGATCTCAATCGGACCTCAAACGCGGTGTTTGTCCCGTATGCATGAAAAGTGTCTTCACGACAAATCATGCGGCTTGTGTTACTAAAGTCGTGAAGGAGCTGAACTCAAGTGCTAAAAGAGGGATTCCTAAAGGAAATAGGTTTTCTACCGCTAAGTCTTCCGCTGTGCATAAGAAAACCATGTCGCCTAGATCCAATCTTAGGTGGCAACCCACGGGTAGGATTATCAAATCAGGTAATCTTCAATGGGTTCCTACAGGAAGGTTGTTTCCCTCTTGCACTAACAAGGTTGATTGTGAACCCCCGCATGGTTCTAAAATAGATATCGCTAACCCTTATCAAAGCATACAAACTCCTAATGAGAATGCAGGTACCAAAGTCCACGTTCAACAAGAACACAGCGGTCCAGTCTTTGTATACCGTACAACTAAGGACACTCTCAGAGTTTGGTTGCTGAAGAAGCTGATATCTAAGAAACAAGTGTCTTAGGGGACTCGTAATTAAGCTGTATAAGGCTTATAGACAAATCACAGTTTGTGACCCGAACTTCAGATAAAGGAAACTTTATTGCCGATGATAAAATTATCCTAACAAACGAGAAATTAAATTTTCTTGGACACGAGCTTACGTTATGAAAGTCCCTAATCAATGCAAGAAACCCTAATCTTAACTTAATCAACACAAGGTATTACTTTTCAAACGTAATCTTATTATTGTATAATAAAGAATTACAAGTGTTATGGATAACACAGTTTGATGACAATGTGTTGTGCACACTTTGAACAACTATAAACCCTAACTTATGAATACAGTCGTAGCTGTTTGATTCACTAAGTTATATGCAATAATGTTATGAAATATCTCAAAGTGTTAAACATTAATGCATGGATACACATCCTATTTATAGTGTTACGAGATTGACCTAAATAGTACTTGATGGTGACTACACAAGCTTTTACAAGTTCCCACATCAGTCACATGATGTTCTTCTATTCTTGGTAGTCTTCCATTATGCTTTAAGGAAATAGTTGTCAAAACAGTTTCCTTTTTCTTCATAGTCTCGAACACACAAATGGCATGTCCAAAGTGTGCTGAGAGTTATCAGGGTATTGCCACCCCTGTTAACTCTCAACCCCTCAGAGTCCCTGATACATCTTGGCTGTTATCCATCACAGCCAATGAGTATGTCTTCAGGTATTTCTTCGACTTCCCTGACAATGTCTCTGACATGGACTCCTCTGAGGTTGCTCACAGAGACTTGGGTCTCTGTGAGTCTTGCGAAACTTGCCTGTCTCCTAGGCACAGGCAAGGGACTATCTAACAGCCTAATTATGTTTAAATCAATGATCAGGGAATCTAACATGTTTAGATTCCCAACAATCTCCCCTATTTAAACATAAATAATGCTAGATCTAACTAAGTTAAGGTAAGTGAGTTTAACAGCTTCTTCTTACACATAACAGATCTAAACAAACATACCTCATGATTTTATTAAAACTTAAAGAAAATTACAAGTGCATTACATAAGCAAAATAAAAGATGAAGGTAAAAAGGGATGTGAACATCTTCAATAGTCATCATTTTAAATTCTTTCTTCAGCTTCAGCTAATTCCAATCTGTTATCAATTTCATCCTACAAAGTCTTTGCAAACTTCTTGGAATACTCTGTGTTGATCTTGAGACACTTCTTGTGACAGAGTAGCTGAATAGTTGAAGCTAAGCACAGCTCATCTTCCCTTTGAAAAGCATACTGGCAAGCCCTGTTCATGAATGCCATTCCTCTTTCAGGCTCTGTGTATGTCTGACCATCAACAAGGCCAACAATACCATTGGGGAGGATCAAATCCCTGTGCATGCCATCCACTTGAACATCTTCAGTAACAAAAGTTTCATTAACAATTTGTGAAATCCTTCTCCTTTGTTGCCTGTCTTTGGGGGTTCTTGTTCAAAAAACTGTGGTGGGGGATCAATCTTAAGTTTGGCTGCTGTTTCCTTGATCCAGTTAAACTTGGCCTTAAGAGTCTAAAGCAGAAGAAAATTAGCATGTCCAGTCTTTTTGGTAGCTAAGGCTTCAAGTTCGAACCATTCTGATAACCCAAGTGTCTTTAACCTGAAGTTGTCAAACACATCCATATTTCTCTGTTGGTTTTCCCTCCGTAAGATCATCTGTGGGGTATTTGTGGATTTATGAATGGTGTATTTGAACTTGGTTATCTTGCCAGAAGCATATCTGTTGTTCACGCAGGCATCATAGTCAGCTTTGACTTTCCTTAAAGCCTCAGCGTGTTTTGCTTCCATTTCCCTCAACCTTTGTTTTTGTTTTTCCCTTTCAGGTGGTGTCATCTTCCTCAGAGTAGCTTCATTCAATTCTTTGGCTGTCTTGAGTTCATTTAATCTTTTGAATTCTTCATCCTGTTGCTCTATTTCTTCAAGGGTTAAAGGAATCTCATCGGAAGGTGTAAAGGTTGAGAATTGGGAAAGGTCTGTGGTGGATCCTCCTGTCTCTAGCATCGCATCTATCTTCTTAAGTTTGGTATCTGTGTCAACCAAAACTATCTCCTTTCCTTTCTTCGAGACAGAGGACTCCACACTTATGTTTTTCAAAACATCAGCTCTTTTGATAAATGCTGTCTGAGCCTGAGTTTGAATAGCTTTGGGGAGAGAGCTAACAGTGAATTTTAATTTCTTGGCAGCTAGTTCATCATCATCCTCAGGCTTGCTGGTGTTAACCAAAACTAGAGACTTTGATGAGTCAGCTCCATTTTGAGTTTGTTGCTCCCCCTGAGTATTATCCTCATCATCAGGTATTACAATGGGTGTGATGACTTGGAGAGGAACAGGTGTGATGGTAGGGTTAGCTGATGATGAACCTTGTTCAGCAGATGCAAGGCTGAGTGTTGTATTTGTCTCCCCCTCACGTTTATCCTGTCTTCGCAGATGTTTGGATGAACGTGCTTGGAAATGCCTTGCAATCTGGTCGACAGAGGCATCCATAGAACGTTGTCTTTTCCTTGAAGCCCTGGCAATCTTCAGCAGGAGGTTGGCATTTGCATTAGTATTTGCCTGAACACGACTGACAATAAAATTAGCATGACGATATTGCCTGTTGCGAACAGCATTAAATTGCCTGTGTGTGGTGAGCTCATGTTCATGGAACATGGTAGGGACTGCTGAGTCTATGGCATCTTTTATTCTTGTTGAAAGGTGACTGAGTCCTTGGGCTACACCTCTCCTTGCACCATCCTGAATTGGCTCAGTAACCGCCTCAGCCACAGCCTTTTTAATAATGCCAGGAAATGTCACAGTGAAGTTGTGCATTTCAGACTTGATCACATCCAGCTTTCTTGATAAGCGCTCAATATCTAATTGATGATGAACAGGCTGAAGATTCTTGATATTGAGGCTTTGCTGAGCATAGTCATCCCCCCTTGGTAGAATATCAAAGTTCGTCTGGGCAGGATGATCAAACAAGAGAAACTCCGCTGTTGGATCATAGGCTGGAGATTGGAAAACTGTTGTTGTGGATGTAGCAAAGTTGGGAGTATCAACAGCATCCTTGGGAGGAGAAGTCTTATCACCAGCTGGTGTAGACACATCTATTTCTTTTGGAGGAGAGACAGACAGCTGGTCTTCCTCATCTTCTTCATCCTCTTCATCGAACATTCCTTCAGGGAATTCATCCTCAGGCATGGACTCAATATCAGAGACATAATCTTCCAATGATAGCATTTCTTCATCAGCATTTAACAAAGGCTCTTCATCATTGGGTTTGTCTTGAGTCATTGTATCAGCCTCCTTTTCTTGTTGTACCTGAGACTCGATGACTGGCTGTACAATTTCAGCCTGCAAATTTGTTGTAATTAGTAACAGGGAAAAATATAAGGGGAATGGTCGCCATTTCGCTGTCCCAGAGAGGCTGAGAGTGATTACTCAGCCACTCCAAAGTATAAATCCTTGGGATTCTTTTAAGTGTGAAAAAGTAAGGTTAATGATCGCCATTCGCTGCCCCTAGGAAAGCTGAGTGTGATTATTCAGCCCCCCCCAAAAGGTTAAAACCTTTGGGACTCTTTTGATTGTGAGACATATGTTGTTTATGGATCGCCAGTCACTGCCCCTAGGAAAGATGAGTGTGATTATTCACCCCCCCCAAAAGGTTAAAACCTTTGGGACTCTTTTAAGAGTGAAACATATGTGGTTAAAGGTTGCCTGTTAAGCTGCCCCTAGGAAAGCTGAGGGTGATGATTCAGCTCCCCCTGAAAGGATAAATCCTTTGGGACTCTTTTAAGGAGGGAACCAAGAGGCTGTGTGATGTACAGCTGATCAAGGTTGAGACATTAGTGTATTCAGGTTGTTGTTAGCCTGAATACTGTCTAGAGGGTGCAGGGTCATCGGGGTGCTTTATAAACATAAATGAGTCATTCCCTGGTGCAAAGACAGGGTGTACAAAAGTCTTAAAGGATTCTAAGTGTATTGACAGACTTCTATGGGTCGAGGATTACCATAACTTCACCACTCTCTCTTACAGACAAATGAGAGTGGCTGCATGTGAACCTCTAAAAATGTACACTGATTACCTGTGAGATATCAGCTTGATCAGGCTGGTTTCCTGTCGTCTCAGCTGACTTTGAGACACTAGACTCCTGTTGTTTGTCAGCCAAAGAATCTGAATCCACATGAGTATCTGGACCAGAGGAGGTGTCAGTCTTCTTTCCCTTGGACTTAGAAACAGCTTTGGAGTGGGAAGAAGAGGGGATTTTCTTCTTCTTAGGCTGTTGGCCAGATGAAGCCTTGGACTTAGTAGTGTGCTGCCTAGAGGTCAAAGACTTAGACTTGCCAGCAGCACTAGAAGTATTCACCTTCTCAGAGGAAGGGAGCAAGGGCTTCTCAGCGTTTGGTACTTGGTTGGCCACATTCATCATATGGGCGGTGACAGGGACATCTTCAACTCCTATTTCTTTGTAGATGGCACCTATGATGCGGTAGGGCTTAAGAGCAGTCAAGGCCTTGTTGTGGTAGTTATCTCCCAGCAGGCTTTCGAAGATCAGAGACAGGAAGCGCACATAGCAGATATTCTTTTCCCTGACCTGATTTCTTCCCTTCAGCTGTTCTACAAGGTTGGAGAAGAGAATGCTTCCAACGTCAACATCAGCTCCCCAGATTAATCCATAAGCAATAGCCGGATGGTTGAAAGACATCTGATCCTGTGATCCCTGCATTCCTCCCAGGGATTTAACAATATGGGTGAAGAGGACACGCCACATGGGAGTGAAATACTTAATCTTCAGAGGAGATTTGGCGAGGACCTTAGCTGGTGTAAGGGCAGGGTTAACGTCATGGCAAGGGTTGAGTGTGGCCAGGGCTTCTTTGACAGCCTTTTTATCAACTACCTTCAGGCATTCATCTCCATGCTTCAATCCAGCCACACTTGAAAAGTCTTTAAGGGAGAAGGCGAAAGGGTGTTCATTGCATGAAAGGCTAAATGTTATGGTGTCTTCTACCACTTCAGCAGAATACCAGAATTCCCTAAGGTATTCTTGGTAAAAGGTAGATGGGGATTTGGTGAAGGCTTCACTTAGGTCACAATTCTGCATGAAATTTACCAGATCTGAATAGGTGCTATTTGGTGCCTTAATCCATCCAATGGTGTTGTTGGAGGCGAGGATGCTCTCGTTGATCTCGAAGTTAACATTTGAAGCTTTGGGAACTGAGAACGCCATGGATTCGAGGTTGAAGGTGAAAGAAAATGGCGGATAGGTTAAGAGAGATAAGAACTTAGAGAGAGAAGTAGATTTGAGAAATGAGAGTGGTGGTGGGTGAAAAGAGAGAAGAGATAATATATATTCAAACTAAGTGAACAGTTATTCAACCGTATTAAATGCAAGGAGCGAAAATGACTGTTCAAGTGGGTCCCCTTGACCTTTCAAAATAGTTCGTCTCCTCGTTATCCGAAAAATAAATGATTAAATATTTGAGAATGTTTTTTGCATTTACTTGGAAAGTAACTACCTAGTTTCATGTGAAAAACATTTAATAAAGAATCAATCATTTAATGAACACATTTAATATCAAGCCACATGCTTTGAGATATTGAGCATCCCTAGCTCAGCAACTAGCCTGTTGAACGAAGGTTCAGCCAAAGGCTTTGTAAAGATATCAGCTAGTTGCAGCTCTGTGGGAACAAAATGCAGCTCAATATCTCCCTTCATTATATGATCCCTGATAAAATGATACCTGATATCAATGTGTTTGGTACGAGAGTGAATAACAAGGTTGTTGGATATGGCAATGGCGCTGGTGTTGTCATAAAAGATTGGCACTTTGTCATACAAGATTTCATAGTCAGCCAATTGACTTTTCATCCAGAGCACCTGAGCACAACAGCTGGCTGCAACGACATATTCTGCTTCAGCTGAAGACATAGCCACAGAGTTTTGCTTCTTAGCACTCCATCCAACCAATTTTCCTCCCAGGATTTGACAGCTGCCTGAAGTGCTTTTCCTGTCAATACAGCATCCAGCATAGTCTGAATCTGAATAGGCCTTGAGATCAAAGCCTGATTCCTTTGGATACCATAGGCCTAGGGATGGTGTTCCTTTGAGATACCTGAAAATTCTCTTAAAAGCCACTAGATGGGATTCTTTTGGGTTAGCTTGGTACCTTGCACAGAGACATGTGGAGAATTGGATATCTGGATGACTAGCTGTTAGATACATGAGTGACCCAATCATGCCCCTATATAAAGTCTCATTGACAGAGACCCCTGACTCATCAGGGCCCAAGTTGTTGGGTGGAAGAATGGGGCATTTCACTGATGCACAGTCAGCTAAGTCATATTTTTTAAGTAAATCCTTAACATACTTTTCTTGACAAATTGAAATTCCCTTAGGATATTGTTTAATTTGAAAACCCAAAAAGTAAGTTAATTCACCCATCATACTCATCTCATATTTCTTGGTCATTAATTTAGCAAAACGTTTACTAAGATTGACATTTGTTGACCCAAAGATGATATCATTCACATAAATCTGCACAATGATGAAATCACTCTTGTCCTTGAAGGTAAAGAGTGTTTTATCAATAGAACCCCTGACAAACTTATTTTCAGTTAAGAAATTTGAAAGAGTTTCATACCATGCTCTTGGAGCTTGTTTCAGACCATACATTGCCTTGTGAAGTCTGTACACATGGTTGGGAAACTCGCTGTTCTCAAATCCTTCAGGTTGTGCAACATACACTTCCTCAGCCAAATCACCATTGAGGAAAGCACTCTTAACATCCATCTGATAAACAGTGATGTTCATATAGGCAGCATAAGCAAGGAAGATTCTGATGGCTTCAAGTCTAGCAACAGGTGCAAAAGTTTCATCATAATCAATTCCTTCAGTCCGAGAGAACCCCTGTGCTACCAGTCTGGCCTTGTTCCTGATGATGTTCCCAATTTCATCCATCTTATTTCTATAGATCCATCTAGTGTCTGTGATATTCTTTCCAGGTGGAGCTAGCACTAGTGTCCATACTTTGTTTCTTTTGAACTGATTGATTTCTTCTTGCATAGCAGCTACCCATCCTTCTTCTACCAGAGCCTCAGCTACTCTTTTAGGTTCAATTTGTGAGAGAAATTCAGCAAAGAGACATTCATTGGCTGAGGCTGACTCTGAGTCTTGGATTCGCTGTCTAGTTGTGACCCCTGCATTTGGTTCCCCAATAATATTGACAAGAAGAATGTGTTGATCTCTTGACCACTTATTTTGAGGAGCTGGGGACTCAAGGACAGGAGCACTTGTGGGCACAGCTGGTACACTTTGAGTTTCATCCTGCTGACTAGGAGGGCTTTCTTCAAAGACTACTTCAGTGTCAGAGTCTTCTTCACCCATATCAAGAGGTGCTACTTCATTATCAGCAGGAGAGTTTTCAGGGATTTGAAGAATTGGTGAGTCATCAATAGTCTGAGAAGGACCATCAGAGATTTGAGGTTCTTCTTCATCAAGTTCCTGATAGGTTGAAACTTCTATGTTGTGAGTAGACAGAGGGTCAAAGGCAGGTACATAAGGGGTGAGAGTGTTGGAGTGATGATGACTGGTAGGTCTGGGTTCTGTGAACTCATCACTTGGGAAAGATATATTTTCATTAAAATCTATTTCATCACCCTCTGTTCCTGTTCTCTGTATGACTTCATCATCTTCATTGAATCTAACATGGAATGTTTCTTCTACTTCTTGTCTTCTGATGTTGAATACTCTGAAGGCTTTGGCTGTTGGAGAGTATCCCAAAAAGAAACCATCATCAGCTTTTTCATCAAACTTTCCAAGTTTATCCCTGTAGTTATAAATAAACACAGGGCACCCAAACACATGAAAATAGCTGACGTCTGGCGATCTTTTTCTGAAAACTTCATAGGAGGTTTTACCATGTCTTTTGACAATGATTGATCTGTTTTGTGTGTAGCAAGCAGTGTGAACAGCTTCTCCCCAAAATTGCTTTGGTAAGGCTGCACCATTTAACATGGTTCTTGCTGCTTCAATCAAAGTCCTGTTTCTTCTTTCAGCCACACCATTTTGTTCAGGGGTGCCAGCTGAAGAGAAGTTCTGTGAAATCCCTTTTTCATCACAAAAAGATTCAAGTTGATGATTCTTGAATTCAGTACCATTATCACTTCTTAGAGCTTTGACTCTAACATCATTCATATTTTCAACCTGTCTGATGAAGGACATGATGGTTTCAGCTGCTTCACTTTTCCTTCTGAGGAAGAACACCCATGTGTATCTTGAAAATTCATCAACTATGACCAAGGTGTATTTGTTGTGATTAATGGTCTGAGGTTTGACAGGCCCAAACAAATCCATGTGAAGGAGATGTAAGCACTTGTCAATAGAGAATGATTGCCTGGTCTTGAATGAAGACCTGTGATGCTTCCCTTTGACACATGCAGAACAAGTCTTGTCTTTGGAAAACATTACTGAAGGTAGACCAGCAACCAAGTTTTGAGTGGCTATCTTGTTGATGTTCTTGAAGTTGAGATGAGACAGTCTTTTGTGCCACATCCAATTGACACTTTCAGAGGCTTTAGCAAGAAAACAATTTGAGCTGTCTTTAGAGCACACAACCATGTTGATGACATAAACATCTCTCCTCCTGGGTGCAATCGGCACAACATCATTGTTTTTGTTGAATATGGTTCCCTGAGTCTTAGTAAACAAAACCTTATAGTCAGCATCACACAATTGGCTGATGCTAATAAGATTGTGTTTAAGACCATTCACATATGCAACCCTGGTAAATGTAATCCCATTGCAGTTCACTGAGCCATATCCTTCTGTGTCACCTGAAGAGTTATCTCCAAACACCACTTTTGGACCTGGCTCCCTTGAGTATCTGTGCAGGTATTGTTGAATCCCTGTCATGTGTCTAGAACAACCACTATCTAGATACCATACCGATTCCTTGAGATATTTCTGCATAGATACATAGAAACAGATTAGTTCCTATGGTGAACCCACTTTCCAGTGGGTTCCCTGAATTGCTTATTAGCAACTCTTGTGTTCCTGAAAAACTTTTGGCGTTGTGAGGGACAGTTCATTGTTTCATGGTTATAACTTCCAAAGATATCACACCCAGGGAAGTCACCACACTCGTCTGAGTGATGGTCTGTGAAGCCACAAAATTTACAGGGAGGAAAAGGTTTGTAATTTCCATGTTGTCTTTTGGAACTCTGTGGTCTATCTCTAGAGGGTGTCTGAGCTCTTTTAGCTGCCATGTGTCTGTCATGATCTAAAGTCATATGGTGAGAGTTTTTACAAACATTGCAATAAGGTTTAATTAACCTTTCCCCTTTGGGTTCACCTAGGACAGACTTAGGTTCATGTGAAGTAGAGCATTCAGCGGAAGGCTTTATGTGTTGTTTAAAGAGTTCCACTTCTTTCATGAGAGACAACAGGCGATCTTCAGTGGTTGGTTCAACCTTGTTCACAGCTTTAGTAACAACAGGCTTAAAAGCTACTTGTTTACCAGTTTGTTTAGTAGGCACATGAAAAACTTTAGCTGGAGGATTCTCAATAACTGTCCTAAGTTCATCCTTAGCAGATCTAGAAGAACTGCTGGGTTCAACTCTAGAGAGTTTGGGCAAGGGTGGTAGTTCAGCCACATCTTCAGAGACAGGGTCATCAGTCAAAGTGGTATCTGACATATGAATGGTCTCTGTAGATTTAAAGACAATGTCTTTAGGTTTGGTGAGAATTCTCAGCTTATTTTTCTTAGCAGATATATCCCTTTTTAAGTCAGCAGGCACTTCATCCCTAAGCAATTGATCTATGGTAAACCTAGCACATAGCCATTTTTCAATAACTTTGTTTAATTCAGAGACTTGATCATTTAAAGCAATGTTTTTCAAAGTTAATCTAGCTACTTCATTTTGCAGGTATATTTTCTCTAAATTAACCCGCCTGAGAGTATCACATTCAGCTTTAGCATTAAGCATTTCAGATTTGACAGTGTGAAACTTATCAAGTAGGTTCTTTCTTTGTTCCTCAACAAAGTGTAAATCAACAATGGTGTAATCAAGGACATGCTTACGTTCATCACTATCAGACATGGATAGAAGCCTGTGTACCTTTTTCATTGTGATATCAACCCATTGTCCTGATCTTGCATCACCTTTTCCAACAGCTGGTTCATCCTCAGCTATCGCCATGAAAGCCCTGACTCTGGTGGTGTCTTCTTCATCTGACGTCAGTGGCTCATCATTCCAATCATAAGTTTCAGCAACCAACCCTTTCTCTGTCTTTTTCTCACCACCCTTCTTCTTGGACAGAGCTTCAATCTTCAAGTTCATTTGTTCTAACTCAGCTTTAAGTGCCTTGTACTTATTTTTGTAATATTTCTTCTCAGTGTCTAAAGAATTGGATTGAGATGAGTAGTTATGTTGTTTGAACTTGTAGGGTTTGGATGAAGATGATGGATAAGAGGGTGAGGATGTCTTGGTGGAAGGACAGTCTTTTTGAAAATGTCCAAGCTTTCCACAGGCAAAGCAAGTTTCTTTTGACCTGTCAGTTGGTTTACCAGCTGATCCTACTCTTCCTGATCTTTTGAAGTATCTCTTTTGGTTAGCTAGTAAGGCTCTCTCATGGAACTCTGCATTAAGGTCTGTCAGGAACTCTTGGCTGCTACGGGTATCTTCTTCAACATCAGAATCACTGTCACGAGGATGTGTTGCAGAGATCAACGCTTTGGAAGATGCTCCTTGAACAACAAATCTTTCAGTCTCTGACTTGTAAATGGTATCAATCAGCCCTTCTTCATAATTGTACTTTCCATAGAGCTGAGCAAGGGTATCATTTTTGATTGAGTTGTTAGCTCTCTGTGTCTGATTCATGCTCTGCTACTTTCTTGGAAGGCTGTTGACAAAGGTAGCATTGATCTCAGCTTGACCAATAGTGACATCATTCATTGCTAGGTCATTGAGAAGAATCTTCAGCCTAGTATAGGTTTGCTGAACCTTTTCACCTTCAAGTGATTTGAAGGCATTGAACTGAAGTCTGAGTGCCTGAATCTTCGTCTCTCTTGTTTCAGAGGGTCCTTCATGTCCAAGGATGAGGCCTGTCCACATTTGTTTGGCTGTGGGACACTGAATGACAGACTTCATGATATGCTTGGGAAGACAGGATATTATGATGCTTTTGAGACGTTTATCTTGATTTGCCAATTTCCTATCAGCTGGAGTCCATTGTTTGAGAGGTTTGGGGAGAGGGTTTTCTTTAGTGGATGTAAGCGCCATGGGAATATAAGGACCATTTTCTAAAATTTCAAGAAGAAAAGGTTCAAGCCCATCAAGATATACAAGAAATTGACTCTTCCAACTGGCAAAATCTTCTTCATCAAAGACTGGTACACTTGTGACGTGTGATCAACCTCTTGAGTCAAGAAGTTGGGGTAGATCATCGTCATTAGCAGGAGGGTTGAGTCTTGGTGAAGATGGGTTTGTGGAAGGTGATTGTGGTGGGTTAGAAGTTTCTGGCATGGTGGATCTTGATTATAAAACTGAGAACGATGTTTCTTGAAGGTTTTAATATCAAACACCGCTCTGATACCAATTGAAAGTCCCTAATCAATGCAAGAAACCCTAATCTTAACTTAATCAACACAAGGTATTACTTTTCAAACGTAATCTTATTATTGTATAATAAAGAATTACAAGTGTTATGGATAACACAGTTTGATGACAATGTGTTGTGCACACTTTGAACAACTATAAACCCTAACTTATGAATACAATCGTAGCTGTTTGATTCACTAAGTTATATGCAATAATGTTATGAAATATCTCAAAGTGTTAAACATTAATGCATGGATACACATCCTATTTATAGTGTTACGAGATTGACCTAAATAGTACTTGATGGTGACTACACAAGCTTTTACAAGTTCCCACATCAGTCACATGATGTTCTTCTATTCTTGGTAGTCTTCCATTATGCTTTAAGGAAACAGTTGTCAAAACAGTTTCCTTTTTCTTCATAGTCTCGAACACACAAATGGCATGTCCAAAGTGTGCTGAGAGTTATCAGGGTATTGCCACCCCTGTTAACTCTCAACCCCTCAAAGTCCCTGATACATCTTGGCTGTTATCCATCACAGCCAATGAGTATGTCTTCAGGTATTTCTTCGACTTCCCTGACAATGTCTCTGACATGGACTCCTCTGAGGTTGCTCACAGAGACTTGGGTCTCTGTGAGTCTTGCGAAACTTACCTGTCTCCTAGGCACAGGCAAGGGACTATCTAACAGCCTAATTATGTTTAAATCAATGATCAGGGAATCTAACATGTTTAGATTCCCAACACGTTAAAACTATTCCAAGGTTTTAAGCTCGTGTAAAATGGTTCATTGTTAAATTTCAGATGATGACCTGATCTTCAGAGAAAGTAAAGTTTATCGCCGATGATAAACTTATCTTCATTAATGAGAAATTCAATTTTCTCGGACACGCGCTTACATTAAAACTATTCAAAGGTTTTTAAGCTCGTGTAAAGGGCGTATAATCACATTTCAGATTATGCTCCGGAGTTCAAAGAAAGGAAAGTTTATCGCCGATGATAAATTTATCCTTACAACGACAAATTAATTTTTCTCGGGCATGAGCTAATATTAAAAACATTCGAAGTTTTTAAGCTCATGCACAATGACTTACAGTTAAATATCAGATTGTAACTCGGACTTCAATTTTAGGAAAGCTTATCTTTAATGATAACTTATCCTCTTAACGGGAAATTCATTTTTCTCGGTCATGAGCTTGTATTAAAACATTCCAAGTTTAAGCTCAGAAAGGAAAGTGCATGTTTTAAATAAGAGAACTTTTCCTCATAAAGAGAAATTCATCTTTCTCGGTCATGAGCTTTACGTTAAAATATTCAAAAGTTTTTCAAGCTCATGAAAACGACTTCTAAGTAAATGTCAACTTAGGACTCATTCTTCAGTTAAAAGGAAAGTTTATCGCCGATGATAAACTTATCCTCACAACGGGAAGTTTACAACTTCTCGGACTTGAGCTCGTTTTGTAAGATATTCAACATCTTAAGCTCAAGTAATTGGTTTTCAAAACATTAAACACCATTTTTCGAGAAATTCTCAAAAGGTTTTTCTAAATCTTTCAAAATTGTGTGTTCAAAAATGTTTTGATAAAAAGAGCATGTCTTTTGGAATCGATAATATTTACGATACTAGAAATGTCATTCAATAATGAAACGAGGTTGTAAAAAAAGTTCGAGTAGAAGTTCAAATGTTTTAAAACATGCTCAAAATGGCTTGCTATTATTTCAGATAGTAACCCGCTTTTCATATTAAAGTCAAGCATTTGACCGAAAAGCTTTGACTCAACAACGGGAATTAATTTTCTCGGGCATGGTCTATTTATAACCATGTAAGGGATTGCGTTTACGAAATAACATAATCTAACACGAATATATGTACGCTTCAGTGCATTTATTTGTTAAAACAAGAGAAATCTTGTTTTTATGAAGTTATCATCTCCACAATCCACAACAATTTATAATTGATATCTACATACTCGACGATGCGACTACTCAAACGACGACTACAACTCTTTCAATAGAACACGGGTCAACAATTGAGGGGGAGAAATTGTCCAGCATTCAGAATCTTTGATGCCGTATGTGCCAAGGTCACTAATTGATGTCAAGACAACGATATCAATCGTACACATGGTGTCAAGAGATAACTTCAGACGTGAAGAGGCGACCAACATTCATGAACAAGAACCATGTGATTCTATCATATGATGTTCTCCATCATTCAGGTCCAACCTCGTAAATTGCTAATCTTGTGAATACATTATCATATATGATCTTTGCACGTGATAAATACCTTACACTTATGTTTAAAAGGTATTTAATTTACGTTTCAAGTACACCCTCATTAATTTGAGGGGGAGCTTGTGTAAATCATGAAGATAATTGGAATTGCATTTTTCTTCCCAAATTTTCTTAAAATGCTATTAAATCAATTGATATTAAAAACATCGATTGGGTTAATATTTTTAATATGGGGGAGAAAATGTGATTTAATATCGAGATCAATAATGGCTTGACTTAATGTGCTGGCTCATCTCGACATGTGTGAAATGTTTTCGAATATCGTGGCATATGTTAAGGGGGAGCAAAATGGATTTGGATATCAAAATGGATTTCATGGTGACATATACTTACCCACAACCCATTTATTTCACGACGGTGAAGATTATGGTGACATAAGGATGGTAGGATAGGTTAAAGTCCAATGATTCTTCTAGAACCGGATGAATCTTCCCAAGGACATCATAGCTAGAAATAGTAGTCCTTAGGAAAGATAGAGAAAGATTGTGAACGTATCTGAATGCTGACCAAGTACATAAGTTAGAACTGGAACAATCACAACAAGGTGCTAGTTATGACGTATTAGTAAGCATTAAAGGGGTTGAAAAATGAAAAAGAATTATAAAGATAAAGGGTGAAAACAAAGAAGCCCTCCTTACAACCTTAGGCAGAAACCGGGTCAACACATATGCTATTGAGATCATTTTTTAATGATTCTTGATATTGAAGATAGACATCATGGACCTAGTGATGCAATGCACAACCCATCCCAGCTAACTCAGATATCTCTTAAAAGATATTTGTTTTAATCACATGGAGACAACACATTATCTATTGATTTATTCACTCCGAAAAAATTGGTATTGGAATGGTGACACTCCTCTCCAGCCTCCGATCACTAAAATCCAAAATGTACGATCAAGTCTAGAGCCATTTGAGATAATCATTCATATCATTAGGACACACTTTCATAATTCCTTGCTTCATCATACACTGTGAAAAGTAAGAAAGATCTTAAGGGTCCTACGCAAAATATTCATGATCTCGCCTGAACATCTGAGTAATACGAAAGTATTTATAATGAAGATGGAAATCCTTCTTGAGCGAATATCAAAAAGCTCATGGTAGGTGACTTGTGCGATTCTTTATGAATAAAGCTTGTGATAACTGGAAAGCAACAGTGGTTTAATTCTTAAATGAACTTAAACATGTTCCAGGCCTCTACGCAACATCTTAGTGATCTTGCCAGAACACTCAGAGTGACATCCTATAGTGTTCATAGTGATGAGTGGAAATCCTTCTAGTGTTAACATCAAACAGCACTTGGTAGGTAATTAGCAAGATTCTATACGAATCAAGCTCGTGACAACTAGAAAGAAACGAAGGTGCGGTTCTTAATTGAACTTCACTTGTTCCAGGAACATGAATTGACGGCTTCAAATCATACGGACAATCTTATTCAAATGATTCATTCTTTACGTTCGCAATCAGCTTTGGACGGTCGAGTAAAGACAATGGGTTTACCCGCGAAATCTTGTCAAGGATGTTCTTAATTGAAACTACCTGCCACAAGTACGATATTTTATATCTTCCAATGGTCTTCACCGACCGGATGTAAAATGCTACCGAATTAGAATGAAATGTTCAAAGCCATTTCATCCGTGTATATGTTTTGTTGCTAACTGTCCTATGCAGCGTAACAAGAAGGTGGCATTACGGTGTACTATCCGAAAAGAAGTCGTCCTCGCATGCTTATACTTTATGAACTTAAGACTTCAAAAAATTTAAGAAAGCCTAAAAGTCAAGTCTTCCGCTGTATCAAACTCTGAAGCTTTCAAGAATTATAAAGGTATAAGTATGTGGAACATGAAGTCACAAGGAGGCGAATATCACAAGTGATGAATGCACAAGGTCAAGGCAAGGAAACATGCTCAAGACTAAGTCAAAGATCTCATCAGCATATTCACAAGAACAAGATCGAAGACTCAAGCATAGTATGCTAGGTTTAAGATTTTGTAAAATGGTGTGACCTCCCTTAGGGGGAGATTGTTGGAAACACGTTTTTCTAAAGAAAGTCTCGGTCACATCATTGTTAGCATAGATCACGAGCTATAGACTATTTAGGACATTGTAACTTGGAGTGACCTCCCTTAGGGGGAGATTGTTGGAAATACGTTTTTACGTATTTAGAAAGGATCGGTCACTCCAACGATATATACGTAGATTGGGCTCGTGATCTAGTTATGTAAGTATAACCAATAAAGCCCACATGTAGGGTGTGCTATATATATACCCTTCCTAGCATGTTAAGAAGGGTAGTTGCTCATTTCACATTTTCACTTAATCATTCCTTTTCTCTCATTATCCCTTTTCTCTATCTAACTTTCCCTCTCTAGTTCTTCATCTCCCTCCCTCTATTTAGATCAATCAAACACTTGTACAATCCTAAGAAATCGTGGACCTACAATAAATTTTTTTTTGACACTAGATTAGTGCGAGATTATAAAAATACAAGTTAATGCCTTCGTTTTTGTATATTATAAGCTAAAAACGGACTTAAAATGAGCAAGATATGTTCGTTTGAATTTTGTTGTAGAAAAACTTAATTTTTGTGAAAACACTAAAAGTATGCTCGCTGTCTATAATTTAAATATGGTAAAAATGATGTTTTCGAGTTAAACCGAGCTATGTTGACTGTCGAAATGAGTATAAAATGATGTATATTGTTAATGCAAAGCAATGCCTAAAAACATTGTTAGTGCTAACTAATCTTTCTTAGTTTTGATCACGACAAATTACAAAGGCATTTATTGTCAAACACAATCATAAAACGAATTATCTATCAAACACTATCATCAAGGTAATAATCATTATACTAACATATCTTAATCATGCTTAGTGATCATAAAAGTGATTAGCCTTAAAACTCACTTTTGTCAAATGTGACAAAAGATTTTTAATAAACTCTATGTTTAAGAAAATGTTTTATTAAAATGAAAATGTAAATTTGAATATGGTATATTTCAAATGCCATAAGAATATCCTTTGAAGGTTTAGACAACCTCAAATATTTCAAATCCACTAAAGATAAAAAAGGAGCGGACTCTACACTCCACGGTTCCTTAAGTGCCTACGCGGTTCTCTATCGATAAGGAACCGCCTAGGTAGATAAGAAACCGCCCTCAGCTAGCCATTGGGTTTTGTCTTCTATAAATAGTGGATCAAATCTGCATTTTCAATAACCCTTTTTGGACATCTCTTTCAGCCTTCTTTCTCCTTTCTAATCCTAATCATTTGTAAATGATCACTTAATGTGTTAAGTATGTTTACTTATGATTATCCTCTTGATCTCTGTAGTTTCGTGATAATTTTTGTAAGAGGGTTGATGTTTTTCTAGAGAGAGAAGTGAGAGAAACTATGTGTATTTCCTTGAGAAAATAAAACAACCAACACCCCTTTCCATGGTGGAAAGGGGTTTATATACCCAAGTCCTTAAATGGACTTGGGCCTCCGGCCCATGAACATGCTCATGGGTCGGGCTAAACTTAAACATTAATTAAATAATACTACGGGCCTATAATTATATTGTTGGAGTGACCGAGACTTTCTTTATACGAAAAACGTATTTCTAACAATCTCCCCCTAAGGGAGGTCACTCCAAGTTTCAATGTCCTAAATAGTCTATAACTCGTGATCTTTAGCTAGCTATGCTATTAATGATGTGACCGATACTTTCTTCGGAAAAACGTATTTCCAACAATCTCCCCCTAAGGGAGGTCACACCATTTTACAAAATCTTAAACCTAGCATACTATGCTTGAGTCTTCGATCTTGTTCTTGTGAATAGGCAAATGAGATCTTTGACTTTAGTCTTGAGCATGTTTCCTTGCCTTGACCTTGTGCATTCATCACTTGTGATATTCGCCTCCTTGTGACTTCATGTTCCACATACTTATACCTTTATAAATTCTTGAAAGCTTCAGAGTTTGATACAGCGGAAGAATTGACTTCCAGACTTTCTTGAATTTGTTGAAGTATTTAGTGTATGTAGTATAAGCATGTGGTGACGAATTCTTCTGGATTGTACACCGCAATGCCACCTTCTTGTTACGCTGCATAAGACAGTTAGCAACAAACATATACACGGATGAAATGGCCTTGAACATTTCATTCTAATTCGGTAGCATTTTACCTCCGGTCGGTGAAGACCGTTGGACGATATTAAATATCGTACTTGTGGCAGGTAGTTTCAATTAAGAACCTCCTTGACAAGATTTTGCGGGTAAACCCGTTCTCTTTATTCGACCGTCCAAAGCTGATTGCGAACATAAAGAGTGAATCATTTGAATAATAATATCCGCATGATTTGAAGCCGTCAAATCTGATACCTGGAACAAGTTTGATTCATTTAAGAACCGCACCATCGTTGCTTTCTAGTTGTCACGTGCTTGATTCGTATAAAATCTTGCAAGTTACCTACCAAGTGCTGTTTGAGGTTAACACTAGAAGGATTTCCACTCATCACTGTGAACACTAAGGTACCACTCTGAGTGTTCCGGCAAGATCACTAAGATATTGCGTAGAGGCCTGGAATGTGTTTAAATTCAGTTAAGAATTAAACCACTGTTGCTTTCCAGTTATCACAAGCTTGATTCATAAAGAATCACACAAGTCACCTACCATGAGCTTTTTGATATTCGCTCAAGAAGGATTTCCATCTTCATTGTAAATACTTTCGTAATACTTGGATGTTCAGGCAAGATCATGAAGATTTTGCGTAGGACTCTTAAGATCTTTCTTACTTTTCATAGCGTGTGAAGAAGCAAGGAATTATGAAAGTGTGTCCTAATGAGATATTTGATGATCTCAAATGGCTCTAGACTCGATCGTGCATTTTGGATTTTTAGTGATCGTAGGCTGGAGAGGAGTGCCACCATTTCAATACCAATTTATTCGGAGTGAATAAATTAATAGATAATGCGTTGTCTCCGTGTGATTAAAACAAATATCTTTTAAGAGATACCTGAGTTAGCTGGGATGTGTTGTGCCTTGCATCACTGGGTCCATGATGTCTATCTTCAATATAAAGAATCATTAAAAATGATCTTAATAGCATATGAATTGACCCGGTTTTGGCCTAAGTTGTAAGGAGGGCTACTTTCTTTACACCCTTTATCTTTACAATTCTTTTTCATTCTTCAACCCCTTCAATGCTTACCAATACGTCATAACTAGCACCTTCTTGTTATTGTTCCAGTGCTAACTTAATTACTTGGTCGGCATTCAGCTACGTTCACAATCTTTCACCATCTTTCCTAAGGACTACTATTTCTAGCTATGGAATGTCCTTGGGAAGATTCCTCCGGTTTTAGAAGAATCATTGGACTTAACCTATCCTACCATCCTTATGTCACCACAATCGTCACTGTCATGAATAGAGATGTTGTGGGTAAGTATACGTCACCATGAAATCCATTTTGATATCCAAATCCATTTTGCCCCCCCTTAACATATGCCACGATATTCGAAAACAATTCACACATATCGGGATGAGCCAGCACATTAAGTCAAACAATTAAATTGATTGATCTCATTATTAAATCACATTCCCCCCCCATATTAAAAATATTAACCCAATCAATGTTTTTAATATCAGTTGATTTAATAAGGTTTTAAGAAAATTTGGGAAGAAAAATGAAAATCCAATTATCTCCATGATTGACACAAGCTCCCCCTCAAATGAATGAGGGTGTACTTGAATCTTAAATTAAATACCTTTTAAACACAAGCTTAAGGTATTTATCACGTGCAAAGATCATATATGATAATGTATTCACAATATTAGCAATTTACGAGGTTGGACCTGAATGATGGATAACATCATATGATAGAATCACATGGTTCTTGTTCACGAATGTTGGTCGCCTCGTCATGTCTGAAGTTATCTCTTGACATCATGTGTACGATTAATATCGTTGTCTTGACACCAATATGTAAACTTGGCACTTTCGGCATCAAAGATTTAGAATGCTGGACAATTGCTCCCCCTCAATTGTTGACCCGTGTTCTATTGAAAGAGCTGTAGTCGCCGTTTGAGTAGTCGCATCGTCGAGTATGTAGATATCAATTGTAAATTGTTGCGGATTGTGGAGATGATAACTTCATAAAAACAAGATTTCTCTTGTTTTAACAAATAAATGCACTGAAACGTACATATATCCGTGTTAGATTGTGTTATAAAGTAAACACAATCCCTTACATGGTTGTAAAGTAAACCATGCCCGAGAAAATTAATTTCTGTTGTTAAGTCAAAGCTTTCCGGTGAAATGCTTGACTTTAATATGAAAAGCGGGTTGCAGTCTGAAATACCTACAAGCCATATGGGCATGTTTTAAAATATATACAACTTTTATACGGACTCTATTTATGGTTCCGTGTCAATTTTAATCGACATTTCTAAGGCCGTAAATATTACCGTACTAAAAGACATGCCCGTTTTAAAATGAAAAATATTTGGATTTTCTTGATTTTATATTTTTTATGGTTTTTGTATGTTTTATATTTTTGTATTTTTCTTTTGGGGTTTAAATATATACTATAATATACAAGATCACGATCAAAGGATACTCTAGAATAGTTTACCACCACTATTCATCAGATTCTTCTGCCAACTCCTTAAGTGTCGCTGGTGAGAATGATTTCATGCCTAGCTTTTCGATCAAAAACTCCATACGTCCTTGATCTAAGGTCTTTGTGAATATATCTGCCAACTGATACTCAATGTTGACGAAATACATTTCGATCACTCCATTTTCCACTTGCTCTTTGATGAAGTGGTAGCGTATGTCAATGTGCTTCGCCCGGGAATGTTGAACGTAGTTGCAGCAAAGGGCAATTGCACTTTTGTTATCACAGTACATCGGGATTTTGTTGAATCCAAGACCGTAGTCAGTTAATTGTTATCTCATCTAAAGAACTTGAGCACAACAACCGGACATAGCAATGTATTCAGCCTGAGTACTTGATATCACAGCGCTTTTCTGCCTTTTGGATGCCCAACTAACCAGTCTATCTCCAAGAAGTTGCACACTGCCAGAAGTGCTACGTCTAGTATCTTGACACCCAGCATAATCCGCATCTGCATATGATATTAGTGCAATAGAGTAATCCTTCGAATACCACAGACCACGATTAAGTGTTCCTTTAAGATACCAAAAGATCCTTTTCACAACATGTAACTGCTTTTCGGTAGGACGAGCCTGATACCGGGCACACATGCATATAGCAAATTGCAAATCAGGCCTGCTAGCAGTCAGATATAGAAGGGTGCCGATCATTCCACGGTAAAGTTTAGGATCGACAGCTATCCCTTCCTTATCTTCATCTAACTTGGATCTCTCCACGATTGGAGTATCCACGGGGTCGCAATTTTCAAAGTGATACTTCTTTAGTGATTCAAGAGCAAATTTGGATTGATTAATAAAGTTGCCTCTGGGATTTTGAGAAATTTGTAACCCTAAGAAAAATAAAAATTTTCCCATCATCGACATCTTAAAACGTATGGACATAATTTTTACAAAGTGGTCAGACAGTCTTTGAGTAGTGGCAGCAAATATTATATCGTCAACATAAATTTGTACCAGTATCATGTCGTTGTCCTCCTTGAGAATAAATAATGTTGGGTCCACTTTGCCTTTGGAGAAGCCTTTCGAGATGAGATACGACGATAGGAGATCGTACCACGCACGTTGAGCTTGTTTCAACCCGTAAAGAGCCTTCTTGAGCTTGTACACGTGATTAGGATACTCTGAGTTGACGAATCCATTCGGCTGGCTTACGTAGACATCTTCCCTTAATTCACCATTAAGAAATGCCGTCTTAACATCCATTTGGTAGACGATCATGTTCATGTGAGCAGCATAAGCAAGGAATAGTCTAATTGCCTCCAATCGTGCCACATGAGCAAAGGATTCTTCAAATTCAATACCCAAAGCTTGTTTGTAACCTCTAGCAACCAATCTAGCTTTGTTCTTCAGCACTCCACCTAACTCATCGGGTTTAACCTTATATACCCACAGCAATGTAAGGATCTCAACGTTGCTGGGTAAAGGAACTAATTCCCACACTTCAAGACGTTGAAATTCATTAAGTTCCTCTTGCATGGCTTCAATCCAAGATGATTTTTTCATGGCTTGTTGCTAATTTTTAGGTTCAGTATCAGAAAGAAATGCATCAAAGTAGCACTATAATGCATGTTCTTGGAGTTGGTGGCGTGTTAAGACTGGTCGATTGATGTCACCAATAATATTGTGGATTGGGTGATCCTTTGTCCATTTTGTGTTGTGAGTCTCAACCCGTGGTGGTCGGGAGTGAACGATTGCAGGAGCTTCCTCTGAGGTAGACGCACCGTTAGGGTTTTTAGGTATCTGTGAACCAAAGAAAGGAAGCTCTTGTAAGTGAGCAAATTCCAAATCGTGATCATAGTGATCCTCTTCAACATCATTAGGAACAAGTGGGGGTGATGATTCAAGTGTAGTTTGTGAATTGGTGGGGGATGGGACATCTGGTTCAATAGTAACAGTAGATGTCTCGGACTGATTTCCATTATCTTGAGCAACAACTTCGGGAATCGGGGCTACTGCTGCAGGTGCTGGAGAATCATGACAAGGTGGATCAAAGATTTCATCAAACATAGGTTGAAATAACTCATCCCACTCGGGCCTTGTAGGTGGTATAAATGATGGAGAAGTAGGATTGTTGGGAGTTAATCCGGAACTAATCGTACCGGTTCCCATCTCATGTAATGCGGGTTCAGAGCTGTGTTGCTTAGAAGCCATCGTTGTCAGCTTATCAAAATCGGCATCCAAAGTTTCTACTATCTTGCCAAGACGACGGTTATAAATTCGGTAAGCTTTCTTTGCGGGTGAGTAACCAATGAAAATTCCAATATCAGCCTTCGGTTGAAGTTTTCCCAAGTTCTCACTATTAGTATTTGGATAACATAGTGCACCAAACACATGAAGAAATGAAATATCGGGTTTGTGTCCATGAAGTAGCTCATATGGAGTTTTACCATGGCATTTACGAATGATGGAGCGGTTTTGGGTATAACATGCGGTTGCCACTGCTTCAGCCCATAAGAATAAAGGAGCATTCGCATAAATCAACATAGTTCTAGCAGCTTCCATAAGTGTACGGTTACATCTTTCCACGACACCGTTTTGTTGTGGAGTGCGAGCAACAGAAGTTTCATGTGAAATACCGACCTTTTCATAATAGTCTCGTAGAGTTTGATTAACGAACTCAGTTCCATTATCAGTGCGAATGCGGCGAATAGTAGCATGAAGACGTACTTGGATCATCTTTAAGAAAGTAATAATATACTTTGGTGCTTGATCCTTGGATGCTAAAATTTTTACCCATGTAAACCTTGAGAAATCATCTACCATGACGAGGATGTATTTTCAACCACTCACACTAGCCGTACGCATTGGCCCGCAAAGATCCATGTGCAAAAGATACAGTGGTTCTTGGATGGTGTCTTCAGCTTTAGGTTTGTATGATTTCTTGGTGCTTTTCCCCAAAGAACACGCGGAACATAAATGATCCTTGTCGAACTTAAGTTTTGGAAGACCACGAACAAGTTCGTTTTTAGCCAAATGGTTTATAGCATCAAAGTTAAGATAAGATAACCGACGATGCCACAACCATGACTTGGTCTTAGATGCTTTGGAAAGAAGGCATACAGGAGAGGCGGCCATCATGTTTTGAATGGACAGTATGTAGAGATTATCCCCTCGAGAACCCTTTAACAAATCATTTCCTGCAAGATCGTGAATAAAGCAAGTATGTTGTCTAAAAGCCACTTCAAGGTTTGAATCGCAAAATTGTCATGCTGAAAATAAATTGTGACTAAGTCCCTCCACATAATATACCCTTGAAATCGTAACATTCCCAATTTGGTATTCACCACAACCCATGATCTTCGCAATATGGTCGTTGCCGAATTTAACCGTTCTTAGAAAATTGCTGACGAAATTTCTGAGCATCGAGCGATCTTCGGTGATATGCTTTGAGCATCCAGAGTCCAAGTACCAGAGGATGATTTGGACCACCTGAAAATATCACCAGACAGAGACGATGTATCGGAATCTAGTAGTTCCTCTGTGTTAGCAGGTACATATATATTTATCTTAGATTTGCTAACCAAAGAATTCTTAGGCTTCCAAATTTGCTTCCTAAATGCCGGCTTAGATTCTAGTTGTCTAAGATCCTGAGGTACTTCTTCAATGGTAGGCACAATAGTGGGGGCAGACCTAGTTAAAGGGCGCTTTTTCCATTTCTTAGTGATAGTGTTCCTATTTAAAGGACGCTGAGACCTAACTTCCATGGATGTGATCCTAGTTAAAGGGCACGTAGTTCCATTAGCAGTGAAGGTCCTACCAGTGGGTTTCCATTGCCAACCAACTTGGGTGAATTTCTTCACCGTTGGAATCCATACAATATTGTTCCTAATTGCATACATTTCATTCACGTGATCAACAAGGCATAAATCATGACGCTGAGAAAACATGCATTCATTACAATTCCAACATCGCAAATTCGAATTCACATTTTGCTTAGGCTTCTGCACAGAGGCAGATCCTTTTGTCTTAGATACATGATTCTTTTTATTTGAAACTGAAATAACATTCCTAGGGTGAACTTCTACTTTCTTCTTGGTAGTCCTACTAGTGGAAGGCTTGATCCTATATTTCTTGTCTTGAGATCCTTTAGCCTTAGTAGACATAATCACTCCTGTAGAAGCCATGGGAACATTAGTGACATATTTTGATTTAGCCTTGATGGGTGTGTTTAATATAGGCTTAGATCCTGGATTCTTATTGAATGGAGTAATGGCAATGGTGGGGGTTTTTTGTTTCAGTGGTGTAGAACCCGGTTGTCCTATGTACTTCAAGTGCTCTAAGCATTGTTGTACCCTCTCAATGTAAGCACGCGCAAAGTAATAGTGACTATTCATAGGATTAATTTCATAGAAATCATATACTACATCCCTAGCAAGCTCCGCGTGCTTAACTGCATCTTCCATATACCACTTATATAATAGTGGGTTGTGCTTATTGTACGGGTTCTTAGTGATCACCACCTTGTTGGTTTTTGGAGCACTAGAGGTCGGAGCAGAGATTGTAGCTGGATTATCAACAACTTCTTGTCCTTTGAGTTGAAGTGTCTCCTTTAACTCAACCAAAACCATGTTTTTGTCTATGAGTTGAATATTTAAGTCAGTGATTTCCTCACACTTATGGTTCAGTTGGTCAACGAGTGACTTTTTCTCTGCCGCATTAAAAGCGAAGCGTTCTTCTAACGAACCATAAATTTGTGAAAAACCCTCCTTAAAATTATCAAACTCCCCTAGCATAGAAGTAATTCTATCTTCTAGGGCATGATTTTTAATCTCTGCAGCCTCTAGTTCCAATTTCTCTGCTACTGATTCTCTCTTAAGTCTCATAATTTCTTCCTCTAATGCCTGAACCACCTGAATCATCTTGTCACTCGTCTCAACGGAGTTTTCACAATCATTTGTTTTTGAAAAAGTTTCAGTTTTAGATTGATTTTCAATTTCAAGAGATATACAGTGTTGTTAGCCCTAAAATGTGAGCGCCATTTATGGAATTACATTAGTTTGATATAGCCACACACGCAGGGACTAGTTTTGTTAAGTTAGAATAGTTCGTGTGTGACAAGGCTATATATACCCCTCCATACTTCCATGGAGGGGTGAGGATTCTTCTTACTTATGTATTTCCCTTTCTATCTCTAAATACACACACTACATTCAAGCTTTATCTTTCTCTCTCTAAAAATGTCTAAATACTTCTTTTATCCTCCCCGACCTCCGGATCCCCTCTTGTTAGCTTGAATATTATGATGTTAACAAGTGTTGTTGAAGCTCATCAAAACGTTTTGAAAGTTAGTTATAAGAATCTTGAAGCTTTAAAAATTCAGCGTTAGATTCATGACAAGAATGATTATCTACAGTATTCACAGGTTCAACAATATTCACAGATATATCATGCACATCATCACATTTATTCATAGCAGATGTCATCACAAAAGCAAATTCAATAGTAACAACTTGCATCACTTCGAGAGACACTATATCTTCTAAGAATCGGTCATATTCGGACAAAATCTTTTCTTTCTCAATTAAATGTTGTTCATAAGCATCATCCGTTTCATAGAAAACTTTTCGAACTTCACCTATTTCGAAACTAAGATTTTACGCAAGATCGTAAAATCCCTCTTTAATATTGTCTACAAACGGAAGGATCTCTTTCTCAAACACCATTTTCATGTGTTCGAAAGCCCATTCTCTAGCGGTTTGAGCCGTTGAAGTCGTACATTCCAGGATGACCTTGTCAAACTCGGTTAGGTATCGCTGAATCTCTTCCAAGCTTAGCAATACCGTACTTACCGGTGGAAGATTCTTAGGAATTTCCTTAGGTTCGTCCGAATTAACAAGTGTAGGAAGTATAATAAGGCTTTCTCTAGTAGGCATGTAAGCTGGTGTATGGATAAATTCCTTTTGCATATTAAAAGCGAGTTCTAAGATCTATTTTTGCATATGTTGCATTAAGTTGTGCATAATCATACTCATGATATGTAAAAATTACTTTTGACCGATTCTATTCATGTAGCGACATGCTCTCAGATTCATTTAAAAACACAATCGAATCTAAGACCAATCCTAACTTGGTTGCATCATAAAGTCATGGGTTGTGGTTAAATGCTTGCTTTGCATACCACGGGTTAGGTGGTAGGTCTATTAGACGCGATAGATTGAACTCTTGAAAAGAAGAATGAAACAAGTGTAGTAAATGTGAAGCAGAGTATTATTTTAAAAGCAAAATTCCAGTCTTTTTAACTTTCTCAGACGCCTTAATTTGTGTTTCAACCCTTTTATACTCGAGAATTTCGAAATCCGTTTGTAGTTTTTGAAAATTATCAACGACTGACTCATTTTATTTAAGTTCTTTCGAAAGATTTGCTCTTAAACTCTCAATTTCTAGCAAATTATCCATTTGGACTTTCCTAAACCTATCAAATTCAGGATTGGTTAAAGTAGTGGTCACTGGAGTTAATTCCAAGGTTTTAACATTTTCCTTATACAAAGCAAGCTCGGCAGATAAAGTCTGATTAACACTGAGGGTTTCAAGGACCGCATTATTCATTTGGCCAAGCATAGATGTCGACACCATAACCAAATCAGGTTGAGCAACCGAATTTGTAGTCGTAATAGCTCCCGGTTGTGGTTCACTCAAAGTCTGGGGACTTGCATTGATATTTCTATTATTGTTTGTCTCCTCGTTTGAGTTAGTAACCACCGGAGGCTGTTCCGGATACTCAGACACTTGCTCAACTTGATAAGGTACAATACTAGTATCCGTGGCAGTATTTGGTACCTCAGAAATTGTGCCAGGTCCATAAAGTGAAAGATTTGCCATGAGAGCTGCCTTGGCGGTATTGAGATCATCACAGTCAGAGTCGTATGCATCCAGATCATCACATTGATATGCAGCATTGTTTGTGATGGCTGCTGTGAGACCGTTAGTGTCCGCAACTCCTGGATCTGCGAGAAATGCTAACTCTTCTTCATCGAGCTCACGTCCTTGGGCTTGAGCATTCACCAAGTAGATCTTCTCCTGAAACCATGTGCTATCCCTTTTCCTCTTGGGCTGCTTACACTCTCGAGCCATGTGCCCTTCCCCTTTGCAGTTATAACATATAATCATCTTCATTTTGCCAGTGTTATTACCCCTTGTAGCAGCAGTGTTAGATGGACGTGCACCAGCATTAGATGAACTTGGTCTCCCCTGAAGTGGTTGCACCATTACTCTGCCATCTTGAATTGTAGCTTGTTGTCGAGAGTTAGAAGAGTTCCTTAACTGATTGTTTGTTGGAGATGATCCTCTGTAACCTCGTTTGGTTAATGTTTGAGTGAGATAAGCAGACATTTGAGCAAGTATATCAGTAGGATTATCCCCTTGTCTAAACGCAGGGACATGAATCTCATCATCACAATAGAATGATGGTGTTGACTGAGCTACAAGCTGATATGAAGGAGCACTAACATTGTATGAGTAATGGGGTTGAGGAGCCTCATGTTGTTGATAGGTGATGGCAGGGTTTGTTGGAGGTTGATAAGGTGAATACGGTTTTGAAGCATAAGGTAACTGATGTGATTCTCCTTGTGATGATGTTGCTAGTTGCTTGTATTGTTGGTGATAAGATGTAGGCGGTTGTGGCAAGATCGAATACTGTGGGAAGCTTGGTGTTTGATACAATGGTTGATAGGAAGATTAGTGTCCCAAAGAAAACGGAGAGTTGTGATATGACAATGTTGGATGGTTTGCCATTAATGCCAATAGTTCTTGATAAGATCCCTGAGAGATGCGTTTTTGGATCACGTGCTTCTCGTGTTGTTGCAAGAAAGCATAGAGTTGATCTAAATTTGACTTGTGCAAATCTCGAATCATCTTAACATCGATGACATATTGACTCCATTCTTGGGGTAACGTGTTCAAGAACTTTGTGTTTAGTTGAAACTGAGCAATCCTTAGATTATACACGTTCATATCATTCATCAAAGTAGTGAAACGCCCGGAGTAATCGTGAAGAGTTTCCCCTGGAATGTATGTAAACCTATCAAACAAGTCATACAACTGACACTCTCGTTCTTGATTAGTTAGAGAGGTCCCTTGTAACAAAACAACTAATCGATCCCAAAGATCCTTTGCCACTGTGTGTTCACTTACCATTCTATAGATATCGGGTGGAAGGGCTTGAAGTATTGTCTGAACAACCCTTTCATCAGCATCGGCAATGAGTTTGTTAGCATTCGGTAACTCATGATACAACCTTGTTCATGTCACATTGTTGACAATAACTTCTCCCCAATATAGTGGACCTTTTTCAATGGATTGAAGCATAAGTCTACCATTGGGTTTACCCATGATGTAGGTTTTCATGCGACCTTGCCATGCTTCAAATAAATCTTTGATGAGCAACAGTGGGCGAGTGTCGGTACCCGAGATGATTGAAATATCGGTAAGCGACGTCATTGTTGGCATATATGAATTTGAATTCATTTTATGATCCCTTGAATAAAGATTATCAAAAATGATCGAGCAATGAAATAAGGTTATGTGTTTTTGTATTGTTGAATGAAAGATGTTGTTATCTTTTTGTTGTGTGTTTTTGAAAATTACCAAATTAATGCACAATAGAAAAAACCTCTAAGTTATGCAACTTTTTATCCCAAAAAAGCAAATTCTATCGGAATGTCTCAAGTATCGGAATGTAGGATCTGTCGGAATACCCCTTCTATCGGAATGTCTCAAGTATCGGAATGTAAGGTCTGTCGGAATACCCCTTCTATCGGAATGTCTTCTGTCTGAATATGAGATTTGTCGGAATGCTTCAAGTATCGGAATGAGACAGTATCGGAATCCACGGTCGCAATATGGCCAATAAAATTTTGATAGAGTGACGTTTCAATAAACCTTACATCCGTCGCAATCCACGATCACAATGAGCGATCGCAATATGCGTCGGAATAAGGGTATCGCAATACCTGTGATCGCAAAGTAAAACCCTAGGGTTATTGCGATCGAGCCGTACTTACCTGTGGGATTCCGATGAAGGCAGTTGCAATGGAAAGATGAATTTCGCAAAGTTGAAGCAAAGAAATTCCTAACTTTGAGCTAAAAGATTTGTGATTTAACCGAAACCAAGATACCCAAATCACTAATGCAACTAAGAAGAAGGTATACGACTATGAAGAACACTTAAAAACGCGAAAACAAATTTGAGCTTTGGTAAAAAGGATAAAAAAACCCACGAAATGCTTAAATAAGCATGAACAACACAAAGACCAACCTATATTTCATCCCATAGCTCTTGATACCAATTGTAGATTCGTGATAATCTTTGTATTTCAAGAGGGTTGATGTTTTTCTAGAGAGAGAAACAAGAGAGAGAAGTGAGAGAAACTATGTGTATTTCCTTGAGAAAATAAAACAACCAACACCCCTTTCTATGGTGGAAAGGGGTTTATATACCCAAGTCCTTAAATGGACTTGGGCCTCCGGCCCATGAACATGCTTGATTGTGGTAAATTACACCTTTTAGGGAAAAGGCGTAAAAGTGGTAAGTATCAAACAAATGACTTTAGGAAAAATCAAGTGTTAATGACCCTTAATGGTGTGAAAGTTCGTTTCCCAAGGAGGTATATGTGTGTGACTAAGATGTTCAAGATTTGTGATTAATATTTGGTTTAGAAGGGGATGAGAAAAGAAAATGACGAAGACGTAAAAATAAAAATTAACAAAAAATCACTACTAGAAAGTTAAAACGTAGAACCTTAAAAACCACAAAAATAAAAATAAATTCTAAAAATTACCAAAAATTCACCAAAAATCAAAAATAATAAACTAAGAGTTTACCAATGATCAAAACTTTTTCAAACCTTTTAAATAATTAAATATTCATTTTTTAAATGCTAATTAAAGCCCTAAAAATCAAATAAATTATCAAAAAGCCCAAATAAAGATTTTTCAATTGGTAAACCACTAAAATGACCTAAAAGGATTAAAAACTATTTTTAGAAATTTTAAAACTAATAAAAACTATTTAAAATGATTTAAAAACTATTAAAACTTAAAATAATTATAAAAATTAATCTAAAAGTGATAAAATTATTCTAAAAGTTGCTAAATTCCTATTTTAATGTATTAAACCTAAGAAAAATGTAAAAAGTTGGAAAATGTAAAATTTTAAAAATAATAATAAAATAATATTAAAAATTCAAAAATTATAAAAAATTCTAAAAACTTGCAAACTAGTTTATTTTAACCTAAATAATCAGAAAATCAAAGTGAAATTACCAAAATACCCCTAATGGGCCCTCAAATGGGCCAAATCCAAAATCAGTCAACACAAATGGGCTTTTGGGCCCAAAAAGTCAAACTTGACCCAATTGACTTGGAAAAGCCCTATCTGACTTAAAATTCAATTCTAAGAACAAAACTATAAAGGCCCAAAAGCTGAAAATGAGCTTATCACAGCTTATTGAACACAAAGCTTATTCTTATTGGGCTTTTCAGCCCATTAAGCCATAAGCTAATGCCATAAGCTCTAATTTGACACACAACCTTCTTTTGGGATGCTTATGAGATCTGTAAAAAGAATTTTTGAAAAAGCTCACTAAATAAGCCAGAAATAAGCAATGTATTATTTCACAAAACGACAAAATAGTCGGGTTTGAGAAATAATGCACCTCAGAACTTGATTCAACTTGCAAAAGCTTTCAAATGGACTCAATAAGCAAAATCAGTCACCAAAAATCCAATAAGCACAACCAATAAGCCAGAATAAACACAAATGAACTTATGTAAAAGTCAAAGGAGTTGGTTTTCTAGTCAAACCTAAAAGTCAACCACCCAAATGCTCCAGTATGAACAAATGGGTCAAAATATGAGCACCTATTACAAAAACAAAGTTGTTGCTGGTTGGAATAAGCTATTATAGCTTAATGATAAGCTGACACCAATTTTACACTAGCAGTGGCAACCAGCAGGGGAAAGGAGTTCCCACTGCTTTGACTATTTGACCAAGCTTATTTGAGAGTTCTGGTTTGATTCAATTGGAAACAAAGGCACCCTTGTGATCAGTGAATCACAAGGAGTCAATAGCAATAATAAACTCACAAATTGGTTCACACAATAAGCCACAATAAGCCAAACAGTCACCAGATATGCACCAGATATGGAAATAAGCAGTTAAGCACTTAATAAGCAGATTTAGCCACAATAAGCCAACCAAACTTAACAGGATGCATACACAAGCTATATAAACTAAGAACAAACACAAAGCAACAAGAATCAAACACTGAATCAAAGTAAATAACAAGATCAAAGCACTAGAAGTTACTGATGAACAATGAACATATGCAGAAAACAAGTTTGCTGATATACTTGACACTTGATCCAATTTCAAGCCTCAAATCCTTTTTCCCTGGTGTGATTAACTATGATTTAGCACTTGTTAGCCCTAGCCTAAGCCTAGATCTAGGTGTCCTCAAAATCCTAGCCAATTTTACCAAGTATTTAAGATTTTATAGCCAAATCAAGAATCTATGTGTTCAAAACCCTCAAACCTACAAACAGATGAACATATGCACCTAACAAGCAGATACCAACACTTAACACCAAATAACAACCACTTAGCAAACCACAAATCCAAATTATGCAGTAGACCCAAACACCCTTTTAAAACTTGATTCCACAAATTTTCAAAGGCTTATGAAGATTCAACCCACAAATCAGATCAATAGCACCTCAATAACATCAAACCAAACCAAATCAACAATAATCACCCACAATAACACAGATTCAAGCATAAACATGCAAATATCACCAAATTCAGAAAAATAAAAGAGAAATTGAAAAGGGAGAAGGATGCAAACCTCCAAGACCTACATCCAGGCCCTGGATTGTTTGAGCTTAGGTACTAGCAGAACAAGTACCAGCTTCCAAGCTGCTAAGATGAACAAACCACAAAGTGAGATCAAAATAATGCCAACTTTCTGATTTTTGATGCACAAGCTTTATCACTTAAAACCTTGCCTCAAAAACCTTCAAACAAGATAATGGAACTCAGATTTTAGCTTCTCAAACACCAAACTTTTATAAATAACAGATTAGAACTCAAAATTTTAAGAAATTCAAACTTTATTTCATAAAAAGGAATTACAAAGATTAAAAGCTAAAATCTGGAACAAGAGGGCATCCACAAGTTGGAGCCTCTCTTTATACTGATAAGGAGAACCTTCTAGTGCTAAACAATAAAATAATGAAAAGCTAAAACCCTAGCAATGGAATTTCCTGAATTGCCCTTGATTTTGACTGAAAATCGGGTCAAATGGATACATGTGAAGTTGCCAGCCTTGAAAAGTTGATCTTAGACGTCCATTTGAACTTGGGGGCCAAGGAGTAACATGGGACGTTGGTTTGGTCGGGTGTAGGGTTTTGAGGGAAAGGGACGGGGCAGGGGAGGGTCCCACAAGACACATGGGTGTGTCTTGTGGCGTTTTGTGATGTGGGTTTGAGTGAGAGTGAGGTTAATCAAGGATCTGGACAATATTAGCCATAAACCCTTTGAATTAAGGGTTGTTCATCCTGGGATTACTAGGGTTTATGGGGGGTGATTAGTGCTTTTTAATCCGTTTTGGGGTTAAGTATTTTTAAAATACTTGTTTGGGGGGAAAAATAAGTGGGGTTTGACTGGTTATTTGACCAAGTTTAATAAATAAACTTGGGTGGGTTGTGGGTTATGGGTAGGTCGGGTAAGGGTTTGAGTATTTGGGTGGGTCGTTGTGACGTGGCAGGATGTGACTGGGTGTGTGTGATTGGTTAGTTGGCAGAAAAGGCCCCCAATGTTTTCATTATTGTTCACTTTGTATTAAATGGCATCAACGCCCAATTTACACATGACAACTTTGGACAGCTTGTCAAAAATGGCACAAAATGTTCCAAAACTTTTAACAAGGGCTTCAAATGCATATTCTTCATTTTCCAAGGGCTGATCTTGTATAGTCTTCAAACTTTAGGGACCCTATTCATATTTTTGAATATTTGAGGGGTATAAAGTGTAAATCTTCAAAAGTTGAGGGACTAAAGTTGCCAATCTTCAATTCTTCAAGGGTATTTTTGGAAATTCAAAACTTGGGCCCGGTTCATTGTGCGGCTTCGTTTCCCGTGTTCGTTTTTGAATGATTCTTGTGATCTTTTGCCAATTCCTCAATATCCGTACCTAAAAATACACAAGTAACAAACACGAGCATATATTTGACAGTTTTAATGATATTTTATGCATTTTAAGCCCGAATTGGACGATGAGACCATGTATAAAAGCAGTCTCATCACTCCCCTATACTAATCTATTGCCGTGCCCTCACGCAATGCTAGAATAAAGTATCATAGCACCTCCAAAATTCATTTTATTCACTTTATTGAAATGATAAACTAGCTACACTATTGCTATTACTACTACTTGTGTTTTAGACATAATGTATGATTTTCATCGCAAAATGGGACGTTTAGGTTCATAGAATAAGAACACGTGAATGCTTCGTTAGAAATAATTTCATCGTCCTCGATTTTCACCTTAATTTCATGCCAAGCGTGCAACGAGATCATTGTCATTATAAGTTAGTAATGCTAACACTACTCATATGCCCTAATCACGTACTTATTCTCCCATTATTCCTAACTTGTATCTCTTATATTTTATTATGTCTTAATGATCACGAGGATACATTGTTGACTTATGCGATAATAGAGATTTAGGTCTAAAAATAGAGTCCTAACGGTGTAACTAAGACCATCAAATCAATAACCCCTCCTAATAGACAACGATGTCAAAAAATTAAGTTAACAAAAAGAATCGATAAACACGGTTTTATAACGGTTTTGAACATGAGACTTATTACCAAGACTTTTATACGCCCCCTAACGGAAGGGCCTTATTATCTTTGGTTTACCTCCATATTTTATTCAACTTCGCCATGAAGCTTTTATTATGACTTCGGTCTTGCCTTGCCTTTTATTATCCGCCTCATCGGTGGTTTTATTAGCCAAAGACGTATATCCTCACGCTAAAGCGAATTTTGGATCTTTAAAGCTTCGAAGATTAAGGTTTGATTCACTTTCAATTTTGCATAGATTTTAGGCCTTGTGGGGCTTCAAATTGTTTGCTAGATTTAGGTGAGCACTTGAAATCTTATTATTGGGTGAAGCTTTTGATTATTAGGGTGCTAATACTTCAAAACCGTGACGCTGGCGATACCTTAATGTCTTCCCAATTTAATTACACAGAAGCTACTAGAAAAGACTAGAAACCCAACAATCCTAACTAAACCGCTAAGTCAATATTTATTAAGCAAAAAATATTTACATGTGAAGGGAGAATAAGCACATAACGAGAACACATGAGTTTTTGAAAGAATACGAGTACTCTACGTTTAGCATAGTAACTTATAATTAACTCTATCATTTCTCGTACTCATTTAAGAGACTTAGCCTAATGTGTAGTTAAGGAATCAAAGCTAAGTGCTCAACACGCACGATCGAGTAAAAAATTACTCTTATTCTCGCCATCGGAAAATCTACATTCGTGTCTTCAAACACTTATAAAACATGAGAAAAATTTTAAAATTTGGCCATTTTTAGCCTTTTTTGCAACAAAACGATAAACAAAAAGATAAACTTTGGAAAGCGTGAAGGTTTGGCAAGGCAAGTATCTATTCACCCCCCCATACTAAAGTTAAACATTGTCCTCAATGTTTCGAGTCTAGGGGTGCAAACACCCCAATACTAGAGACGTAGTCGAATGCCTAATCTAGCATGGAAAGGGTGTAACCAATAAATTAATAGCCGTTTATGAAGTGTGCTATAAACCTAAGGTTAGAACATATAAGAATATATCATTTGGATATTGGGAAATGACTCCAAAGCAAACGATCGAGTGCTCCCATAAACGAACACGAGAGGCTCCAATCGTGAAGATCATGATCTAAAAACCACAATTCACAAACAACCACGAATTAAAGGTTGAAAGGGTACAAGTCCCCTTATTAGTGAATAGTGAGCATAAAAGATAAGCATGGGATCTCCCCCACGAGGCACCTTGTTTTTGATAACCGAGTCAAAAGATCGACTCGAATCCCCATAAATGTGATCATTTAGGGATAATCATGGTATGGTCAATTTTTGGTCGGGCTTACATGATAAACAAGGCCCAAAAACAACCGGTTATAAAGGAGTAAGTCCTTTGATGGTGCAAAATACCGGGATCGAAGATGGCGTTCTCGTTTTCATTGGAAAAACAAATCAACACCACTTCATCAATGGTCAACAAAAACTCAAAGAGTTTCAAGAAAATAGGAGAGAAGAAATAGAAGGGTGGGACAATGGGTAAGTCATACAAACATTGAGCTACTCGAGGTAGACTCGCACCAATCAAATGAAAAGATTTTCCATTTATTGCATCGGTGGAAGACCGAGATTTCCCTATATAAGCAATTCCAGGATCAAATATCTCGTCCTCGGTGGAGAAAGGGGAGGGAACATAAGGGGATTCCCCCACACTAAGTCCACACAAAGCATCGTCAAAAGGAGAAGACGAGCTTGTAGTACTCAATAAACGCGGTGATGACGGAGTTAGAGTTGTAGAAAAATCTTTTAAATCCAAGTTAAAATCTTTTCCTTTTTCATCTTTTACACTCTCCTTGTGAAAACCCGATTTGATTATGTCAAAAATATTTGGTGTATCGAAAGCAATGTTAGTCACACTAAAAATTCTCACATTTTGAAATCTTTTTGGTTTAGGTGGTGGTAAGTTTTCAAATCTTTTGTCAACAAAGAAAACCTCCCCATCGGGATCAACGTATTCATCATCCGAAGAATCACTCGAGATTGGAATCAAAGGCTTAACACTCTTAACCTCCACCGACGGAGGGGACGAAACTTCATTTTTCTCAACAACTCCTAAAACTCTATTTGAAATCTTTTTGCAAATGCTTTTGATGGGATTGACATTGTACAAAGATGTGATAGAATACACATGAGAAAGAGTGGAGTTTTGGGTTGCATTAATGACGAGTTCTTCCTCATTGAAACGAAGAGTGATTTTTCTTGCATGCACATCGATAAGTGCTCTCGAGGTATCCAAATCGACCTAAAATTAACGGAACTTTAGGATCGATGGGAATGTCAACAACAACAAAGTCTACAGGATAGTAGAACTTTCCAACTTTCACAAAGACGTCCTCGGCAACTCCACAAGCTAGAATCGTAGAATGATCGGCCATTTCGATTGACATTCTTGAAGGAGTGAGATTTGGAAGATTGAGCGATTTAAAAATCTCAAGAGGCATCAAATTAATACTAGCACCAAGATCGGCCAAGGCGTAGCATTCTTCCATGTCTTGGATAGCACATGGGATTAAAAACTTTCCAGGATTACCGACTTTTTGAGGTATGCGGCTTAGAAAAACCGAAGAACAACTAGACGATTTTTCAATTTTTCTTTGTTATTCAACATACTTTTGAAGTTCGCGGCAAATCGAGGCATCATGACTAAGGCGTCGGCAAAACTTATATTGAAATGCAAGTCACGAAACATTTTCATAAAAAGTTCAAATTCATAATTATTTCGTTCTTGTGCCTTTTCCTTGTCTCGTCTTGAAGGGTAGGGTAAAGGTGGTGTGGGTTGGACATTAGGCAACGGCCTTGGAAACTCGGGTTCCACAATTGGTATTGGTTCAACCGTAGGTGTGGTATGAGCGGTACTTCATGGGATTGTAATGTGCTCCTTTTCGACCATCACCTCGGGTTCTTTCTCGATTTCCTTCTCCGTAGAAGTACTTGGACGAGAGATTGGTTCCTTGAAAGTTTTACCACTTCGTGTAGTAATAACCTTCATTTCTCCCTTCGGGTTTGCAATGGTATCACTAGGAAGACCACCCGAAGAAGAGGGCTTACACATGATAGCTTCAAACATTTTAGCCATTCGGTCTTCAAACTTAGATTGCCTAGCATCTGCTTTTAATAACTCTTGCTTAATCTCATGTTGTCATAATTCCATCTTTTGTTGATTTTGTTGAAGACGTTGGACATTTCCTTCCATTTTGTTTGCATGAGTTTTAAGTTCATTAGCAAGTTCATTTTTTAGCTAGTTTTTCAACTCGGATCTTAAGCTAATCATCTCACGTTGCATGTTATCAAATTTAGCATCATTTGCTTTAGCATAATCCAAAAATTCTCCTTGAAGATTTTTGGTGTGATCATTTTGAAAACCTTGAGCATTGTTTTGAAAATCACGGTTTTGGTTTTGGTTTGAAATTTGCCCATTACCACTTTGATAATTACCCTTGTTGTAATTTCTTTGGTTTCCTTGGTAATTTCCACCTTGGTTGTTGTTCGATAGTTATTAGCATTTTGATTTGGTGGAGCTTGATTTTGGCGGGAACCTTGAACTATTTGGTTATAAGTTCCCGTGGCTACAAAAGCACTCGAGGTGTTACCATCCGCGGTAATGCACTCGGAAAGATCATGAGCTCCACCACACGACAAACAACTTTTAGAAACCGCTTTAACCGAAGCGGAATTGGAAGCTTCTTGAGCTTTCCAATGGGACATAAGGTTAGCAAATCTATCAAAAAACCGATTTTCCTCATTAGCTTCATCTTGCAAGGCATTAATGGAACGAGACGATGATGAGCCCATTTTGGCAACACTCGGTGTGTTACGAGGGCTATAAACTTTAGACCTATTCTCAATTATGACCAAAGATTCTTCAACCATTTTACACAAAAAATTACCACCCGCGGCGGCATTCAAATAATCTCTTTCATGATCATTAAGTCCATTGTAAAACGTGTCGATTTGGTGCAAATCGGAAAAACCGTGATGAGGACATTCGTGTAACATCTCCTTAAACCTATTCCAAGCCATAGAAAAACTTTCATTTGATTCTTGTGAAAATTTAGAAATCTCATTTTTCAAATGCGTAGTCTTAGAGGGCGGAAAAAATTGGTTCACAAACTTTGAAACGAGATCCTTCCACGTCAATATAGAATTGGGTGGCTCTTTCTCTAACCAAATTTTTCGGGCCCCGTTAAGGAATACGGAAAAAGCATCATCTTAATCGAGTCATTCGAGACATCCTTAAATTTGCACGTGGTGGTAAGACGATTAAATTGGCGGATATGGTTGTGAGGATTGTCCTTCTCATCACCACGGAATTTGTTGTTTTGGATCATCGACAACAAACCCGTTTTCACTTCAAAATTCTCCGCAAGGATAGCGGGAATCACAATAGCTTCTCCATAACCCTCGGTGGGTGCTTGAAGTAACTCCATCATAGTTCGATTCGCCATGGTAGGTGCTTCTCGTACAATGGGTTCGTCAATAGGAGACTCCTCACTAGAATGAGTTGGAGTGGGAGTTTTGTTCTTTCGTCTACGTGCACGTTTTTCTTGATTACGAGTGAGCATAAACGTCACGTACAACGAGGAGACGAGCAAAGAAGATTCTTTTTGGTATTTTGTGTTTTTCAATTTTTTTGTGGTTTTTGATTGTATTAACTTTTTTTGGAAATTGGTGAATGTATTAAGTAGACAAAAATCTAGAAATCTCCTCCTTAATCAAATCTCTCGATTAAAGAAGCCTCAAGGAATGAAAACGATCACGTGGAGTGAACGCCTTCGATGACTTTAGAACGATGGTGGAACACCAAATCGTTCAAGAGGGTTTAATCAATAGAAACCAAGAAAATATATATGATATGTAATAATACTTTGGGCGGCAAAACCCTCGATTCACTCTCAAAATCAAATACGCACAAGCAAGCGGAGGAAACGAGGATGCGCGAAGCACTTAAGAGCCTTTTTCCTTTAGGTCGTGAAATACAACCGCCTTATACCCACCTTATAGTTTGTATTATCAAGATTAAGCTTCACGAAAGTATTTATCTATTTTTTGCCTTTTTCTTTGGTTTGAGATTCGAATACATTGATCGAGTGATGAAATCCCGAATCAAGGTTGTGACTGCTCACGTATTTGGAGTACTTGTGAATTTATTGTTCTACGTATACAATATATTAATAATATTCACACAAAAACCGAAAAACGATAATACGTATTAGTAGAGTGCTACTAATACAAATACTATTTATGGCTAATATAAAAAACAAAAATTGTTCAATCAAAACACAACACGCCTCCCCGGCAGCGGCGCCAAAGTGATTGTGGTAAATTATACCTTTTAGGGAAAAGGCGTAAAAGTGGTAAGTATCAAACAAATGACTTTAGGAAAAATCAAGTGTTAATGACCCTTAATGGTGTGAAAGTTCGTTTTCCAAGGAGGTATATGTGTGTGACTAAGATGTTCAAGATTTGTGATTAATATTTGGTTTAGAAGGGGATGAGAAAAGAAAATGACGAAGACGTAAAAATAAAAATTAACAAAAAATCACTACTAGAAAGTTAAAACGTAGAACCTTAAAAACCACAAAAATAAAAATAAATTCTAAAAATTACCAAAAATTCACCAAAAATCAAAAATTATAAACTAAGAGTTTACCAATGATCAAAACTTTTTCAAACCTTTTAAATAATTAAATATTCAATTTTTAAATGCTAATTAAAGCCCTAAAAATCAAATAAATTATCAAAAAGCCCAAATAAAGATTTTTCAATTGGTAAACCACTAAAATGACCTAAAAGGATTAAAAACTATTTTTAGAAAATTTTTAATAAAAACTATTTAAAATGATTTAAAAACTATTAAAACTTAAAATAATTATAAAAATTAATCTAAAAGTGATAAAATTATTCTAAAAGTTGCTAAATTCCTATTTTAATGTATTAAACCTAAGAAAAATGTAAAAAGTTGGAAAATGTAAAATTTTAAAAATAATAATAAAATAATAATAAAATAATATTAAAAATTCAAAAATTATAAAAAATTCTAAAAACTGGCAAACTAGTTTATTTTAACCTAAATAATCAGAAAATCAAAGTGAAATTACCAAAATACCCCTGATGGGCCCTCAAATGGGCCAAATCCAAAATCAGTCAACACAAATGGGCTTTTGGGCCCAAAAAGTCAAACTTGGCCCAATTGACTTGGAAAAGCCCTATCTGACTTAAAATTCAATTCTAAGAACAAAACTCTAAAGGCCCAAAAGCTGAAAATGAGCTTATCACAGCTTATTGAACACAAAGCTTATTCTTATTGGGCTTTTCAGCTCATTAAGCCATAAGCTAATGCCATAAGCTCTAATTTGACACACAACCTTCTTTTGGGATGCTTATGAGATCTGTAAAAAGAATTTTTGAAAAAGCTCACTAAATAAGCCAGAAATAAGCAATGTATTATTTCACAAAACGACAAAATAGTCGGGTTTGAGAAATAATGCACCTCAGAACTTGATTCAACTTGCAAAAGCTTTCAAATGGACTCAATAAGCAAAATCAGTCAACAAAAATCCAATAAGCACAACCAATAAGCCAGAATAAGCACAAATGAACTTATGTAAAAGTCAAAGGAGTTGGTTTTCTAGTCAAACCTAAAAGTCAACCACCCAAATGCTCCAGTATGAACAAATGGGTCAAAATATGAGCACCTATTACAAAAACAAAGTTGTTGCTGGTTGGAATAAGCTATTATAGCTTAATGATAAGCTGACACCAATTTTACACTAGCAGTGGCAACCAGCAGGGGAAAGGAGTTCCCACTGCTTTGACTATTTGACCAAGCTTATTTGAGAGTTCTGGTTTGATTCAATTGGAAACAAAGGCACCCTTGTGATCAGTGAATCACAAGGAGTCAATAGCAACAATAAACTCACAAATTGGTTCACACAATAAGCCACAATAAGCCAAACAGTCACCAGATATGCACCAGATATGGAAATAAGCAGTTAAGCACTTAATAAGCAGATTTAGCCACAATAAGCCAACCAAACTTAACAGGATGCATACACAAGCTATATAAACTAAGAACAAACACAAAGCAACAAGAATCAAACACTGAATCAAAGTAAATAACAAGATCAAAGCACTAGAAGTTACTGATGAACAATGAACATATGCAGAAAACAAGTTTGCTGATATACTTGACACTTGATCCAATTTCAAGCCTCAAATCCTTTTTCCCTGGTGTGATTAACTATGATTTAGCACTTGTTAGCCCTAGCCTAAGCCTAGATCTAGGTGTCCTCAAAATCCTAGCCAATTTTACCAAGTATTTAAGATTTTATAGCCAAATCAAGAATCTATGTGTTCAAAACCCTCAAACCTACAAACAGATGAACATATGCACCTAACAAGCAGATACCAACACTTAACACCAAATAACAACCACTTAGCAAACCACAAATCCAAATTATGCAGTAGACCCAAACACCCTTTTAAAACTTGATTCCACAAATTTTCAAAGGCTTATGAAGATTCAACCCACAAATCAGATCAATAGCACCTCAATAACATCAAACCAAACCAAATCAACAATAATCACCCACAATAACACAGATTCAAGCATAAACATGCAAATATCACCAAATTCAGAAAAATAAAAGAGAAATTGAAAAGGGAGAAAGATGCAAACCTCCAAGACCTACATCCAGGCCCTGGATTGTTTGAGCTTAGGTACTAGCAGAACAAGTACCAGCTTCCAAGCTGCTAAGATGAACAAACCACAAAGTGAGATCAAAATAATGCCAACTTTCTGATTTTTGATGCACAAGCTTTATCACTTAAAACCTTGCCTCAAAAACCTTCAAACAAGATAATAGAACTCAGATTTTAGCTTCTCAAACACCAAACTTTTATAAATAACAGATTAGAACTCAAAATTTTAAGAAATTCAAACTTTATTTCATAAAAAGGAATTACAAAGATTAAAAGCTAAAATCTGGAACAAGAGGGCATCCACAAGTTGGAGCCTCTCTTTATACTGATAAGGAGAACCTTCTAGTGCTAAACAATAAAATAATGAAAAGCTAAAACCCTAGCAATGGAATTTCCTGAATTGCCCTTGATTTTGACTGAAAATCGGGTCAAATGGATACATGTGAAGTTGCCAGCCTTGAAAAGTTGATCTTAGACGTCCATTTGAACTTGGGGGCCAAGGAGTAACATGGGACGTTGGTTTGGTCGGGTGTAGGGTTTTGAGGGAAAGGGACGGGGCAGGGGAGGGTCCCACAAGACACATGGGTGTGTCTTGTGGCGTTTTGTGATGTGGGTTTGAGTGAGAGTGAGGTTAATCAAGGATCTGGACAATATTAGCCATAAACCTTTTGAATTAAGGGTTGTTCATCCTGGGATTACTAGGGTTTATGGGGGGTGATTAGTGCTTTTTAATCCGTTTTGGGGTTAAGTATTTTTAAAATACTTGTTTGGGGGGAAAAATAAGTGGGGTTTGACTGGTTATTTGACCAAGTTTAATAAATAAACTTGGGTGGGTTGTGGGTTATGGGCAGGTCGGGTAAGGGTTTGAGTATTTGGGTGGGTCGTTGTGACGTGGCAGGATGTGACTGGGTGTGTGTGATTGGTTAGTTGGCAGAAAAGGCCCCCAATGTTTTCATTTTTGTTCACTTTGTATTAAATGGCATCAACGCCCAATTTACACATGCAAACTTTGGACAGCTTGTCAAAAATGGCACAAAATGTTCCAAAACTTTTAACAAGGGCTTCAAATGCATATTCTTCATTTTCCAAGGGCTGATCTTGTATAGTCTTCAAACTTTAGGGACCCTATTCATAGTTTTGAATATTTGAGGGGTATAAAATGTAAATCTTCAAAAGTTGAGGGACTAAAGTTGCCAATCTTCAATTCTTCAAGGGTATTTTTGGAAATTCAAAACTTGGGCCCGGTTCATTGTGCGGCTTCGTTTCCCGTGTTCATTTTTGAATGATTCTTGTGATCTTTTGCCAATTCCTCAATATCCGTACCTAAAAATACACAAGTAACAAACACGAGCATATATTTGGCAGTTTTAATGATATTTTATGCATTTTAAGCCCGAATTGGATGATGAGACCATGTATAAAAGCAGTCTCATCAATGCTCATGGGTCGGGCTAAACATAAACATTAATTAAACAATACTACGAGCCTATAACTATATTGTTGGAGTGACCGAGACTTTCTTTATACGAAAAACGTATTTCTAACAATCTCCTTCTTTACGTTGTCCAAAGAGAAGATCGCTCACACACTTGTGATGTGATTAAAGATGAAGCCTTGATGAAGATCATCCTCTCCTAAAGATCTAGTCATGTTCATCATTTGTTTATTTGTGTCTTGTGTAGATCCAATGTATTTGTGAATACTTGGACTATTTGTGTTCATCCAAGCTATTTGTGAATACTTGGATTAGCGTTGTGTAAATCTTTTGTATATGTGTGTGCTTGGATTCGTGTTGTGTAGATCCAAGTTACATGTGTACTTGGATATGTTTAGTTGAGTTGTAATAAGTTGTGTTAGTTCTCACTAAACTATAAAGTGATGTGGTTGTGTCTTCTGAGTTCTCACTAAACTATGAAGTGATGTGTAGTTGTGTTGTGTGAAGTATTCACTTAGCTTCAAAGTGAAGAGTCGTGAAGATTGGTTCTAGCTTTGGATTAGAACTCGACATCTAGCCTTGTGTCAGAAAATGGTGAAGTGGGCAATGATGGTAGTAAAAACACGTGTTTAGGAAAACAACGTATAATGGGCAAGTATTAAGCGTTACGATTTAATTAAAAACCGTAAAACCGAATAAGTGCGAGTTCGTTCTCGAAGGAGGTATGTGAATTAAGTGCCAATTATATAAAATCAAATTTAGATTAGTGTCGTTTTTGGTTTACAAGAGAGAAAAATTAAAGACGAGCTACGACTACGATTACACTACGACGTAATGACATAAAACGCGAACGTAAATACGTAATACATGACAAAATTAAAAATTAAAGCTAAAAATTAATTAAAATTGAAAACTAAGTCTAAAATAATATAAATAAGAATAAAAATTCAATAAATAAATTTTAAAACCTTTTATTAATTAAATATTCAGTTTTAAATGCTAATTAAAGCCCTAAAATTAAATATAATTAAGAAAAAACCCAAAATATTATTTTATTAAACTAATAACTCACTTATATTATTTAAAGACTGAAAATTATTTTTCCTAAATTTTAAAGACTATTTTTTTATTTTTTGAAACACTAAAAACAATTTTTAAACTAAAATAATGATTAAAAATAATAACATAATGCTAAAAATAAACTTACTGTTTGAAAAATCCTAATTTATATTACTACCTCCGTCCCAAAATTATTGTCCACAGACAAAAAACACACAATTTTATAAAAACATCATTTTTTCAGCTTTCTTTCTCTTACTTTTTGCAGAATGACAGTTTTACCCTTAACCAATTAATTTTATACTTCTTTATTGTTTGTAATAATAACCTCAAGTGAGTGTAATATGGTAAACTCAAACAAAATTCTCTATCTAATTTTGGAAGTTTTAGAAGAGGACAATAATTTTGGGACAACTCAAAATGGAATAGTGGACAATAATATTGGGACGGAGGTAGTACTAAACAGTAGAAAAATTAAAAAGTTTGAAAAAAGTAATTTCTTGCACTAAAAGACAAAACTGATTTGAATTAAACATATTTAAACTAAAATTAAATATAAAAAATAATAAACTGAAGTGAATAGTAAACTTTTTTAATCTAAAAATCTTAAAACCTTTTTTTGAAACTAAGAAAATTGGAAAATTTGAAAAATATTAATTTTATGCACTAAAAGACAAAAACATAAATAATTAAAACTAATTTAAATGGAATTTAATCTAAAAAAAATAGTAAATGAACAGTAAAATAAAATTTAAACTTAATGAAAATTTAAAAATAAAATAAGAAAACAGGGAAAATTGAAATCAATGAAAAACAATAAACTTTGCCCACTAAAGACAAAAAAACAAATAACTGATAGTGACACTTTGATGGTTCTTGTCTTTTAGCCCAGCAGTGGGAACTTTTACTAGCAGTGGGAAGGTTTTCCCACTGCTCTAACAGATCTGAGCACGTTTTTGCTTGTAACTTCTTTGTTACTTAGTTTCAATTGGAAACAAGGGCACCCCTACACTCAGTGGAGTGTAGGGAGTCAGATTAAGCAAGAAAAACAAGAGCACAAACACAAAAAATTCACACAAATGGTCAAATTCAGTTACTATGATGCATTTATGGGGTGTGTGAGACTTTGGTAAAATTCTAGGTCTTTTTGGTAAGTTTATGGCTGCTGATATCTTGCTCAAAACATAACCAAATCACAACTAACAAACTCACAATCCTAACTTAACAGATTCCCTAACAGATTACCAAACTTGTGATCAAAATATCCTAAAACTAACTAGATAAAGCTTACTGTATGCTTATAACCAACTTTTACCAATTTTATTACCAAGCAAGTTCTTAACTACTCTGAATAACTGAAAAGTAACTATCCAAAAACTCCTCTCACCAATTATAAAGCATGTGAGGACTGATTATATCCTACCCTGTTGTCACCCAAGGCACACATATAGCAGACCCAAACACCCCTTATATTTTCTAAAAATGAGATTAACAAAGAACTATTATGCAAACCAACTCCAAACTGCTTGAATCTTAAACTAACATGCACAAGATACCTAAGTAAGCATAAACAAACAAACCAACTAACATTTAAACATGTAAAATGAATATTCCACAAAAATCATATAAAAACTCAAAAACATAACCAATGGGGTTCAAAGCCCAATACCTGGCTGAATGCATTCCATAGGAACTTGTTCAAGAGCTTATGGATGTAGAGGAACCCTGCTGTTAGAATCCATAAGGGATTTGTAGAAACTAGAAGGGGGGGGGGGGGGGGGGGGGGGGTTGAATAGTTTCTTATATTTACTTATTAAGAGGTGGTTTTCAAAAATCCTTTTTCAAAAACTTAGGCTTGAGGAAATATGTGAAATCTTCTTATGCACAATATGAGCAATGATAGTGTAACTAAACTAATACTAACAAAAATATATGCACAAAGAATAAAGAATGTAAAGAGTTAAGGGTAAAGAAAGATCAAACCGAACACCAAGGATTTATAGTGGTTCGGCAACGAAGCTCACTCCTCGTTCCTACTCCACTCCTCGAGTACTCCTTACTCGAGAGTTCACTACACAACAAGCTCCTTATGGTGGAGAAAACCGTACACGTCGCCTAACCAATTTCCGACTCTAAGCTAAAAGTCGAGCCCTAATCGTAGCTAGGACCAATCTACACAACTATACTTAGTACATACACAAATTCCAAATAGACAGAACTACTTGGATCTTCACAACTATGACACAACAACAAATGTATAAAATTAGATCTTCAATGGATCTTTGGTGGTGGACTCAACACTTCACAAGGTAGTGTTCTTCTCTTTGCACTTGGAGAGGAAGGGATGGAAGAACAAGATTCACTTCTTAAACAAGTAGTAATCAAACAAATGATCAAAGATTTGAGTGATTAAAGAAGAGTGTTTGAATCTGGAAATAGATGTGCAAAAGAGGTGAGTTGAAAAGCTGAGAATGGTCCACTATTTATAGGACAAAGGGCCAACGGCTATATCTGCACGCAGTTCCTTATCTTAGCCCGCGGTACCTTATCGATAAGGAACCGCCTAGGAGCCAAGGAACCGCTGGACTAGACTCCGCTCCCTTTTTGTCCTTTAGTGGTGGAGGTCATATCTGGTTTAAAAAATATCCTGATAGAATATTCCTAACCAAATAAGAATATGCCATTTTCAAATTTTCAAATAATTAATTTATAAAACATTTTCTTAAAAAGAAAGTTTAATAAAAACTTTTCACACTTAATAAAAAGTGAGTTTTAAGAAAAGATTAAATCACTTGATCACTTGATTAAGGTTAGTACTTGTTTATCCATACCTTAAGTGAAAATGGGTAAAATGAAAAATACTTGAACTCAAGAATTCTTTTTTCGTTGTTTTCGTAAATGCTTGTTTTTACATATTGTCGTAATCAAAACTAAGAGAGACGAAAAAATGCAAGTAACGTTTTTAGGCATCATTGCATTAACAATCTCCCCTTTTTTGATTCCGACAATACATAAACTCAATCACACAAGAAACAAGATTTTCGAAGAGGAGTTTATTCATTTCTCCCCCTTTGTCGAAGCAAAAAGGTTGCACAAGTCGGTGTTGAAGAGACGGACTTTGAAAAGACTCCCCCTTAGTGCTTACTCCCCTAGCTTGGGGCACCGAGGAATCGAGATATGGTGACAAGCTACATAGAAGGGTTAGTTGAACAAAAGAAACAACCAACAAGATATAGCAATAGGTCACAAAATAAAAGAGAAGAAAATAAAAAGACAAAGATCCAATATAGGTTACTAAAAAAACATCATACAAAGATGTATGGAAAAAGAAACAATCTAAAATCACAAATCTAATCCTAGTTGTTTTAGAATTGTAAGATTTGCTTGAGTTTGGTGTCTTGTGGATAAGCAACCAATGCTTATATGAAAGACAAGGTAATGGCGGAGGGTGGTGGTGGTGGCTTGTTGGAGATCTCATAACCATAGTGAAGAGGAGACTTGATTAAGAGACTCTTGATGTAGCTCAACTCCTCATAGATGTGTGCCATAGCAAGATGTTGATATTGACAACAATGACAATATGTTCCATGGTGCATGACATTATCATGAGAAGGAGGAAGAATACTAAAGAGTGGTGGTGGAAGAAAAGATGTTCCATAATCAACATTCTTGGTAGGAGAGATGTGATTAAGAGTGTTCTTGGGTGAATTTTGATTGTAATGGTTCTTGGGTGAGTTGGGATTGAAAGCAATTGGAGAAAATGGAGGAGATTCAAGGCTTTCATTTGGAGAATAAGACATTTTGGGATGTGAAGTATGGCAAAATGCTTATGGTTTAAATAGGGAAGGCTTAAGGTATTTTTGGGGTGGTCAAAGGATTTGAAACAAAGATTCTCAAAAATGTTGGAGCAAATCTGGAGTTTCAGACAAAAACCCGAAAAAGGAAGGCACTATAGGTGGTTC